>OU964970.1:0-462500 GCA_918808275.2 Dolichovespula sylvestris | reverse complement strand
ACAGATACAGTCGTTATCACGAACAAGAGAGATAGAGATAGAGATAGAGATAGAGATAGAGATAGAGATAGAGATAGAGATAGAGATAGAGATAGAGATAGGGATAGATAGATATATATAGAGAGTGAGAGAGATATCTCATAGGACAAAATAAAACGATGTTCAGAAATGGGAAGGAAGAAACCTTACAAGTGCAGGTTTCTGCGTCCATAGGCACATTCCAACATCGATGTGCCATCCTTATGCGCTCTATTTTCTCGTGGGCTCGATGTACCATCGATTTTACACAAGAATACATCTCTATTTTCCGAGCGTGCCTACCTAACGACGACGACGAAGGTCGTACCTTAATGTTTCGCAAACCCCGTATGCTTCGTGAGCCATTTAACTCGGCTTATCCGCGAGAACGTAACCAACACTATTACGGATTACCAACGAATAATTAACGGTCCGTGATATCTTAATCGCGACGAGTATCTATCCTACAGATACGAATATATATATGGATATGTATCAAAACATTTCTCTCCATTTCTGTTCCAATTCCTTTGGAAAGACGTCAAATTTATAATAGAAACATTATTACTTCAATGAATTGGTGATTAAGAAAGTGCTCTAAGTTATATATATATATATATATATATATATCGATTTATTTATTTCTTTATTTGTTAATTTTGATAATTTTATATTACTAATGGTTTTAAATTTTTTCATTTAGATAAGACATCGAAATTTTTTACTCTAATTCCTTTGCTAGTACATGATATTTATTAACTTATTATATTTCTATGGTGCATTGGTGATTATTAGAGTAATCTAAGTTTTATATACATAATTTTTTTTTAATTTTTGTATTAATAATCGTTTTTCAGATATTGTTCGTTTAGAATTTCTATTCTAATTCTATCTCTTAACGCGCCGAATTAATAAACTTATTATTGCCATGATGAATTATAGATTGTGCGACGATCTAACGAGATTATCAGTGATTAAACTTTTATATATATTTATTCTTTTTTCTAAACAGTTTTATATTAATAATAATAATAATAATAATAATAATAATAATAATAATAATAATAATAATAATAATAATAATAATAATAACAATAATAATAATTTCCCAGATTGTCATAATTATAATTATACAAATATTGTATATTGAAAATTTTTATTATTATTTGTTTTAATGAACAGTAAATATTCATAATATTTATATTAATAATTTACAGATAAATATTTGATTTCTTAATTCAAAATAAATTTGTTATTATACCTCGAAGAGTTCAACGTTCTCGCGAAAGCTAAAAGATGCAATAAAGAATAAAGATATATCTATTCTTGTTCGGAAACGCGTCATTAGCGTCCTTCGCTTAACGTTGTTATATATATATGCATACACGTGCGGATATTAGAAAAAGATAGATAGAAAGTGAGGAATAGACAAATAAACAGCAGACATGCGGTAACACGTTTAGTAGGTCGCGGAATACCGAACGATTTACAAGGCTTGTACCTTTTACAAAACCATCTTTCTTTGGGATTATCGATAACAACGCAGCTCATTTCTATCATTTCTTTAAATTTCTTTCATTCGTATCATTTAGTTAAAAAGAAAAATAAGATAAGAAGAAGAAGAGGAAGCAGAGCAAAACCGTTAAAATATTATTTTTCGTTTGATAAAGGATTTATCATATTTCTCATTATTCATTCTTATCGTTATCTTTGAATATTTGTCATAGATCACATATTCATTCGTATACCTTCATCGAGTGTGTTTTTTTTCTTTTCTTTTTCAATCAGGTTAACGAGGAAGATTTAAGAAATTATTAATTTTATTATTTGTTTTGTCTATTCCTCTTTTTTCTTTTATTTCATAATTATCAATACTAATGAAAAAAATTTACGAAATTATTTCTTTTAATATCTTAATCTTAACAAGACTCACATTCGAATATTGTAATAAAATTCATATCGATTCAAATTTAATTACTGTTGAGAATGCAAAGGAAGTGATACACCAACGAGGAAGATCAATAATATGATTATTTCATCATATATATATTTTTTTTCGTCTTTTTAAATTAGCAAAGAGAGAATGTTTTGCAAAAATATAGATTTATAATTTATAATAGATTTATAATTTCACCTCGATAAAATTCATAACGGTTCAAACGTAATTGAAAAATAACGAAAGAAATTTATAAAAGTAAAAGATAAACGAGAGATTAAATCGATAATAATCCTTAAAATTCGAACGTTGTATTTATAGGAACGGAAAAAGAGTAAATTAAGTTCTCTCGTTTAGAAAGTTCTCGAGGTTCTCTACGACAGAAAAAAAGAGAGAGAGAGAAGAGAGAAATTTTCTCGATCGTTGAGAGACCGTGAAAAGCATCTGCCTTCGACGTCGACGTCGATGTCGGTGTCGTTTCGTCGACGAAGGAGAAGTTTCGCTCGAACGCTGAAGTATATGCGCTTTGCGTGGCTCGATGAGTCTCTCGTGGTCGTTCGAAGCTAAAGAGTGAGAGAGTGAGAGAGAGAGCGAGAGAGGGAAGTAGATGCGTTTGAGCGGAAAATTGTGAGCTCGTAATCGGGACTATATAATAACTTCACGCTAGTACGAGTATATATCGGCTCTGCGAACGCATTAGCTTCCGTATAATACTTCATCGTAGCCAACGTTAACTCGCGAACAACGAAATACTATCCCGTTTTAAGTACCAACCGGTATAAGTACATATATGTGTGCATATATATATATATATATATATATATATATGCATATATAAACTAGGTGGATGTTAATATATAGCTAGCCGTTCGTCATACTCTCAAGAGGATTGCAATTAATACTTTGGATATGTTCGTCTTTTTAGTTATTCCATTAACCCTCTGTTTTCATAGAAATTTCCTTGAATTTGATATAGACGTGAAATCGTAAAATCTCGTATGAATATTATTGTGGCTATCCACTCCCTCTCCTCTTCCTCCTCCTCCTCCTCCTTCTCTATGGTCTGTTCATTCGAATAATTTTTGAAAAACGATTTAGAAATAAATAGTCGTTGATTAATTATAAAAAGGAAAGAACAATTTTCTTTGATAATTTATTAATTATTTGTATGATTATCATACAAATATATACATATTTGTTATTATCGATCATATTATATACTTGCTCATCTCTTTTTTGTTTGTTTTTTTAGATTTCTTAATAGTTTCTAATCGATTATTACTTCGCATTAGTCCGGACGTATGAAATCTCAGCTTTCGTTGTTTGTTGCCTTTAAATTTGAAATACTATATTCGTATAATATTTTATCGAATTTAATTAAACCATCGTATCGTCAATTTTTTTTTTACGTTATTCTTATCTCATATATTTTATATATTTGCGATAGTTCTAATCAACGGATTAGACCGTCGTCTATAACACGAACCCCTCGATAGATTATCATTGTCTCATATATTATACATATATTATAACTCAAAATTTAGTCTCAAATTATAGTCTCAAATATTATACTTGTGTATTAATAGAAATTTCTTCCTTCGTAACCGTTTGAAAATTTCTTTCGCATAGGGATGAGTTAATTTGAAAATATTTATTCAAATCGAAAGTTAAGAAAAATAATTATTCCTAAAGGTTTTAACGAATTTGAACTTTAACTTCTTCTTTCGCTTCAATTCACAATTTCGAATATTCGAATCGATTTCGATCGTCAAATTTCTAAACGATCTCGACATTTTTACCCCTTGTAAGAAAAAGAATCGTAAATGAGATAAGACGAATTTTTATGTTTTTTCCTTCTTCTTTTCTTTTTCTTCTTTTTTTTTCACAAAACTTGAATACTCTATCATTTATATATGATAACGAGTATTCTCATGTTTCTTAGCTCTCTTTCTTCTTCTTTTATCCATGTTCATTTTAATAATTAAATTTTTAATGAATCCCTTCGTGAATATACGTATATACGGTAATAAACGTGATCTAATTAGAGGTTTTATGTGAAAGAGTACGCTGGGAAGCTAGTGCTGACGAAAGCGCTAATTGCAACTTCTTTTTCTTTTTTTCATTTTTTTCGTTTTTTGTCTAAAGAAACGCTTTTAACGACAGAGAAAGAGAGAGGGGGGAAGAAGAAAGAGAGAGAAGGAAGTCCTCGTATTAATTCGAATCAAATCAGTTCTTCACCTACGATTCCTAATTTCTTCTCTCTCTCCCTCTCTCTTTTTCTCTCCCTTCACTATTTTAATTTTATCCATCATCTCTCTTTTTCTTTTCGACTCACTCGCAAAATTTAAATTCAAAATGAAATATCATCATCTAGAAATCATACCGAACGTTCGAATTGTACGAGCGATAAAAAAAAAGACGGAAAGAGAAAAAGAAAAACAAATTAGAGCGATGTTCGAAAAAAACGAAAAATTTTCTTTCCGATTAATTCTAATCGATGAAAACAGACACATCCTCGCCGTATCGAGAATGATTCACGCATGCCTTTCGATCGATTAATCTCGATTATCTAATTAAACTAAAACTAAAACTAAAACTTATACACATTAATTACCCTTCCGAGAGTAGATAGCAGCAACGTTATCAGCATTTAACAAAACACGAATACACGCACACAGAGATTAAAAAATCTTGATATAATATTTATCAAAAGATACACGTATGTACGCAGGACTCACACATTATAAATATATATAAATATATCTATATATATAAATATAAATATATTATATGTATATTTATATATCTATATACATTAACACAGAGATATATACATATATAAATACATGCAGAAGAATGCGATTGTACACGCATAAAAATATCGAAGGCGAAGTCTTTCGAAACATATCTTCAATATGGTGCAAAGTCGGATCTAACGATAGAATCTACTGTTCTAATGCGACACACGCTAATAATTACATTTTCAAGCTATTAATTACATAAGTATCGTTATCGTCATTTAGCGAAAATACGATTACATAGACGCTCATCGATTTTCATGTGTATGTTAGAGAGATGATATTATACGAGTGTATGTATCCGTTTACGTTGTGTGCATGAGACAAAAGATTACGAAGAAAATGAAAGGGTACGAAATATATGATGAGAGTAAGGAGAAATGGAGTTTAGAATGAAAGATACGAAGGAGATGATGAAAAGGGAGATAACGTTAGAGATAAGAATTTAGAAAGGAGAGAATGAGAGAGAGAGAGAAAGAGATATATATGTATATGCATCTTCCTTCGACCTTGCCGCGTTAAATTCACTACGAAGGAAATTTCAATACATTATGTATAATAACATTATACATATTATATAAATATATAAATACGTGTATGCATATATAAATATAAATATAAATATACATGTAGCGCGTATACACACACACACGTACACACATATAAAGAGAAAGAGAGACATTAAACGATATCGTCGTGTGTTTGTACATACTTCATCATGCGCATTAATGCGACTCACGATATATAATAGAGAAGAAACACGAGCATATACACATGTACACAGCGCATAAAAATACAGTGAAAGAAAAAGAGAAGAAAAGAGAGAGAGAGAGAGAGAGAGAGAGAGAGAGAATAATGAATAACAGAAAGAGACGAACGCACGCACCCGCATAAATTACACGTATGAGAGGAACGTCCGTGAAAAAAAATAGTCGAAAATAAACAAATTTTAAAGCTACGCGATCAAAAATATTCGAAATGATTAAAGAAGTAAAAAGTTCTTACAAAAAGAATTACAAAAAAAAAAGAAATTGGAACACCGTACCAACACGACGTTCTATCTGGGCTTCCTAATCTTGATCTTTAGAATTAAGAAATAGCAAGAAAGAACATGAAAAATAGAAGAAGAAAAAAAAAGATGGCCTTTCGATCGAAATTCAATTCAAATCGAATAATTGAAAATCTTTTGATAAACTTAACATTTTTTTCACTCGAAAATTTTCAATGATCTCAATGATATAATCGTATAAATTGTTATAACTTCAACGATCGTTTTCAATGGTAAATTTTCGATCGGTTTAAAAGTCTGAACGTTTTTTTTTGTTTTTTTTTAATTCTTTAAAAAAAAGCGTTCAATAAATTTCAATGATATCAATGATATCAAATTTTAACGTGTTCAAGATTTCTCCTATTGTTTTGTTCAGAATCTAATCACCGAAGAAAAAGAAGATACGCGTCTTATAATAAAATGGTTGAATTATCTTTTAAGGATACACCTGAAAGGACGATTTAGAGGCTTTCAACCTAGTAAACCCGATGCCGATACACTTATCGCGATTGGTTGAAAAACTTCGTATATCGTAATCCCTCCTGTTAAACGAAAGTAGTGGTGGTGGTTTCGGTGGAGGTAGTTATAGAGGTTGTGTAGGAAAGCTTTCTCCCGCTACCCTCTCAATCCTCGCAACCTAAACTCGAGGAAGTCGAAGAATGGCGTCGAGGTTGGAACATTTCCAGGTAGCCTCATTCTCTTCTTATTGATTTTTATTTCATATCCTTGGGCCATCTCGATGTACTCTCTCTCTCTCTCTCTCTCTCTCTCTCTCTCTCTCTCTCTCTCTCTCTCTCTCTCTTTCTCCCTTTATCTCACTCTCTTTCTCTCTCAGGAGTATATATTAGTGTAGTCCGCAGCCTCCGTATATCGTACCCCCTTGCTACTTCTCTCTCACTCTCTTTTTTTCTCTCTATCTATCTATGTATCTATATTACTCTATCTCTCTCTTTTCTCAACCTAACAACTACGTTTTTCTATTCGAGACCTCCTTACTCTCTCTCTCTCTCTCTCTCTCTCTCTCTCTCTCTCTCTTGCTCTCCTATATAATCTTTTTCTCGTCGTCATCGTGTTCCACCCTCTCTTTCCTGTCTCCTCCCAACCTAACCGATACTCTTCTTTATATCGGTCTATCGTAGCCGGCTGAAAATGTTGCCTCTACCACTTATTGCCTTACTACAGACTTTTTACCTTTCTCACTCTTTCTCTCTCTCTCTCTCTCTCTCTCTCTCTCTTTCCTTTTCTACTTATTTATTTATCTTTCTATCCTTCTATCTCTCTGTCTCATTCTATCTCTATCTCTCTCTTTTCCTTTTATACACTTCCGACATATTTCTCATAAACACGGATCATTTGTATCTCTCCTATCTTTCCAATTTATATCTCATAGACTATTAAAAGTGTCGCAGGGGTTGTGAAATTCGTAAAAGCCGAGATTCGAACTCGCGCAGCTTTTTTAATTCAACTCGTAATAAGCTCAGATCATTCAACATGTGTAGATCTTTGAAATGGATCATAATTACATATAAAACGTAGTATAAGGAATGAGAGAAAGAGAGAGAGAAAGAGAAGGTAGAAGGTGAATGTAGAAAAGTGAAGAAGAAACAGCCGACGAAAGAAAGAAACGAAAGAAAAGGATGAAAAAATAAAAGAAAAGAATAGGAATACTCTATTTCCCTTGGCAGGGCGAACGTTACAAAAGAAAAGGACTCCTCTCATCATCGGAAGTCTGTACAAAGGACTCTAAACGATACTATACATATATACATATATGATACATATATATATGTGTGTGTATATATATATATATATATATATATATATATATATATTCTCTGGGGATGATAAGAAAGTGATGCGCAAAGCGTAGATTCATCTTAAGAGTAATGACAATTGAGTCAGAAAAAAATAAAATAAAAAGAAAGAGAATATATATATATATATATATATATATATATATATATATATATATATACACGAAAGATAAAATAAGAAAAAATGTCAGAATGTAACTCGTCAATATGAAGTATATATCTCACGTAATACTAACTGTGACTCTATATATGTAATGTAATGTACAATAATTGCGCGTACGGACCATTCCTCTGGCAACAAAGGACAAAGGATGAAGGGCGGTGACGAACACGATGGTGACGATACTCGATCTTCGCGATCCACTTTCTCACGTTTTCCTCTTTTTATTATATTTATTTTTCTTTTCTCTTTTTTTTTTATTCCTTTCCTTTTCTTCAGTCTCATTCTGATAACACTTTTCTCTGGAAACAAAGAAAGTGCTACTACTTTTCTATCTCACGAGAGGAAAAGTTAAGTGTCATCATTCTGAGAATTCGATCAATATCAATTTGACGAGGACCGACTCCTTGTCAGATATTTCTTTTCTTTCTCTTTTTCCTTTTCTTTTCTTTCTTCATATTAAAAGGAAATTTCTTTGTAGAAAATAAATTGGTATATATATATATATATATATATATATATATATATATATGGGATTATATATGTTTGTACTTATTATGAAAATTGAAACATCCAATCGAATCAAATCTTTTCAATTGAAGAATATTATCGAGATGAATATTTCTTTATATATATACATTTCTTCTAATCATCGCCTGTTGTAATTCACATTTCAACCTTCTTCTTCTTATCATTTTTATAATGATTTCTGTTCCTTCTTCATTTTTTCTTTTATTTTGTTTTGTAGAAAATCATCTTTTAGTAATAAAAGATATTTCAACTATCTCTTCATATCTTTTTTATAACAATCTTCGCGTTGAAACGTTACTCTCTTCCCTCTCTCTCTCTCTCTCTCTCTCTCTCTCTCTCTCTCTCTCTCTATCTATCTATCTATCTATCTATCTATCTCTCTCTCTCACTCTCTCTCTCTCTCTCTCTCTCTCTCTCTCTCTCGCTCTTGATGTAACGATGAAAATAAAAAAAAAGAACGAGAAAGAGAAAGAGAGAGAAAGAGAGAGAGAGAGAGAGGGAAAGAGTGGGATTTAATTACTTCTGTCAATGGGATTCAGAGTAAGTTGCTGAAAAAGTAGCCCACAGGCCTAATGAACTAATTAATTATCCTAGCTGAATCTAGCTGGTCGACTTCACAATACGGCATCCGCGTAAATGAATAACGGAGATGGTGGGACGAAATGGGGGAAAATGGGTGGAACGTGGTAAATGGAAAGAACGCGTTTTCTCGTCCAATGTCGTATTGGATGACGATTCTCGGTATGATCGATAACAACTGCTAAATTAGTATTGCATAAATTTCTTTTCCTTGACGTACGGCGGGATAATAAAAAAAAATAAAAAGACAAATTTATTATATTAACAGGAGAAATATGAAATAAAGGACATTTAAGAATAGGAGCAAATGCGAGAGAGAAAGAGAGAGAGAGAAAGAACGAAAGTAGAATGATCTTAATGCGAATCAATATGATGCAAATGATCTCTTAGATCCCGCGAAAAATATATTCGATGCGTTTAACACAAAAATTTCGTCGTTATTATTGTTGTCATCACATCGATCATTATTACTATTATTACTATTACTATTATTATTATTATTATTATTATTATTATTATTATTATTATTATTATTATTATTATTATTATTGTTATTATTATTGTTATTATTATTATTATTGTTATTATTGTTATTATTGTTATTATTGTTATTATTATTATTATTGTTATTATTATTATTATTATCATTATTATTATTATTATCATTATTATTGTTATTATCATTATTACTGTTATTATCATTATTATTGTTATTATCATTATTATTGTTATTATCATTATTATTGTTATTATTATTATTATTATTATTATTATTATTATTATTATTATTATTATTATTATTATTATTATTATTATTATCATTATTATTATTATTATTATTATTATTATTATTATTATTATTATTATTATTATCATTATTATTATTATTATTATTATTATTATTATTATTATTATTATTATTATTATTATTACCGCATATACTTAGTGTGAAATAAAAGAATGTATGTAGTCTATTTCAGCTTCGTAAACGTGTTTCATCGATGTATCGAAACTTTGGAATGGAATTTCGAATCGATCGCTCCGAAAATCGTTCGTGCCTACTGAAAAAAAGGGAACGATCAACTCGTTTATCATATTTCATATATATATATATATATATATATATATATATATATATATTTATGTGTGTGTGTATATATATATATATATATATATATATATATATATATATTTATATATAAAAGAAGTAATAATGAATAAGCGGACGAACAAATTAAGCTCTGCTTCGATTGCTATACTCAAGAAAAAGATTTCAATGTAAATAATCAATGTAGCAATATCAAAATATAAGGAATGGACGTAAGAAAATTCATGCTTTAACATCGTTGATCAACCTTGTACTGATTCATTTTATTATTTATAATACTATCGTCGCTCCTAATAAAAAATTATCTATATTATGATCATTCTGATTATTATGATTGATTATGATTATTATTTTGATTAAGATTTGGATTATGATAATGATTATGATTATGATTATTATTATCATTTATTTTCCCTTAATGTAGGAGGTGAAATGCATTTACGCACAGAGGCAGTGTCTTTCCCCTAGTGTCGGACTCACTCTTGTACTATCGACTAAAACACCTCCTACCCTGTCGGGGCTCTAGCCAGGGTCTTTTTACATTGCTTCAAGCTAGGCCCCTTTTCCTTCAGCTTTTTGGCTCGCTACTGTCTTTCTGCCGTCCTTCCTGTAGCTCCAGCTCTTTTATGTTAAACAGTCATCTGCGTTTTCCTCTCCAGAATGGACTATATATATGTGGTGACTAATTGCCACTCTGCTTTCCTGCAGAGCATCACCTCGACAATATTGTCTGGTGAGATGATCCCTACAGTCGTCTCCAATCTCTGTCTAGGGTTTGTCCAGCGGTCGCATTTAAAAACGTATGTTCAGCGTCGTCTCGTTCGTGACCACAGTATATGCAATCCGGTGTTTGTACTTTGTTCTTGTGGTACAAATACCACCTGAAGTACCCGTGTCCCGTCAGCAATTAGGTGACGTAGTTCACGTCTCCGAACTTCCGTGTGATCCACGGCTTGAGGTCCCTTATCAGACGCCTGGTCCAGTTGTTTTTTGTTTCCTCTGTCCAGCGTTGTTGCCACTTCTAAATCGTTCTATCCCTCTTTATTGCTACCGCGTCCTGTCGACTCATGTCCGCGCTCCTTCCGTAGATACTCTTGCGCTCGGCAGCCTGATCACCAGATTACGCCTGCAATCACCAGAACGGCTTGAGTTGATACCGTCCGGTAAAAGTAAGCGATCCTCAGTGTTCCCTGTCTCTGTGCGTTGGTCATCGCGTATCGATATTTTTTAGATTTCAGGGAATCTGCCCAGATTTCCGCACCGTAAAGTAAAATCAAGTGTGTCGTCGCCATTATTAGTCTCCGTTTAATATATCTCGGTCCGTTCATGTTTGCCATAAGTCGGCTTAGCGATACTGTCCTTTCCGTCGCCTTATAAACTGTCTTCTATATGTGAAGCCAGAAGGTCATCTTTGTATCCAGAGTTACCCCCAGGTACCTGACTTCTCCTCTGGACTCGGTGTCGTCCGTCCTGACCTTCATCGGAAGTCTTGTCTGCATCCGTTTCCTTGTCATAAAAACGAGTTTCGTCTTTTCCGTCGCTAGTTGCAGTCCGTGGACTGTCATCCATCGTCCGTCTCATCGTCTGATTTAGTCTGTATTGCACCAGATCTAGAGTGCGCTCGACGATTACCGCTGCTACGTCATCGGCGTATGTGACGAGGAGTGCACCGGGCGGGAGCTCCAGTCTGAACACGATAGCCATCGTATATCATGTTCCACAGGTCCGGTCCGTGTATAGATTCTTGAGCAACCCCCGCAGTTATTTGTCTTGTCACTTGTCCTTCAGTTGTCTCGTAAGTTATCCGTTTGTTTCGTAGATAGTCCTTTATTACGCGGAGCAAGTATGGTGGGATCCTGAAGTCGCTTTTCAATGATTCCAGAATGTCCACCCACCTGGCCGAGTTAAAGGCGTTCTTAACGTCTAGTGTCGCCAGCAACACGATAGGGTGTGCAGCATGGCAGTGTCTATCTGTGCCTTGAAATACATCAACCATCCTCTGGATAGGCCCAATCGTTGATCGGCTTCTCCTAAATCCAAACTGTTGATCCGAGAGTCCTCCTACGTTCCGTATCGCGTCTGTCAGTCTTGGTCTAAGTAGATGCTCATACATTTTCCCCGACGTGTATAGCAAGCTCAGCGGCTGGTAAGCCGACAAAGAGCTGGGGTCACCCTTGCCCATAGGGATAAGGACCAGTCTCGCCGTCTTCCATCGATCGCTGAAGGTTCCTGTCGTTAGGCATGTGTTGTACAGGTCAAGAAAGATCTGCGGCCTCAGGTTGACCATTAGCCTAATGATCTCTCCTGGTATTCCGTCCGGTCCTGGTGCCTTACCAACCTTCATTGCTTTGGCTGCTCTCGTGACTTCCTCTGCGATGAAGATGAAGGTGCCTAAGGACTCAGTGTCCGTTGCGTCCGTACATGTCGGGTATGTCGGGAATAGTCCATCTACTATACGTCTCATGGTTTCAGCGTCCTTGGGCTCTGTCAAGGTCCGGGCCCCGAGTTTACCAGTCATAATCTTGTAACCGATTCCCCACGGATCCCGGTCTACCTCCTCGCATAGTTTCTTCCAACATCTCGTCTTACTGTCTTTTACGATTTTAGTCAAGGATTTCCGAGCTATTCTGTATGCGACCATGAGGGTTTTCCTCTCGGGGTCCCCGCTTGCCCTCGTGATTCGTCTTCAGGTTGCTAAGTAATTCTTTCTCAGTTCGGCAATCTCATCCGTCCACCAGTACTGTGGCTGTCTTTCTCGTCTGTACTGTTGTTTCGGTATTGAATTGTTACATAGCCGATCAATCTGGTCGTCTCGTCTGTCAGTCTTTCAGCTCTTCGACGACCTGTCAGTTCCGGTGGGATGTTTGCTGACGGGGTCTGCGCTGCCACCAGCTCCTCTAATAGCTTATGCTTATCCAGCCTATTCATGTTCCACCGCGGAGGTTGCAAGAACTTGGTCCGTGGCGTCCTTGTCGGTCCTACCACGTCGAAGGCGATGTACTGATGGTCACCGGCCGTGTAGTCTTTGACCACCCGCTATCACTCCACTCGTGGTATTATTCTGTCTGTAGTCAGCGTTACGTCTGGTATGGAATTTCCGAATCCCGGTCGTCTGTATGTAGCTGTGTTTCCCGTATTTGCCACCACTAGGTCTAGCCTCGCGGTCATCTCCAATAACAGCCGTCCCCATTTGTTCGTCTGAGTTATTCGCCACTCGATCACCCTTGCGTTGAAATCCCCCGCGACCACATCGTGTCCGGGCAAATCCTTGATCCCGTCCTCTAGGAGCGCCATCTTCCTTCTACATTCCGCCGCATCGCAGTTTGGAATTAGGTAAACGCTGATGTAAGTTATAACCTCGATCCTGACCCAGGCGTAATCCTCTCCTGCGCCGTGATCGATTATACGAAGCCGGGCTGCCCCCCTCACCCACATAACCGCTGTCCTAGTTTCGTTCATGAACCATGTCCGTTCCGTCCGTTCTCTATATGGTTCACAGAGTATCAATATATCTGTGTCGTATTCGTCTGCTATCTGAGGGAGTAGCACGTCCGCTATTCTACTCCTGTTTAAGTTTTCCTGAAGGATTCTGTCCGTCTTTCGGCCTGCTTCCTGCGCTCCTCCAACGCAGCCCAGGACACCGCATACCTCTCTGAACCAGCAAGGTATGCGACATCCCTGTGTCCCGCGTCGGCGCACAGGGAGCAAGCCGGATTGTTCTTGCAGTTTGTTGCATAATGGCCTAACTCTCCGCATTTTCTACAGCTTTTCGACCGGTCCTTATTCATACAGTCTGCCTTTGTGTGCCCGTACTCCAAGCACTTATGGCACTTTGTCACCGCCAGTCACTGTCGGACACGGCATCACACCCATCCTATTCCAATTCGGCTGTGTTCCAGCAGTTTTTGACTTCTTGTGACTCGAGTTCACAAACCGCTTTGAACTGCTCAGCTCGATTCGGGCCAAAGATGTGGACGCCGAAATCCTCGTCTCTTCCTGTTTCCCATCTTAATGCATTCTTAACGTCGGCCTTAGTCGTAATGCAGTCCAGGTTCACTATCTCTAGCTGGATTTTAAGAGTAATGGTCGTGACATTGCCCGCGCCTCCGATTGCGTTCTGTAATGCGTAGCAAAAGTACTCTCGGCCGTCTCTATCAGTGTGTATCCCTTTAAGACACAGGCCGTCCCTCGTTTTCCTCATAGTCGTTACCTTTAATTGATTTTTCGTGGGATCGACCGTCGATCTTATTTTCTGAACGATTTCAGAGTACATGTTGTCTTCCAGAGGTCTGACTAGCACAGCCGTCCCTCTGTGTTTGGGGATCGTCCTGCCTTTTTCAGTCTGTGTCTTCGTTTCGTTTGCGTTGGGCTTTTTGCCCGTTGTCTTTGCCTTCCTCGCCTCGACCATTTTCCAGTCTATGGCCCCTTCTGCCCTCTGAGGTCTCTTCTGCGAGGACTCAGAAGTGCTCTCGGTCACCTCCCGTTTGTCCATGGCATTTCATATTCTTTCGTCTCCGTCTCTATCTTTGGCAAGTATCCTAAAGTTGTTTTTCCTCTCAGAGCCGTCTTGGTGCACTCGTTGAGCGCGATGTCAACTACCTCGAGTATCGTTTTAATACCTTTTTCACTGTCATATTGACGTTCTTCTGTCTTATCGCCGTTTCTTCCATCTTTGTTGCTGTCGTCTGTATTAGCTTTAAAAGCTCCAATAAATTGGCTTCTTCTTTCCTTAGTGTCGCGGTCTTCGTTTCTTCATTATCCGCCTTGTCTTTTCTGGCATCGTTAGAGGAAATTGCGAAGGTCGCCGATGTGCAACTTACCCCGCTGCCTATATTAGACCGACTTGTTGTCCTTTCGAGTCCCGGAGGGCGCACTCTTCTTGATTTTTGTTTTTGTTTTCTGCCAGCGATTTCACTAGCTCTCTCTCACCATCTTCAATAGTAGTTCTGTTGTAGTAAAGTCCTTCATTTTTATTCTCACGAGTATTCAGGAAAGACGGTCCATCCCACAGAGCCTGATGGCTGAAGCTAAATACAATGGGGGTCACCCGGTAGCCCAAGGGCATTGTTTGCGACACTTTTACCCAAGTTCCACTCAGTCATCGCGATAGCTATCAGCACGACAGTTCCCACCTTGACTTGGGGAGTTGGTCCGCGACGGGATTTTTGTCCCCCTGTTCTGATTTTTACTCCAGCCGGGTTCCTTATAACTCCCGTTCACCAGGACCTTCCACCGCCTATGAGACCGCTTCATTCCCTGGCCGTTTCTCTATCCGTCACCCGAGCACGCGCCCGGTCGGATCTGATCCGCTCCCCCACGCCTCACTACGAGGTTTGGTGAATGAGTTGTTGTTGTTGTTGTTGTTGTTGTTGTTGTTGTTGTTCTTATTATTATTATTATTATTATTATTATTATTATTATTATTATTATTATTTTTATTATTATTTTTATTATTATTATTATTATTATTATTATTATTATTATTATTATTATTATTATTATTATTATTATTATTATTATTATTATCATTATTATTATTATTATTATTATTATTATTATTATTATTATTATTATTATTATTATTCTTCTTCCTCTTCTTCCTCTTCTTCCTCTTCTTCCTCTTCTTCCTCTTCTTCCTCTTCTTCCTCTTCTTCCTCTTCTTCCTCTTCTTCCTCTTCTTCCTCTTCTTCCTCTTCTTCCTCTTCTTCCTCTTCTTCCTCTTCTTCCTCTTCTTCCTCTTCTTCCTCTTCTTCCTCTTCTTCCTCTTCTTCCTCTTCTTCCTCTTCTTCCTCTTCTTCCTCTTCTTCTTCTTCTTCTTCTTCTTCTTCTTCTTCTTCTTCTTCTTCTTCTTCTTTTTCTTCACAGGAGAAGAAGGCAGACCTGCTGTTGATCAGTGAACAATATTGAGACAAGAAATCGCCCCTATAATTCTCTGATCTCAGCAGCACATCTAGATCCTGGAGCCAAGCAAGATACCAGTAGAGAGCCACGGAAGCCGCCATGGTTTCGTTTGAATTAAATGTGGGGAGGACAAAGCGACCCCACGCAGATGGAATCTCAATAAGATGGACGCCGGAATCTTCAGTAGGACGATATCCCAAGAGATAGAAGAGACCGTAGATTTCGAAGAAACAGGAAAGGCTGCAACCGAAAGGCTTATGAAGGCTACTTTTCACCACATAGTCTCGGCTTGTGATTCCGCCATGCCACGCAAGAGATCTTGCCACGGCAAGCGACCTGCATACTGGTGGACTCCAGAAATCGCGGAACTGCGTCGAAAGTGTCTAAAAGCTAGACGAGCTGCACAACGGGCAAAGAAAGGGAATGAAGCAAGTGACCTGAAACTATCCCGAGCTATGAACACGAACACCATGGAAAACATCGTGGGCACCCTCTTCCCGATACACCCCACCAGATCGGAAATAGACTTCGGCCAAGTAGGACTGTCCTCCTTTCAGCGTAGAAGAACTGGAAAGAACGACCCGAACCTTGCGAAATAAGAAGGCTCCAGGACTCGACGGCATTCCGAACGAGATACTAAAAACCGTAGTGGAGCAAAACCCAGGATTACTGCTAAAGGCATATAATTCCTGCTTAGCTACTGGTGTTTTCCCCTTGCGATGGAAAGCAGCGCATCTCGTATTCATTGGCAAGGGCAAAGGAGATCCTAGGCTGCCATCGTCCTATCGGCCGTTGTGCATGCCCGACACGGCAAGCAAACTGCTCGAAAAACTAATTAAAGCGAGGTTGAGACCCGCGATCGAGGCCGCCGGCGACCTACCGAGGTCACACTGCTTCACCGAAGCAGTACGGTTTCCGAGCGGGACGATCAGTGATAGACGCGGTACAAGAGATCGCGAAGGCGGTCCGGAAAGCGGAGGACCACAACTGGCACTCGCATCGAGTAGTCCTATTGGTGACGCTCGACGTAAAGAACGCCTTCAACTCCATAAGGTGGTGCGACATCATGCATGCGCTGGAATATACCTTCCAAGTACCGAAGTATCTCCTGCGCATGCTCGATGACTGCCTGAGAGATCGGACGCTACTTTATCAGATCACGGAGGGACAGAAAAAAAAATGAAGGTCACGGCCGGAGCGGCCCAGGTATCTATTCTCGGGCCGGACCTCTGGAACATAGCTTACGATACCCTGCTGAGGACCAAAATGCCGGAAGAAACGCTTCTTGTAGAATACGCGGACGATATCGCGGCCCTCATCGCGGCAAGAGACGTCGAACTGGCTCAGATAAAGCTGAACCAAGTCATACGGACGGTCAGCGGCTGGATGGCAGACCACGGCCTGCTGCTAGCTCCCGAAAAGACAGAAATAGTCATTCTTACAAAGAGGAGAATAAACACCATTCTCCCTTTGCTAGTCGGAGATGTAGCAGTAGAGGCCAAGCCTACAATTAAATATCTGGGCCTGATGATCGACCGCAGATTGAGCTCCTGGCCACAGATACAACAAACGGCGGACAAGGCCTCGAAGGGCGTTACTTCCCTGATCAGGCTCATGGCCAACGTCACCGGGCCCAAAGCCAATAAGCGTCGATTGCTCATGACCGCGGTACAATCAGTACTCTTTATGGGGCTGAGGTGTGGGCGGACTGTATCAGCAAGAAGGTATACCGGGGACGCCTTGCGCAGGTACAGAGGGGAACAGATCTTAGAATAGCCTCTGCGTACCGGTCGGTCCGAACCAGCCATCTTAGTGATCGCTGGAGTCATCCCCATTGCGCTTATAGCGAAAGAACGTAAAGTGGTGCACCTCAGGAAATCCGAGGTTGGGAAGGCGACAGCAAGCGAAAAGGAGAGAGAAAAGACCTTTCGGAGCAGGCAGTCGCTTTGGGAACAGGAATCGAGAGGACGCTGGACTGCGAGACAAATTAAAGATGTGAAGACGTGGACCGAGAGGCGACACGGCAAAACCGACTACTACCTGACTCAATTTCTGAGCGGGCATGAATACTTCCAAGCCTATCTCTACAAGATGGGCCGGGAAAAGACACAAGAGTACCTGTACTGCCCAGGAACAAAAGATGACGTGGAGCATACCTTCTTCCACTGTGACCGCTGGGCACAACGCAAGCGAGAGCTCCAGATAAAAATCGGACAAATGACTCTCGACGACATAGTAGAGAACATGCTCCGAAAAGAAGACCATTGGATCCTGACAACTCATTGGGTGCAGGATATCCTTCGCAAAAAGAAAAATGACTTGGACAGAGCCTCCTAAGTAACCAAGAAAGGAGTGATAACAGTCAACAGCGAGCCTAAAGAGCAAAGAAAAATGGCCTAGTCCGAAGAAATGTGTTAAACAGTCCCTGGCCTAGTGTCCAGGTGAATGAGGGAGGAGTTTTACCCAGTAGGCCAGAAATGGGAGCCTGGCACATCTTGCGTAAATGCATTTCTCCTCCCTCACAAAAAAAAATTTATTATTATTATTATTATTATTATTATTATTATTATTATTATTATTATTATTATTATTATTATTATTATTACTATTATTATTACTATTATTATTATTATTATTATTATTATTACTATTATTATTATTATTATTACCATTATTATTATTATTATTATTATTATTATGATTGTTATTATTATTATTATTATTATTATTACCATTAATACTATTACCATTATTATTATTATTATTATTATTATTATTATTATTATTATTATTATGATTGTTATTATTATTATTATTATTGTTATTATTATTATTATTATTATTATTATTATTTTTATTATTATTATTATTATTATTATTATTGTTATTATTATTATTGTTATTATTATTATTATTATATATTGAGAATTATCGTAATAAAAATACTGTACGAAGAACAGCAGATTCTATGAATCCTCGGACGGTACCTATTTGTAAAATTTTTTCCATGAATTCCTTCTTAAAATTTTTTACCATAAAATAACACTGTTTCATTAAAAATATTTATTCTTATGACAATAGAAAAAAGATATAAAATCAGAAAATTCAATATGTAATGGATAAACGAATTATTAAATCACATTAGTGTATTGCAATATAATTTACATAATTTGGTTGCGTACTTGTTCGTTATTAAAACGTGCTTTCGTATATTAATCTATTATAAATGCATCACAATTGGAATGATAGAAATTAATATGATTCCTCGGTCACTTCTATGAAGAATCTGAGAAAACGAAATTATTATATGATTAATACTCAACTAAATCATTAATTATATAAATCACATTCAATGGGTTTTACATTATTAGAATAAATTACAATATACATGTAAAACGCTATCACATCGTGTAACCAAACTTTGATTTTACCTGACTATTATTAATTATTTAAAAGACTTTATTGATATTATTTTTTCAATAACGTCATCTAAAATTAATTATCATCGTACATAGTTCTGTATAAATTAAAAAAAAAAACGAACAAAATATATTTTAATAACGATCTTAAGTTAAACTATACAAACATATAACTATCTATTTACCTTAACTCTAACAGTCTGATTATTTATTCTTACTTCCTTTTTTTTAAACATACTGTTATATACTATTATATACTTTCAAAAATAAGAGTTAAAGAATTTAAATTGCAAAGGCATATTTATTTATACTCTTAGTCGTAAATTTTGAGTGCTAGATATCGAATAAATCTACCATGGTTAAAATTGATCGATATCTATCATCCTCAAGGAAGAACATCATACAAAAATACATATACATAACTTAATCATTCATAAATACACACACACACACGCACGCACGCACGCACGCACGCACGCACGCACGCACGCACACGCACACACACACACACACACACACAAGTATGTATATGTTTAATATAATAGTCTCGCATTTCATAAATGCAAGTGTAATTAATGGCAACTACGAAAATTTCACTAATGGACACGTTATTACCAATCACAGCTTTCAGGACTAAAAAAACATTTTTGTTAAAGATAGAATAGATTATTAATCATGCCCGACTATCATCAACCAGATTATGCATTTATCCTACCATAGTTTTAATTAATAAAATAAGCGGACCGCATTTTATTCAAAAAATAATCGTTTAGTCTAATTACGATCCCCTGTTTTCGTATAAAGGCTATTCCAAGGATCATTGCCTTATGTCAATGCATTACACTAAATCTTATATACTACTTTAATGACAAGATCATTCATATCACAAAATTCATGTTTTAAAAGCTCCTGCTTGGGCAGCTTTAATTATAAATGTTTTCACTGTCGCTTCGTCCAATTTAGCAAAATTAGGCGTCTGTATTACAGCAGTCATATGATTTAATGCAAATTTAAAGCAAAACTCTTCCAATTCCTAAGGATAAAACAAAGCATTTTCAAGATTAGTGAGTGAAATAGCACGACCACACATAAAATTTCTATACACGGAATTACCTGAGCATTGTATTCGATTGCTGTACTATATAAAAAAGCCACATTTAAAACAGTGATTCCCTGTTTAATTATTTGAACGCATCGTCTTTTCAATTGCGTTTCACAATATACATTTGCCAAGTCTAATAATTCTGTATACAAGAATGAATTAAAATATATGCAATAAAGTGTACGTAGGTATATTTAAATGATCACGTTAAATATTTACCTAATGCATTTTCAGGAGGAAGATCAACTTCATCCGTATACAGATATTTCAAAAATGACTTATAAACGTCATGAGAAAATTGATCGTGTTGGATAACGCTACAAAGCAATACATGGTAATATGATTAAATAAGAATTTATATAAAAAAAAAGAAAATTCACGATTTGTTGTTAAAAAATACCTCTGATTATTTTCCGTCCAACATTCTTGAAACATTGTTCTAAAATACTGACATCGTATTTTTAACACAGCCTTATGAACATGGATAAGTTTACCCTGCACCTGTATTGTCAAGTCACTTGTTGTCTACAATAGTATTAATATTAATCAATTTAGAATTCATTTATATATGCAAATAAATATAAAAAAAAGAGTGTGTGAAGATTAAACATACAGAATCATCAAACGCCTGTCTCAAACAATCCACAATACTCATCTCTTCTGCTGCATAAAGAAATAGTGGACGATGCATTACGCTTGGAGATGCATAACAGGCTAGAGCATCATGCAAATGTGCTAATGGAGTAGATGTTGGTACCGTAATACTTTGTCCACGACATTGACCCCACATGAATACTTTATGTCCTTCTCCAATTGCAACACTTATATGATTATAATGCAATGCTGCTATATCAGATACTCGTCCCATTTCTGGTACAGATAACTTTTAAATAAACAATTAGTTACAAATAATATCTCCTTATATAACATAGCATTCATTTAAGTATGTCAATAATAATTTTACCCTCATAGGAACACAAGCATTTGTTTTATTGCCAAGGCCTAATTGACCATAACTATTACTCCCCCAAACATAAAGAACACCTTCGTCGCTTAATGCTAGTGTATGAGCATAACCGCAGGCAACTTTTTCTAAAATCATTAAGAAGAACTTCTTTATTGCAAGATATAGCAGTAATGACGAACTTATTTATTACAGAATATAGTAGTAATATATTTACCTATAACTATTCCTACTAAACCTGTAACTTTACATGGATTCAATTGATTAGTATAGCTTCCATTTCCTAATTGCCCAACCCCATTATGACCCCAGCCATAAATTTCACCACTATTTGTAACCGCCATACTATAAGTCTGTCCGCAAGTGATGGACACAACTTTTTTACCGGTTAAAGCGGAATTAATTTTTCTTGGTGCACCTTGATTAGAACTGATGCCGCTACCTACTTGTCCACAGTTGTTTTGTCCCCACGCATAAACCTGTGCATATGTAAACGATCAATTGATTTTCTACCATGCTCGATTTTTTGCTTATATTATATAATGTTATGTCGTAATGCATACTTTCTTTCTCTAAGATGATTATTCGATTACGAGATATACTTTTGTTTCTCTGTTACCTCTCCTTCATCCGTAAGAGCAAGAGAATGATGACTTCCACAAGCAATGTCTATCACTACTTTTTCGCTCAAAGGCATTCCCACATGAGTTGGAGCCAATCCATGATTCGATGATCCATTACCCAATTCACAGAAGCCATTATGTCCCCAAGAATATACCTTTTAAATATTACATACAATTATGATATGTTATATATAATAGTATATATTTATATATATTGGTTTATCAATATATTAGTATAATTACCTCTCCTTTGCTTGTAAGTGCCAATACATGAGGACCGCTGCCATAAGCAAAAGTTTTTATACCCTTCTCACAAAGGGCTTCTACTTTCTTAGGATGAAGAGTACTATGCGCGTCTCCTGTTCCAAGACAACCAGTAATGTTGCATCCCAAACCATATACCATACCATCCTTTGTTACAATTAAAGCTTCATTACCTAAGTTACCTGCACGATAAAATTTGTTTTTAAATATCCCAATTTAATCGTCCATCGTATTAATAGAAAAGCAAAAAATTTATTGTATCACGTAAACAAAGATTAATAAAAAAAATATTATAGAATAGAGGAAAATTCATGAAATAAAGTTGTCATAAAGCTGTCAAAAAAAAGAATTACCATATACTACGGCCATTTGAATACTGGCAATGAATTTAGGTTCTAATAAGCTAAAAATTGGCCAATTCTTTAAATCGGAGGAAGACATTTTATATGTTGTAATTTTTTTTTTTTTTTTAACAAATTACTCTTTGTTTATACTTAAAAATAATTTCACTCTGTAAACACTTTAACCTATGCCGTGGCTCATCGCGAAGACATCGTTGAACCCAAAAGTAACAAGATACAATGAAATCTGAAAATTCTATACTATAGATAATTTTTCGATCATACATGAAAGAGATAAAATACGAGAATAGAATTAAGATAAAATTTCGAATCTTAAACTAAATTGCTCGAACACAAAATGAATGAAAATATTCATTTTTTCAGATTAATATCACATATATCATTGAGAGAAGATTAGGCATAGACAAATGATATGTTGACGTAATTAAATGTAATAAAAAATAGATATAAAGAGTATTTCAAATTAATGAAAAGAAATTTCTAATGATTTCGATCGCGTATCTCAATTCACAATTGAAAAATTCTATTGAGAAACATAAGCGGCATTTTTTTCCTTATTTATGTATTTGTCCATCAATTGTATATTCGTATTATTTGCCATTAGAACAGAGAAACAAACTTAATTAAAAACTAAGTAAAATTTATATTCTTTTGTTTGTTTATATCTTTATTATCTAAATTAGTTACTTTGATTGGTCTCGAACTATCTTAAAATTTGGTTGGTTCGAATTATTCAAATAATACTAGAGAACATCTACCATGCATATACCATGTAGGAAATAAATCACTAAGTTTGAACAAGACGAACGAGCCAAATCATTTCTAACCAACATTTGTATTTTTTAATCTCACAATGTATTAATAAAATATAAGAATTTATAATAAATATCGTGCGAAATGGTTTTGTCATTTTGTGTTAAGAGATTTATTTTGTCAAGAAGTAATGCTTATAAAATAACAAAACGTAACGGATACATAGTACTGTAAGTCGACTACATTAAAATCATTTTTATGAGAGGTTAAAGTTACTTTATTTTCATCTATTACTGCTTATTTTAAATTTCTTCATCACTTATAAAGTTCTGTTAAAAAAAAAAAAAAGAAAAAAGATTCTTCTTTAACTGCTTTCTTGATCTTTGAAAATAGTCTTCCAGAAATAGGAGAAGAATGTCCACAACAAAATTTATTGAAAGAAGATAAGACACCAGAATTCAACAATATTACCATTGAAAAATGTATAACAGCTATTCAAAAACAAACTATACAATGCGATAATCAAATACGAAAAATAGAAACAGAATTACAAGGTTAGCAGACAAGTGATTTATGCCTGGTTATTCTTATTTATGAAATTATAAATTTTGTAGAGATTTTAACGTAACAGTTTTATAAATTTTGTAGAGATGATAACGTAACAGTCGGTTATTTTGTTGTTTAATATATTGATTATAAATAATAATAATTTTGTCTACTTATTCAAATAAACAAGATATAAACACTACACACATTTTGCAGATAAGAAAGATGTAAACGTATTTAATGATATTTTATTCCCATTGGAAGAAACATATGTTCCTTTGGGAATGACATGGGGTATAGCGCAAACATTATATTATGGAAACCAAACTTTAATACCTACCAAATCTTTTATTGGTATCAATCTACGTGCTTTGAAAGCAATAGAAGCTAAATTTAGTAGTTTACCAATTTATGAAGCTTTTAAACGTGCTAAAGAAAATAAAAATATCCAATTAACAAGTCAGCAAGAAAGAATACTTGAAAAATACATAATGGAAGGAAGATTGAATGGATTGGAATTTTCTAAAAAAAAGAAGGATTGGCTTATAAATAGTTATCGCATTTTATATCAACAAGAAATGGATTTTATAAAAAAATATGAGGTCAGTATTTTAACAAAGTATAATAAAAGTTGTAATAAAAGTATTATTTTGTAGAGTGCAACAAAGCAATGTTCTTACACTATACAAAATGAAGATGATGTAAAAGACTTTCCCGAGGTATTATTAGAAGCTACAGCGGCAAATCCTGCACAGCCTCATGTAGGTCCTTGGACTATCACTCTGCAGCCACATGTTCTTAAGTTATTCTTAGGTAAGTATTATATCTCTTCAAATATTGCATTTAAATAATTATTTAGTACTTGTAATTGAAATCATTTGTTTAGAATATTGTTCTAGTCGACTTTTACGTTGGAAAATGTGGAATGCAAATGCTACATTATTATCTCCCTCTGATGATAAGATGTTCCAAACAAATTCTATATTAAGAGAAATATATTTCATGCGTAAACAACAAGCAAGTTTGTTCAAATATAAAACTTATGCTCATATGAGTATGATAACAAAAATGGCTGATAGTTTAGAGGAAGTGTATGATACATTTAATATCTTGTTAGAAAGTGGTAAGATTAGTTTTTTAATTTTTTATTTTTTAGTTTCTATTTTTTCTAACATCAAACTGTAATAACCAATGTATTGTACCAGCTCGTGATGCTCAGGAACTCGAAATACAAAAATTGACTAAATTTGCAAATGAAAGAGGATTGGAAGGTTCCCTCAAGCCATGGGATGTCTTCTATTGGAGTAGACAATTTCAAGACAATATTTATAAGTAATATAATAAAAAATTTCATATATAATTCAAAATTCATAAATTACGATAAATAGTAAATTAGAAAATTATACAATTATAAATGTTACAGATTTAAAAAAGAATCATTAAAAAATTACTTTCCACTGCCAAAGGTATTAAATGGATTATTTGATTTACTTAAACTAAATTTTGGTATAGAAATTGTTGAGAATAAAAAAGCAGATATTTGGCACAAGGACGTTACTTTTTATGACGTATTTAATAAAAATGTATCAAATACAGAACCAATAGCAAATTTTTATTTAGATCCCTATGTAAGGGGTGAAGAGAAACCTCATGGTAGTCAAAACTCTGGGTATATGGTAATAATAAAAAACAGAAGTAAACGTTTGGACACAAAACCAATGTGTTCTTTAATATTTAATTTTCAACGTCCAAAGGATGAAAAACCCTCGTTACTTTCATTTGAAAACGTGCGAACGATATTTCAGCAGGTAAAATAAATTATGTTTAACTATAAAAAAAAGAAAAATTATTGTTTCAAGTAAAACATTCTTTCACGTTATATATTTAACATTTAGTTTGGTCATGCATTACATCATATGACAGCTACAACCGATTATTCAGATATTTCTGGACTATCTTACGTAGAATGGGATGCAGCTTACATTTATGATTTTTTTCTTGAGAATTGGTATGTTTAATGTCTATATACACGAATGTACACTTTCTTATATCGAAATTATTTCACAATAGGTTATATGAACCACTGACTTTACAAAAGATTTCCGAACATTATGAAACGAAAGAAACTTTACCAGCAGAAGCAGTTGAACTCGTAAAAAATTCAAGACTACAATTAGCAGGATATAATTTATGTACAGATCTTCTTTTTTCACGTTTTGACTTGGAGATATATTCAAGGTAAAATGTACTATACGTGTGTCGTGTGTGTGTCGTGTGTAAGTTTACTAAGAATAAAAATGCTGAATGAAACTTTAAAAAATATTTAGTGAAGAATCTTGGACAGCTATTATGGAAAGACTTTGGAAAGAACACTTCGTAATGCCAATGGAAATAAACAATGTATTTATTTATTCTTTTAAATCCATTTTTTCTATGCGTTTGGCTACAAATCATTATAGGTAGGTCGATACTCTTTTTCTTTGACTTCTTATCGAATATTATAGAATTATATGTGATATATAATATCTATTTTTCTTCTCTACAGTCATCTTTGGTCAAAAATGATAGCAGCAGATGTATATAGTGCATTTCAAGAAATACCTCTTGAAGATAAAACTAGTTATGAAGAAGTTTGCAAAAGATTCCAAGATACATTTTTATCTTTGAATAGTATTTATGCAACTAATGAAATTTTTAGAAGATTCAGAGGAAGGAATCCAAATCCCCAAGCACTGTTAAAAAGTCTGAAGTTATACAAAACTGAATAATAAAAAATTAAAAAATTAACTACTTTTTTCTGAATATAAATTTCAAGACTTTCCAGACCAATACATTATACATAAATATCACTATACATTATTCCTCAAAAATAAAAATAAGATACATGATTAAGCATGTTTTACAATACAAGAAAATATAAGAACTAAAAACTATATACATGAACTTAAAAAAAAGAGTATAAATTGGAATTTATCACTTTATGAAACGTAAAAATTCATAAAATAAAAAAAACGTATCAAATTCAATAGCAAGGAATATAAATTTAATTAGTATATATAATGTAATATATAATAAATATAAAATGCTAAAAGCAGAAAGTTCTGAATTTGGATTAATAAATTAAAAATAAGTACTACATATGTAATAATATAGCATGGAACAAAAGATATTTAAATATTTGTATATATGTGTGTGGTAATACTATTAATATATATATATATATATATATATATATATATATATATACACACCTGCACACACACATATATATGTATTTACATTAGTTCTCCTTTAAGAAACAGAATTTTCATTAAACTTCCAATAAAGCAACTACTACAATACTAATAAAAAGTAAGATTATAATTATCCAATAACCACAAGTACTATCTTTGTAATTAATGTTTTCTACTTGACGTGTTCTATTAATTAAAGATTGATCAGTCATATCCATATGATCAGCCAGGTCATCGATTATTTCTATATTAATAAAAAATATATGAATAGATATAAATTGTATTATTGAATTATTCAATGTAAATGCTTTTTATTACCATTATGCTGTTCTACCGTGTTGCTAATAGTTTGTCCTATTTCCTTTTGACGTGCTAATACTTTGCATAATTCTTCTAATCCTTTGTCTTGTTCTGATAAACAAAAGCAATTAATATTATATCACCTATAGATACGTTAAAAACAAAATATTGTAATAGTACCAAAAAATTTATTAAATAAATCAATACCTTGCAAGACTTGTTCTTGGTAATTTTTAAAGCTTTGCACATCTATAGGTTTATCATCATCATCATCTATGGCCCATGATGTTGTCCCCATATCAGCAAATGCAGATGTTCCAGATCTTAATAAACTGTTTCGGTTTGATAACAAAGATTTTGTTCTAGAGTCATAGAGCCTTTGTAATTGGATATCTTTACTTTGTAATAGTTCAATCTGTCTTGTTCTACGTTCTGCTTCTTCAATAGTACTATATATCCTTATATCTTAAGGAATATATCTGTAATATTTGCATATTTCTTTATAAAATATGTAATAACAAATGTATGACAAGTTTAATGACAAATCAAAAGGATACATAGTTCTGGATTTGGAGGCTTCTTCAACTTTAGTTTTAAGTTGATAAATCTCTCTATTATACTGTTTCATACGTAAACGTATATTTGTAGACAAACTCGCATATGCTTGAGATGATTCTGATTCTCGCTCGCGCATAGTGAGTTGTTCCATAATTTCACGGAATAACTTCTCGCAAGCTTCATACTCTGCAAGCCTAATTGAAAATAAAATAAAAGTACTTTACGGCAAAATACGAAAACTAAAAAACTATAAAGGATCTTTATTGAAGGATAAAATAAAGAAAAGGATAGACATAGCATTGTAATTAATGAACATCATACCAAGGATCATTGTCTTCTATATAAACGAGTGCCATCCTTAAAGATTTCTACGATACAAATAAGCTAAAATTGTGATGATACATAAATGTATATCGATATATCCATCATAACCATAAATTAAATGTTCAAGATGATCAAACGATCTAGTGAACATCTAACGAGAAGAAAATCAGGTTGATATATATCATGATGAGGAGCCTTGATCCATTCGCAAGTCATCCCCCACACAACGTGGTACACGTAGTAAAATGTACGATGTATATAGAATGTTATGCTTTCACATTATTTACACACGTTCCCGTTGTACCTTAGCAGTAGTCTATTATATCGACTTAATTTCAAATCCTTTTACCTACAAACTGTCTTTTTTTTTTACAAAGTTCCTCCTTATCTCTCGCTGATATCGTAATGTCACGAAATATGTATCATTGAATATAACAAAAAAGAAAAAGATATCAATCGAACGATATTGAAAATAATTTTCTAATCATGGGTGATTCATTGCGTTAAGCCCGAATAAAACATTATATCATATATAGCGCAAGCGTCTTTACTATGATTGGTCGCGATTAAAAGCGGTCAGAAGGTTCATGCAAGTATGCGCGCGCATACGTTAGCAAAAGTAAGAGAGAGGAAGAGATTCAGATATATAGTGCAAAAAAGAAACAAACAGATGATCACTGTGAGAAAGGAGAGAGAGAGAGAGAAAGAGGGGAAGGAAAGAGAAAAAAGCAAAGGCAAAGGAGTACATGCGCGTAATCTCGTCCGCGAGCAGAAAATCGTATTCAGTTGTATTTTTACTCTTGTCACATATCGAGAAAAGTAATTCGCTCGTGTAAACCGAGAACGTTTGAACGAGCGCGAATAAGTGAGAAACGAAAGGAAAAGAAGACAGGTGTCGAATATGTCACGTTGCTATGAAACTCGGTGATATTTTCGTCGAAAGGTAAAAAACATAAGGAAAAAGTATAAGAAGGGGATCGGTAAAACACAAAAAAAAACATTTTCTCATATTATTTGTCGTGCGTGCGCGCAAGAGAGAGAAAGAGAGAGAGAGAGAAAGAGAAAGAGAGACGGACCGTGTTTCTTGGAAGGTCACAGAAGGCAATATAAGAAAACGATCACATCGCGTTCGTTTATGTGTGTGTGTGCGTGGTGGTCGGAGAAAGAATTCGAAGAAACTTGATCTCGCTGAGACGGGTCAGCACGCATCATTCGCGTTAAAGGGGAAATCCTGACGCAAGTGCGAACGTGAACGGACATAGGAAAAATTTAGATCCGGGTTGTGCGCGTATGTTACGATTTTGGAAGGACGATCTACAAATGGAGCACGGGTGCGTCCTTAAAACGAAAATGAGCGCAGAAATGGAGTATCGTTATTTTAGTATTGTTCTAAATATTGATTTTTAACGCTCGACTACGTCGGAGAGAGATATCTAAATTCATTCTCTCTCTCTCTCTCTCTCTCTCTCTCTCTCTCTCTCTCTCTCTCTCTCTCTCTCTCTCTCTCTCCTTCTCTCCCCCTCTCTCATTTAAGCGAAAATACGGCATTTACTCATTGTTTTCCTTTCTCTTTTTTCTCTCTCTATTACATATATTCATAGATAGCAGATGCGCACGTTATTTAAATCGTTAAACGATTGACGATCATTTTTCTCTTCGAAAACAATACGTGCTTGAAATGTGACATACATGTATAAAATCGATCGTCCCCAGATCATACTATTAGTACGTTCGGAACGGAGGCATCAACGATCGCGGTCTCGGTGATTGACAATATGATGACCAATGACACTAAGAATTCCGAAAATACTGTTGACAAGGAAGCGACACCTATTTTCTTGCAGACTCGAACTGCTCAGGGTATAGCCGGTATTTTTGTCTGGCTAGCTCTTTTTTTAACTTGCCAACAGGTATGTTTTCAACGTCGGAAGATAAATCGATTATACGACGATCTTCTTATCAATATTTCAATCCCTTTTTAGATTTATCAACATTTAAGATGGTATACCAATCCCGCGGAACAACGATGGATAGTCAGAATACTGTTCATCGTGCCAATTTATGCTACTTATTCTTGGGTGTCCTTATTATTTTTCAATAGCGGAAGCTATTATGTTTATTTCTTTACCGTGCGAGATTGTTATGAAGCATTTGTTATATATAACTTTCTGTCCTTATGCTACGAGTACCTGGGTGGTGAAGGGAACATTATGTCTGAAATAAGGGGTAAACCAATACGTTCCAATTGTTTATATGGAACATGTTGCCTAGTTGGAAAGACTTATACTATTGGTTTTTTGAGATTTTGTAAACAAGCAACTTTACAATTTTGCTTGGTCAAGCCTGTAATGGCTTTTGTCATTATATTTCTTCAAGCATTTGGCCATTATAGAGATGGAGATTGGTCTCCAGATGGTGGCTATATTTATATAACAATGATTTATAATATCAGTGTATCTCTTGCTCTTTACGGACTTTTTCTCTTTTACTTTGCGACAAGAGAACTGCTCACTCCGTTTGAACCAGTTTTAAAATTTTGTACCGTCAAAAGTGTCATTTTCCTGTCATTTTGGCAAGGTAATTTATTTTCCTTCTTTTTCTTTGTTAATATTTTCTTACAATCAATATTGTGTTTATTATTATTTGTTATCTCATTTCTAGGAGTGTTATTGGCCATTCTTGAAAAAGCAAATATAATTTCACCAGTAATAGACAGCTTAGGTCAATCAACAAGCGCTGGTACCGTTTCTGCTGGTTATCAGAATTTTCTAATTTGCATTGAAATGTTGTTTGCTGCTATTGCATTACGCTATGCATTTCCCTATCAAGTATATTCAGCTGGTTGTGTTACTGACTCTAGAGGAAGAAGTGTGACAATGCAAAGTATTAGTAGCAGTTTGAAAGTATGTAATGGTACTATATTATATAGATCTTAAAAATTAATATTATCATAACAATATGTCAAATAAATTCTTTAGGAAACTATGAATCCAAAAGACATAATGACTGATGCCATCCACAACTTTCATCCACAATACCAACAATATACACAGTATAGCTCTGGTATGTTATATTTTATTAAAGATGATTGCACTATGTGTTATTTAAAACATATTTTCAAGTAATTAAGCAACATTATCAATGTGAGTTGCCTTAATTTTTATAGCATGACGTAGTGATTAATCTAAAATCATATTCCATTATTTATCTGTTTTTAATTTTTTATAAATTTATATTCAATGTAATTATATATAAATTATATGGTTACATATGACATAAGATGGATGTGAATGTTAGAATTAAAAATGTGTTCATGTTAAATGCAATGAATTATTATCAGCATAATATAGCTTAAATAATGCAGCGTAAATTTAACTTCAACTTTTATATAAAACTTGAATCTTATCCATAATTGCAACTCTGTTTAAACATTGAATAACACAAAATCATTCAAACATATCGAACGATATTGTATGTAAATTAAATATTTAACTAACATTCATTGGAAATAATGGGAATAAAGTATGCTATGCCATTTTGCTAATTAAAAAAAATCACTAGTTTCAGCTTCTTTTGATTTGTGCTAATGTTTTAGATTCAGCTTTGTTGATGGCACTTTATTTGCTATTTTTCAGACGTTAATACCAACTTGCCGTATGAAAAACTATGACACAGAAAGCCATCATTTTTTTAATTACAAGAAATTGGACATTGGGCTTTATGCAAGTTTAAATGAAGATTGAACATTATATATAATATAACAAAACATTTTTCTATATTAATAATACGTATTTATTTAATGATTTAAACGAAAATCTTTTACAGAGTTAAAGGTCAGCTCTCTTTGCTTAGAATATTATTAGTTACATCAAAACATTGTCAACATACATAGATAGGCATGAGTCATTGATTTCATGATTAACTATCTCTTCTGTAAAATAGAACTTAAGCACTTACCACAAAAGCACTTAGAAAAATGGTGTACTTATATATGTTGCTTTTAAATAAATGAAAGATAAACATAACAGCTGATGTATTTTTTTTTTTTTTTTTTCAATAACATAAAAATTGAATTCAAATCCAGAATAATAAGATATAGATGATGTAAGATGATATGGCATGAAACATGGGTGCAAGTTTATTCAGCATGCAAACATACAATTTCGTCTATTTTCTTTGAATGTACTATTCTTATATTTTTACTTTGTCATATATTCATTATAAATGTAGTGGCTTGCAACAATTGCAATTTGTCTTGCAACAATCTGCATGATGTTCTTGCAAATAAATATGTCATTATTTCTGCAAATTTTTTTCTATTAAAACTTATAAATTAAATTTAGCTATAAAATAATTTAAAAAGTTAAACAAACTGTTTGGTATTCATTATAACTGTAATTAATAATTTTTAATCTACACTAAATACTTTAAAAAATACATATTATTAACTCAAATAAGCATAATTTAATCTGTGATAATATGTAACATAATGTAACAAATAGGAGGACCGAAGGGGCAACGTGGTATGCGAGTATCCAGTTTTGATCCTGATGATCCACAAAATATGCCGGTACCACCACCACAAAAACGTAATACTTCTCATCAACGAGTTGCTACTATCTCACAAAATTATAACGAAAAAACTATGTTATTGAGTAGCGATGATGAATTTCAATAAATGTTGAAAGTAATCGATTGAATGCAGAGCTTACACAGATGACATATATATTAAATTTTATATATATATATGTTATTATAGTAAATGGAATTATTACCAACTAAGAATCTGCTTTCAGTGATTAAATACATTCATTCAATTGTACATCATTAGATAGGAATATGACTCGCTCGTGAAAAAACAATGAGAGATAGAAAAAAAATCATACGGTGTATATATATACACTGTATTCTAATAGTTCCATACCATTAAATTCATGTTAATACATGTATTATGTTATATCATATAAACATAGTATAGAAGATATTTATTTTACTATGCTGACATGATTAAAACAGTTATCTATAAATGTGACTACTTTGTAAAGCTACGACAAACTTTATTTTAGGATAAAATTTAATTCAGAAAGACTACCTGTATAGTACTTAACTTTAAATAGGCATTCACGTTACTATATTACTTCTTTATAATTTATCAGTATTTTTCTGAGAAGATCAGAATTATTTAAGCATTTCCACATTGATATAATCCTTTATCAAAACTGCAATATTTTGTTAAGAAATATTCAAATGACTTGAGATAATAGGTAAAATATAAAATTTATTGAAGGTACTTATAATTATATATAAATGTAAGTCACAAAAACCTTTGCGTCCTAGATTAAAGAACTAATAAATGTATATATTGTTAACATAAATTATATTTAATATAACGTAATATAATTAAGTTTTCCTTCGAGATAATTATTGCAAGTAAAAAAATCGTTCAAATAATGATCACGAAAGGGAGAAACAATAATTGATAAATAATGTCTCAGATATGAATAAATATAAGTATCTGATGTTTTATGTGTATAGAACCTTATATTCTTCTTATTATTGTAAATACATATTTATAGCCCCTAGTATTTAATAACAGAAGATTAAAATACATCATTCACATTTTAAAAATATTTCATTGCAATTTGTTCAAAATGAAATTCTCTCTACATCTTTTTTGTAAGAAATATTTATTAATATAATATTTATAAAATTTATGTTAAACACATATTTTTTATAATCAAATATAAATTATTAACAAATTAAATTAAAATTTCTAATCATATATAGATGATTACTAGATAAATGAGTATAATATATTTCTGTAGAAATGTTCGAGTTAATCACATTTCAATTTTGCTAAGAAATATGAACAAATATTGACAATTGTCTTGAATATGTATTATTTTTTAATCGACCTAAGCTATAGTAAAAAATGAATGTAATGTACCTGTGAATATATTATTCTGTATCTGTCTATAATTAGAAAAGTACTAAATATATAATGTTAATTTAATATCAATGCAATATAATCATTTAATAAGAATATTTTTATAGCCTTTTTTTGAAGCAATTCACATTATAGTTTACGTAATTCTTATTTTATTCATTATTTGCTATTGATTGTTATCAGTTATTGTTAAATAATAATTAATTGAAATATTCTATAATAAAATGTGTATTTTTACTCATCACGTGTGAAATCAGCTGATCAATTGATCAGAATATCTTATCATTGAATAACTCAACGACAATAAGTACCTTCTTAATATTCATATCAATATTTATACACGTACGTTGCATGTAAAATGAATGCTTACGTAAAAATAGATAAAAATGAAATAAAAATAATAACGGAAATAGACATCAACTTTGAGGTTATCTAATTTTCGAATAAGTTTTAAAATTCTTACTATAAATGACTGTATGTGAAGTTACGTTGCCCAAGTTTTCAAGATAAATACAAAGAGATGACCATTCTTTGCAAATTTCTTGCAGCTAATATTATTCGTCATAAATCTACACATTTTTATACTCCTACATGGAAAAAATATTTACATACGATTTGGACCTCATCGAAAAGTGTATCGAAAAAAACATGTACTTTAACTGTTTTACGATGCCAAACAACGAAATTTTTAAAAACAAATGTTCGAGATACCCCTACAAAAAAGATATTAAAAACAAAAAAAGAATCAGATCTTAAAAAATTGATTAATTTAGCGGCACCTGAAAAATGGAGGTTATTTAGTGCTATTGCTTTTTTAATAGTATCATCTAGTGTAACTATGACAGTTCCTTTTTGTCTAGGAAAAGTAATTGATATCATTTATAATGTGAATATAGAAAAAATGACAGAAAAATTAAATCAATTATGTCTCGTGTTACTGGGGGTATTTATTATTGGTGCTTTCAGTAATTTTTGTCGTGTCTATCTAATGTCAACTACAGGCCATAAAATTACGTACTCTTTAAGGAGAAAAGCGTACACAGCCATCCTTAGTCAAGAGACGGCAATGTTTGACATAAAAAGTACAGGAGAACTTGTTGGAAGATTAACTGGTAAACTTTATATATATATATATATATATATATATACACACACACACACACACACACACACTTTTTCTTTAATATACATTTTATGGCACAAAAAATACATATTAAAAATTATACTTTTATTTAAAACATTTTATTATTATTAATTATAACAACATATCAGTTTATATTGACATTATCATGTTATTTATAGGAGATGCTCAATTAGTAAGTTCTGCAATTACTAGTAACGTATCAGATGGCTTAAGATCTTTAATTATGACAACAAGTGGAATATCAATGATGTTCTATGTATCTCCACCATTAGCTCTTGTGGGTTTGTCAGTGGTACCTGTTGTTGCTGGTACAGCTATTATTTATGGACGTTTTTTGAAGAAAATTTCAAGAAATGTACAAGATAGTTTGGCAATATTAAATACAGAGGCAGAAGAAAGAATTAGTAACATAAGAGTTGTCAAAGCTTATGCACAAGAAAATCAAGAAATTAAAAGATATAGTTCTAAATTACAAGACGTTCTTAAATTATGTTATAAAGAAAGTTTATATAGAGGCATATTTTTTGGTATAACAGGTTTATCTGGAAATGTAATTGTATTATCTGTTCTTTATTATGGTGGAGTTATGGTATCTGATTCAACTATAACGATTGGAGATTTAAGTGCTTTTTTATTGTATGCAGCATATGTAGGAATATCACTGAATGGATTATCTTCATTTTACAGTGAATTGAACAAAGCTTTGGGTGCAAGTTCACGTTTATTTGAATTAATTGACAGAAAACCAAAAATACCTATTCAAGGTGGTAAAATACTGGAGAACGAATTGACGGGCGATATCGTGTTTCAAAATGTAAACTTTTTTTATCCTACAAGGGAAAATTCACTTATCCTTCATGATTTTAATTTACATATACCGAAACATTCAATAACTGCTATTGTTGGCTCATCTGGCTCTGGAAAATCTACAGTAGCTATGTTATTACTAAGACTTTATGATCCGTGTAAAGGAAATATATTATTGGATGATTATGATATCAAAGAGCTTGATCCAATTTGGGTAAAATCACAGATTGGTGTAGTTCCTCAAGAACCAATTCTCTTTAGTGGTACTATAAAAGAAAATATTGTGTATGGTACAGAAAATGTAATGGAACATGAAATAGAAGAAATTGCAAAAGAAGCACATGTCTTAGAATTTACACAGAAAATGAAGGACGGTTTAAATACTATCATTGGAGAAAAAGGCATTACACTTAGTGGAGGTCAAAGACAGAGAATTGCTATTGCAAGAGCTTTAGTGAAGGTAAGCATTTTAAACTATCTCAAACCTATGCATGAATATATTATATATAATCTAAAATAATATTTTTTATATATTTGTTCAGAAACCAATAATTTTAATCTTGGATGAAGCAACTAGTGCATTAGATGCTGAAAGTGAACATTTTGTTCAAGAAGCATTAGAACGTGCTACTCGTGGAAAAACAGTACTCACTATAGCTCATAGACTTAGTACAATAAAAAATGCTGATAAAATTATAGTGATAGATCAAGGAAAAGTTGTAGAGACAGGAACATATAACGATTTAATGAGTTTGGATCAGGGTCATTTTAAAAACTTGGTGAAACATCAAGCCTTCACATAAATTAAATTAAATTAGATTGACATGTAGATTTTAAATCATTTTTTGCATATACTGTATATTTGTGTATATTTAGTATGTTATTATTTAGCTGTCTCATAATAAAGATGATAATAATAATAAAAAAATATATATATACATTTATAAATTAGACGATGGGTATTCGTTTATTTTTATTCAGAAGCAAGCATGAATCTAAAAAAAATATATGTTATTTACTTTTGTCTACATTGGATGTTAAATAATATAAACTTCCTATAAAAATATTACACGACTTATATTTTACATAATAATAAACATTAACAATAAAGCATGAAATACTGTAATATAACAGAGTGATATATATTCTATGTTTTTTAAAAACTTAGTTACAGGAGAGGGATGTAAGAATGAATCATGAAATCAATGTAAAGATGTATAATACCGTGTATTATTGTTTCTTACGTACAATAACCTATATGTCTAAAATTCTTGATGGTACCCAAGCCTTAAATATAATGCATGTAGTTGAAAATTTGCTGTTGTAGTAGTATTATACAAAACAATATGGTTGAAGTCATTTTGATAAAAACATAGACTGGTTTTAATATATCTTTAATCTATAAGGCAGATGTTATAAATAATTCCATTTTGGTAATAATCCTCATGTATTTTGCTATAAAACAATATACACAACTAATTTAAGTTATTAATGTTCTTATAATAATATTATTCTATATAACCTTGAAATTAATATACCATAGTACGATATAATTACTGTATAATTTATCATCTTGTTGTTATTTATTTATTTTTTTTTTTTTTCTTTTATTACCTCTTGTTTCCAGTCAAAGTTCAGTATACATATATGTCATTCAAACATATTTGGTTACATCGGTATATATGTACTGAACTTTATATATACTTTCAAAGTTAGCTATTATATCCTTATATGAATATTTTAACCCATCTTTCCTTTATAAAAAGCATAGCAAGGCATGGAAAGAGCAATGTTATCTTTCTAATTACAAGAAATAATGCTTGTCCTTGCTATACTTTTTCTCTTGTAGCAAACACGCATAATAGACATTCATTCATTGATGATAATCTAGTCATATTAAAATCCACTTTGACCATCAATTACAGTTGTTATAATTCAAATATTTGTATGTCAGTCAACTTTTACCAAAGTCGGTCTTGCAATGGAATTGTTGGATAGCTTTTCAAAATAATGCGAATTAAACACTTCAAAATATCATTATTTTGAAAAGTTCTATGTGTTTTTCTGTCTAGACAACCTTGAAGCTTTCTTTACGATCAAGGCTTGTATTAAAAAGATTTTATAAAGGTTACAGTCATATTTTCAACTAATTGTATGACTTAATCACAATTGGCTCATATAAATAATCGTACATATTTATTTCCTGCAACTTTATTAGAAACTGGAACTATTAATAAGCCTTTACTTTTGTATTACACAGTCATACATATTAGGAAGAAATATGACCCTAACCTAAGCAAATATATATCAACAGTATTTATATAAATCTACATTGAAATTTTTACAAAGTGCATTGAAATATATACCAATCCCTGATCATAAAACAAACTTTTAATATTATAATGTTTTAAGAAAAGGCAATGTTTTGTTATTTTCAGGAGTTTTCAAATCAATTTTTATACACTCTTGCATAAATATCAGAATGTAATCAAACATATCACAATTACAATTAATAAAGCAGCATATATGTTTAATGAATATATCCGAAAATAAAGTATTGAGAAATAATATACTATTAAAAAGTTCAACAGAATTTTTTGAGAAATAATGATAGATCAGAAGTAATACTATTACTACCAAGGATACTGTAAAGATATTTTTTTTCGTGCGCATGTTAATTTCTCTCATAAATTTCTGCTTTAATGGTTGTAGTTAAAATAGAAATGATTTGTGAAAAAAAACCAATATTTATTTTATACAGTCTACATTAACTTTTGGCTAGCTCTATTGTTTCCTGTTCCATTGGTTCAGCTTGAAACATTGATAATGACTCATCATCGTCTACATCCATCAATTCCATTGAACCACATTCATTTTTACACGCAGTACTATCTACTACCAAAGAGTCATTTTCTTTTATTTTACAAGTAGTTTTTGTCTTATTACCTTCAATGTCCCCTAAATCATGATTCTTAATAGAAATTAATTTTTCCTTAATTGTTGATTGACAATTAGTATTTGATGCATCATTTTTTACTTCCTCTATTATCTCCACAGGTGCTGATGTATCATCTACTTTTCTTATATTAGGTTCAGGATCTTTAGGTTCTTCTATTATAGGAATTGGATCAGGTACTATGGATTTCATAACTTTACTTTCATCTTCTAAAGCTTCTACTATTGTAACACCACTTCTGTCAGAAATAGAATTATTAATATTCTCTGTGACATTGCTGCCTTTTGAATCTGGATCTTCTATCACAGGTTTTACATCTTCTGTCGTTAATTCTGTAGCTTCAGTATTTTGTTTTGCATGTTCAGTATCTAAAGTTTCGTTATTAGAAGTATCCATTGAGATTTCTTTAGAATCTTCCATGTTTTGCAATATTCCTGAAACCATAGCATTGCTTGTTAATAATGTGGTACTTGTACATTCTTCAGACGAGGTTGCAACATCTGTCTCCAATTCATAAGATTTTATAGGTGTACATCTTATGTCTTCCGAATTAGTTATAGAACAAGAATTCTCAATACTTTTATTTTCTGAAGTTAATACTCTTCTACTATCTATGCTTTGTATGTTTCCTTGAACATTTTCTTGTGCACCCGGAATTTCAGACTCTGAATTTAATTTCCCATCCACTTTATCAATATCTGTTTTTAAAACATTTTCTTCTGCTATGTTTGGAACCGTAGTATTATCAGTAGTTATAATAGTCTTCAATTCTGAGCTTGTTTTTAATTCTTCGGTTGTTGTTATTGAATTTGCTGGTTCATCCTCTGCATCCATGACCAATGTACCATTGTCTATTTTTTCTTTCACCTTAGGATCATCTAAACAAAATTTGGGTATTTTCGAGTCACCCAATGAAAAGTCCTTAGCTTGAAAAGTTGTTTGTAATTTTTTTGTAGAATCTGTGACATCGCTATCCTCACCTTCTAAATCTAAACTTGGTTGTGAACTTGTGTCTTCATTCATAATAGCCTCTGGTACATCATTGACAATACCCGATGCTTCAGGAGTTATAATAGATACGTTTCGCATACCTGGAGCAGTTGTTGAATCCTGTGGCTGGACTTCAAGGGTTATATTTGTGACGGTTGAAAATTCTGAGGAAGTTTCAATAAAATTAGACACTGCACCTTCTGATCTTGATGAGGATAAACCATCTTTTTCTTGATTCTCATCTGTTCCAAATACAGTCTTTACTACTGTTGCAGATGGTATAACAGTATGCAATAAAGGTTGTTTTTCCACAGTATTTACAGTAATGGTTACTGTGGAACTACAACCTTTTTCCCAATATTCCATTTCAACATCTTGGGGTGGTAGCGTTATACACACAGGTGCAGATTCATCTACAGAGCCATTAACCATACTGTCCCCATTTTCACTGCGTCTTGCTATTGGGCCAGGTTCTCTTGTTGATACTACCAATATGTTTTTCTCAATAGCACGCATGAACTTGTCTACACGATTATATTCTTTCCGTGGTGCAGTTAAAAGTTCGCAGATCCGTTGAACAGTAAATGGTGCATTAGCAAATGACTCTAGTCGTTCCAGAAGATTGCTTTTCATTGTGTCATAATTAAAGTGTTCAACATTGGGACAAGGTGCAAGTTCCAAAGTCGGGCAGCTCTCGTAGAAGTCAGTCATTACGCGAGTAAGTTTTTCTCTAAAAAGTGTTTTTATCATTGACCACTGATAAACCGGATCACCTGTTTTGGCAACCCAACAAAGATAATCTTCCAATTCTCGCGGTATCTCAGTTGGTCGCATTTTCTGAAATTCGTCGAGAGCCTGTAATACCTCCTCCAAATTTTCCATCTTCCTCGCCTACAACACCCCTCCACCTCCTCCGTTCAACCAACAATCGAAATCAAGGATTTGCTTAAGTTACTTCCGAAAACCTTCTGTGGAACTTCTTACGAGAAACAACGAAAAACGCAACACACCGGGTGCAAAACAGCAACAATGAAGGGGAGGACGGAGTAGTTACAGGAATACCAACTTGCTAACGACACAATATTACTAGCATCTCCTATACGAAAATATTTCAATGATTTATCAAAAATGATTATGTAATCGTGATTACGAATATTGATTGGATATATTTTATAGATAAATGAAGATTTTTTAAAAATATTGAATAGCGCGCGTGAGCGCGATTGTTTATTTTTAATTATTTACAATTTAAATCTTTGCTTCAATAATTCAATATCTGTACGATATATAATTTAAGAATAAAACTGATAATCCGTTTTTAATTCTTTGTTTGAAAACATGTTACAGATTTTTTATAATATTTACAGAATTAATGTTTAAAGGACTCTAGCGATTAATTTTTTATTTCTATTTTAATAAAATCAATAATTTATATTCCGCGCAAAATGTGCGTCTATTATTCTCATATAATCAATCTATTTTTAGTAGAAGCATAACCATTTTATTTTTGAACTTGTATGATTATATACACGAATTAATTGAAAATGAAACATTTTGGATAACACATGCAATCTGTATTGTAGATTTTATCGATTTAAAAGTTTCTCTCGTCACAGTATTGTTATTGAATTATATACTTATTAATATTCTCAGTTCATATAATTAGGGTAAAAGATTTTGTACACTTTATTGAAATATTCTTAATATAAGTTTTGACAGTATATTCAATAGCAATAAAAGATCAATACATCATATATTAGTAAAAGTGCACAACATATAGATATATAAATATGAAGTACGTATCATCTACAATCACATATGACACAATGTTTTAATAACACAGAGATTCATTCGATCATATATTTTTGTGATTCAGTAAGATCATTTAGTATATATGAATGTGTTGTGTATGTAGGTGTATAAATATTTATAATGATATAACATTGTTATTAATAATATTTATAATTTTGTGTCATAAGTTATCTTTTAAATACTCACTTAGTGAACAAAAATAATCCTATGATTGCACGTTCGAAAGTCATAGAGGTCCCATTCGTATTTCAGTCTTGACACATATGGATCACATCTACGGTTCGTAGTTACTATGATCTTTCTCTACAATGATCCAAAACATTGTCTATGTCTCTTTCAAACGCACAATATTTCTCTATTGTTGCAATATAGTGAATAACTTATACAAAATTGAAGTACAACTTTTTTTATATTCCTTAAAATGTGATACTTTTTAAATATAGTAGAATACACTTTGTTAAAGATTTAATTATGACGAATTCGAAACACCCCTTTGCAATAAGTACTGAAAGACTACAAAATTACATGGATATCCAACATTTCAATTACATCTCATAATGGAAGAACAATTAACATTAATTAATGGTACAAGTATATTTAAATATAAAAAAGCTGTTGTTATAAGGAAGAAGTAATGCTAATTAAATAAAAGTATAAGTTATAATAGGATATAAATAATCTCTGATTATTATGATGGAACTGCATTATTTTTGGTACCAAATAAATAAAAATCATAAATAAATAAAATATAAATAACAAAATATTAACTTGGGCCACAAAATTTTTATTGCACGTAATAATGTGCATAACTCTTAAAAATTAATCGTGTAACAATCTATTTAATATGTATACATATTGCATCATGGAAAAGATCATAGCAACAACAAAATCGCATATAAGTTAATTTAGGATCATTGAAAACTTATTATTAATGTTCATGTAAATTTACCTTAGACAGATCTTATTTAATTACAACTATCCAATAAATTTGTTATTAATAGTGAATTTATGGAATCAAGCAGGAATTACCACATAAAGTTTTTTTTCTTCCTTTTTTTTTGGAGTATTTAAACATCCACAACCATCTTTTTGTGAATGTCTGTATGACCAACAACCTAAAAAAATAATGTTATTGGCAATATGAATAAGCAATGCTGACATTATGTTTATAACATTTAATTTCTTACCGAACAAAATTCTTCAAAGCTGATCTTGCCATCTTCATCTTTATCAGCAAATAATATAGTTTTATCAACAATTTGCTGTAATTGTGTGTCTTTTAAATTATTTCCTACCATCATTTTTAATACTTGAAACAATTCTCCATTGCTTATAAAACCATCTTTATCCATGTCATATATTCTGAATGCAAATTTTAATTTACTTTCTTTGTCACCCTGTGGAATTGTATGTATATATATATATATATATATATCCAAGGTCATATCAGAAAATAAATTATACATAATCAATGCCTTTTATTGGATAAATCTACCAAATGCTAACCTTAACACTAAACTGTGAAACACCATGAATAAATTCTTTGAAATCTACTTCACCATTGCCATCTGCATCAAAAATGTCGATGACACGTTGAACTAACGGGTTTTGTTGTAACTCAGGTAAGGACATGAATTCATCAATACTAAGTGAACCACTGTTATCCAAATCTAGCTTCCGAAAACGTTTCCCCAATCTTTTAATTTCATCAGCATCAACTAAGTCATCAAGCATATTTAATAATATTTAATAAGAATATGATCGATTTAATTTTTTGTATTGTATTAAAATTAATTTATATACTCTATATAAATATCTATGCAATCACAATTAAATGCATATAAGATTTAAAAATAAATATGTGATCTACATTTATATTTGTCATTAAAATTAATGTTTACAATGATGTTAATCATTTTAAAGCAATTTAATATTTAATGAGATAAATAATAATATACCGTAATAACAATTAAAACGAGTTTATTAAAAACTACGAAATCAAGACATCAATATCAGAATCTTAACATAAGGCAAAACATTAAAATTAAAGCAATATCTTAACTTACAGTTTGAGCACAATTCCATAGGCAGCGAACTTTCGTTACCCTACAAAATAAACAATTCAAATATATATTTACAATGGTATGAAATATTGTTATAAAAATATATATCGTTATGGTATTTTTATAAAGATTATTTTTTCTCCCGTAAAGTTCAAGTTCAAGATGTTCATGAAGAAATATGAAAAATATATGCATATATTTGAATATATTAAATTAATTGAGAATATATTGGTAATGGTGATTATTTTAATAACAAATATATTCAATTACCATTATGAATCTACAATATTTTTAATTTGTTTCGTAAATATTTGTACGAACAGTTAAACCTGATTATTCAGCAGATTAAACTGTATGGCAAACGACCAAAACTAGCTAAAAGCATAAAATAAAAAATATAGATAGCGATGTATCAAGATTACGTTGTATTTAGAGAATAGTAGGACATGAAACGCACTCTGTCAGGAAAAAACTAAGGAACTTGTTAAAAAAGAAGAAGAACTTTCAAATTACAAAATAATATACATGAAAACAATTGTAAGTTAAATAATTGAATGACTTTGTCTTATTTTAAATTTACGTTATTTCATGCATTGTATCTTCATGAGAAATTTACCGATGTTTGTGATTGGTTGAAGATTTACAGCCTTGTTGTGTTTGCTCGTAAGTATATAATAAAAAATAAAAAGAATTGTTTTTAACGTTCAAGATTTAAATAATATTTTTACTAGACGAATTGTCTTCCAAAATAATATAATTATAAATGTAATTGAAAGGAATGCATTAATGGGAAAGTGAAAATTATTCTTACACGTTCTTTTCATTGGTTTAGATAGATGACGCATCCTATAGCTGATGTTCTACTTGCGCACGTTGAACTTTTGTCACATATTCTTTTTATGTATAGTATATTAAAAATCTGCAGAGCAGCTGTGTAGAAACTCGCAGTATACTCGCAGTAGTTCCCTTCTTTTATGTATCTTAATACTAAGGGAAAAAAAAGAAAAAAGTGGAAAGGAAGATTATAATCCATTGAATTTTTAAAATTATTTCTAAGACTCTGATATTCGAAAGTTCTACGTATTCGAGACAAAATATATCCTACACGTATAATTTAAGTTTCAACGCAACTTATGATTAATCAAAAAAGTATCTGTGTAAATAGTGACAAGCTGATAGTGAGCTGCGTTCGTGATAGTGATAAAAAGTTCACGTGAATGGAATATATTACTGTCATGTAGTACAATGACGTATAAATGTCAGGAATATACAAAGTACTTATTTTTTTTTAACTATTATCATGGGATCCAGATTAAGGTAATTCTAAGATTTTTATTATTTACATTACATAATATTATTAGTATCTAGTATCATAGATAAGAATCAATCATTTGTAATAATTTATACACGAGTATATAATAAACATTTTTTTATCTGTACGTCGAGATCGTTAATATTTTCTGTATGTTTGTATTAGAATCTAAATAGAAAATGTATATTATTCTTACTTGTGTGTGTGTGTGTAAAATTAGACAGAGTATGAAGTTCAAATTTTATTTCAGAATAGATAGATAGTATCATCATTCCAGATATTCTATAGACAGATGGTAGAAATAAATCTATTGATATCAAGATTGTTTAACTAATACCTTAGTTTTTATTTTCTATTTCTTTTAGTGTACACACACACACACACACACACACACACACACACACACACACACACACACACACACACACACACACACACACACACACACACACACACACACACACACACACACACACACACACACACACACACACACACACACACACACACACACACACACACACACACACACACACACACACACACACACACACACACACACACACTGTGATAGATCAAGTCGATCGATCACTGTCCGAAAATATTTATTAAGTTAAAAATATTTATTAAGTAGGAGTTAATTTAGTTTTAACAAGATTTCTTTTATAAAAAATATTTTGTGCTTAATAAAATATGTATTTAAATTTGATTTGAGTTAAAATGAAGATAAACAAAAAAGAAAGAAAGAAAATAGCTATAATTTGTTCAATATTTATTTATGTTTTTTTTCAGTCATCTTTTTTATCTCTTTATGTTACATTATATATAACATTTATATCATATTTTCAGGGAGGATGTTAAGCAGCTATTTGAATGCTTTTGTGAAATTGCTGCACCAGTTAGCTACAAACAAGCTTGGATTCTTCAAAAATATCCAAGTTCTTTTTCAGATGAAGAGATCTTGAAGTCAGTCCCTAAATTTGCATATCCTTGTGAGATAGAAAAGTAATATATATATATATATTTTTTTTCTTTTTTGTCTATGCGTATGTTACATATCGATTATTAAAAAATATATTTGTTTAAATGGTGATATAATAATATTGATTCTCAATGTTAACTGTTATTATTATGTTATTCTTAGTTTACTGGTACAGCACTTCTCATTTGTGCTTACTAGTATAGATTCAAAATGGACCTTTGGTTTTTGTCGGCATGATCCAAAAACAGAGACCGCATTAGTGGTCTTAAGTGCATTACCATGGCATGAAACATTTTATAAGTTAGTATTTTATATTTAGAAAAAAATGTATATAAGTATTATATGTGTTGTTTTATTTATTATAATTTATGTAGCCTTATTTATTATTTATACTTTTTTAAATAATATGTTTTTATGTATTTAGATTATTGAATCATATTGCATCTTTAACAAATAATGGAAGTGGAGAAGATCTTTGGAAATTTCTTGAAAAGGTACACAGTTGTGGTGTTCCAATACCCGGAAATTCAATATCTATACCGATACCAAGTCTTAATTCTGTAAGTTATACAAACTTATAATTTGCAAATTAATTACTAATGATTTTAAATTTATATTTTATTATACATTCATTTTCAGAATTTTGTCTGCCAAAGTCCTAAACAATTTCAATTACCTAGTATACCAGAAAATGTGAGTAATTATTTTATTAATGTAAATTAGAAAAAAAATTAAAACTATATCTAGATAGATGTACAAATAAATAACGAAGTAGCTACATAATTTTATATTTTTACAGAGAAATTTGACAGAGTATTACAGTGCTGTTGATGCTCATAATATGATGGTAGTATTTGCATCTATGCTATATGAACGACGTATTATTTTTACTTCTAAACGTCTGTCAAGGTTAAGTGCATGTGTACAAGCATGCAATGCTTTAATTTATCCAATGATTTGGCAGCATATATATATCCCAGTACTTCCATTATCTTTAATGGATTATTTATTAGCACCAATGCCATTTCTGATAGGTGTACCTGCTCCAACACTTCAGGTAACCATTACTTTGTTACCTTTATTTCATATTACAAAAGATTTTAATAAAAATCTTTTATAATTTTTTTTTACAGAGAGTTCACAAAAGTGATTTAGGTGAGGTAGTTATTTTAGATGCTGACAACAATACAATTGAGTCTCCTTTTCAAGATTTGGAATCTTTACCTCAAGATGTAGTGTGTATACATACTTATTTATGTATTTTGAATAATGAATGTATTCACAGGAACTATAGTTCATTTTTAAAAATAAATAAAAAGTATTTTTATTTCAGGTAACAAATTTAAAAAAAGCATTACGCAATAGACCTGCCTTACTTGGGGATGGAGTGTCTAGGGCATTTTTACGAGCATTAGTACAACTGACTGCAGGATATAGAGAAGCATTAACTTTGCAACAAGGAGAACGTATCACATTTGATCAAAATGCATTTGTAGAAAGTAGACCATCTTCTATGCAACCTTTTCTACGAAAAATGTTAGAACTTCAAATCTTTCAACAAGTATGTGTAACTTGTAAGTTTTTTACTAACAAATCTGCAAATGCTGGATTATAACACTTTTCAAAATTATTTGTATATTTTAATGTATTAATTGTATGACAAGGTATTGATTAATGAACAAAAAATACATTTTTTATTACACACACACATACACATTTGTTTAATTACTCTATGTATTATAAAGATATCAATATCGATAAAAACAAATATGTTTTAGTTTATAGAAGAAAGATTAAATATGCTCAATTCTGGACTTGGCTTCTCAGATGAATTTGAGATGGAAGCATGCAGTTATTCAGTCAAATCTAGCAATAAATTTATGCAACAATATAGAGAATGGACTTACGCTATGCGGAAAGAAAGTTCAGCATTTTTCCGTAGTGTGAAGGATAAAGTGAGTCATTTAAAACACACAATTTTATAAATTGTTTTTCGTTATAGTACTATGTATTAATTGATAAGTAAAAGTTCCAATACAATTTACTTAATTAATCGTAGGCAAATCCAGCAGTAAAATATGCAGTTAAATCTGTAAGTTCAAAGAATTTTTACACAAAAATATATTTAATGATAGTAGTAGCAGAAAAAATAATCTTTCTTTTTTATATTAGAGTGAAATATAGACAAAGTAAGATATACTTATGTAAAAATTTATTACAGGTCAAAGATAGAGGGAAAGATATGAAGACAGCATACAAAGGATTAAAATGGAAGGGTATGTAATAACATATAATAAATAAATAAATATATTTATTTCTTATTGTATTCGTATAAATGGTGGCTTGGAATCTTATATATCTTTATTAAATAATTATTTAAAAACATTTTAATATAGGACGATCAAATAGAAGTGAGAATAGTATGAGATTTCATCAACCAAGATCTGCACCCAGTTCACCTACTCTAGACAGAAATCCTATTGGATTTACAGCACCACCTAAATCTCCCAATGGATTTACTGCTACGACTAGTTATCGAAAGGAATTACGTTTACGCAATAGTAATTTTACAGATCCGAGGTAAAAGATTTATTTTTTCACTAATATGGTATCGTTAATTAATAAATAATTATGATAAAAATATGTAATGTTTTGCAAAGATATTATATACTTGTTGTACTAGAAATGTATGCTTTATTTATCTTAACAGAAAACAATACTCACCATTAAGTCCAAGTTCTCCTGACGAATCAGAATCACCACCAGAACGTATAAATATAGATCTTATGCATGAACTTCGGGATGTAATATTTCCAAACACACCACCTGTGGATAGAACTGTAAGTAATTTATTAAATATTATTTGTTTTATCTAATGAAAATTTATTGAAGAGTTACAAAAATATATCAGTTATATTTTAAGTAAGATTAAGATTAACATAGAAATATATATACTATCAGTTTATGCATATTTAATGAAAAATAATACAGGTAATAGTATGATGTTCATGCATGACAATATATGTCGATTATTCTACTTTCATCCTTTTTTTTCTAAAAATCAATCAAAGTATAAATCAGGTTCCTTGTTCTGAATAAATATGTTACATATAATTTATATTTTTATTATTTAATTATTTTGTATTTAACTGTTTATAAGTGAATCTTTGATTATATATATTTATAAAACTTCTTGTGCTTCTGTGTGAATGTTAAATATTAATGTATATTTCTTATTTATTTGTTTGTAAAATTGTTTTGCTATTGTGATGTGCTAAATGTTATCATTATATGTAATCAGTACATTCTTCATAAGAATAAAATTGGCATGATTCAACTATCACAGAAATGATAAAGATAATTATATTAGTGCTCATAAAAATACGCATGTGCAACAAATATATCTTAATTATTCCCTTACATAATTTTCAAAATTTGTATTATATGTTCTTGCAAAAATGGTACTATTACTGAGAGCTACATGAAGACACATTTTTAAAACAATTTTTATTTAATGCATGTAATAGCATGAAATTTTGTAAATGTATATATAAAAGAAATAAATTATAAATATCTTCTTTTTTAATTTTAATTTTATTTAGTTTATATTTATATTCGTTAAAAATAAAAGTGTCTCATGCACCATCTTTCAGTTGAAGCCAGTACGCAGTTTAGACAGCTTGAGATCTGCATGGAGTGGGCATTCACGACATGGCCCCCTACCTCGTACTATTGTCAGAAACACTCATGAAATATCCCCTCCAAAAACTACTTCATCTTGCATCCAACCAACATCCATCATGAATAATACAATTGATCAATGTAATACTTCAATGGAAGCATTACAGATAAATCTAAACAAACCTTTTGGTAATGATTCATTGTCTACTAAATCAAACAGAATTACTTCTGAAATAGATTCAGAAGCATGTCTCATACATACTTCATCCTCTGTACATGGATTATCTGCACAGTCTAATTTTTTACGTGATTTATATACATGTAATGAATGGATTACTCCTGCTATCAACGTTTCTCATTACTTACAAAACGACATTAAACAGCAAAAATCACAGTCCAAAGTTCATTCGCAGAACGTAACTAAATATGATTATAAAAATATTTTTACAAATATTGATTCAGTATTGAGAAAACAAAATGACAATGTAAGTGATAATTGCTTTTTAACTACTAATTCTTTTCAAGAAACTGACGATGATCCTTTTGATACAAGCAAAGTTTTTATTCCCTCTTATTTACAAAAACCATTGTTTCATTCCACAAATCCATCTTTGTCTACTAATTCTGACATACCAATCCATCCTGTAAGTACTACTACATCCTGTTCTGCACAAGTTAAGGTAAACATTATAGTTCATTGTTGCTATTATTTATATTTATATATATATTTTTTTTTTTCATTTAATTTAGAAGTAGTACTTACATTTTATATTATAATTATATAATATATACAACATTTTTATAAATTTACAATTTTCATTATTAGTATTTTTAAAAATTGTTATGCAAGAACTAAATTGTATATAGATACATTGCATTAATATCTTGTATAAATGATGTAAAAGGGTATGTAATTGAAACTATAATTTGTATTTCTATTATTTATGTTAATTTTTGTTGTTTTTTTTTTTGTTACAGAATTCGCCAGAAGTGCCAGATTTAATCAGATTAGATTCTACAAATAGCAATGATGATTTTGACCCATTACTTTCTAAATCTTCAGTATTTTCTAATACAAAGCAAATGACACAGTCCCTACATATTCCAGAAATGGGTGAAGGTCTTAGTAATCCTTTATATCCATATTTTCAACCTTTACACAGTGCAAAAGATATACAACATTCGCATAAACCTTCTGATAGTGTTGGTGATTTGGATCTATTACAAGCCTATGGTTTAGATTTTGATAAATTTAGTGTAACTAATGGTGCATCGCCAACAAAAAATTCAGTAGCATCTACACAAAATGCACCTGGAAACAGTATTAAAAATATGGATAATGCTTTTAGCTTATCGCTCGGCACATCTACAGTTAAATCACAAAATAATTGGACAAAATTTGAATAGATAAAAAAAATTAGAAATCGCATATCATAATTGTATATATTGGTTTTTGTTATTTATCATTATATATCTGCAGCATAACTTGTATATTTTCTTTTAAAGATAATTGAATGCAGCAAATGTTCATAATAATATTATATTGGAGCATGGAGTATTGTTATTTTGATTAATAGAAAGTGTATCGTTCCTATTCTGATGCACAATTATGAATTTAATATATCTGTTTATATTTAAAATTTCTTGTAATCTAATTATTTACAAAACACTTATTTGTACATAATTATTAAATTTTATTATTATTATTATTATTATTATTATTATTATTATTATTATTATTATTTTCCTGTTATCTAAAATTAAATAATTTTTATTATGTACATATTTCATTCTTATAAGTAACCCTCAAGAGTTTTAATCTAAAAGTATTATAGATAAAATCAACTCAGGGAAACAAGCATTGTAAGGGAAATTCACACATATATCAATTTAAAGTTTGGATTTCATACCATAATTAACAGATCATTGAAATTATCCAATTCATATTTTAAGATTTATTCTAAACAAGTGATTTATAGTAATGTAATTATTTAATCATATAAAACATATAGTACACATAAATAATGATGTTATACATACATGAAAAAGATAATTTTCCACATATACGTATCTGTATGTTGGATGATAATAATTCGTTATTTTATAGCTAAATATTATGCTTTAGACGATTTAACTATTCAGTTGTAATATAAATGTTATGTAGCTCCTCAAGAGCATCATTTTAATTGTAAATGTATTATTTAATAAGCACATTATAAGCTAACTAGCTGCAGATATTGGTAGAAATTTATCAAATAGAACAAATTAAATTTAGTAAATTTTATTACTTAGATTCCTTGTTAGATTTTCATTATAACAATTTTAATAATCGTTATACATTATTATTGGTAATGCTTTATGAATAAAAAATATAACAAAAGAAGATAAGTAGAAATTAATTCTTATAGTTTATTTAACTAGTTGAAATATTTGATGTAACACATCGAACAAAAGATTCTCCTTGTTCAGCATCAATGTTTTATTATTTGTTCTATGAAATTTACATGATAAGGAATTTAACATATATTTTAACTATATCATTTTATTCATTAATTTTTGGAAGTACCTTTGGCCCATTTTTATACACGCGTTTTCTGTAAAGCAATAAATATGCCATAAATAAGTATTACATTAAATGTCCTATTTAGTTTAATACTTTTTCGAAACGCAAATTGCGTTGTGTTTAGGAAAACATTTTATTTTTATCTTTTATACATATTTATGGACTATGTGAAAATATATAATTCTTTAATACCTGCCAAAGACCACGTGCATAAAAGTGAGCTTTTACTATCGTTTATAAACGTACAAACATAAAACTTGTTTGTATGAACAGTAACTCATTTATCTAGGATGGTTATTTAATTATAAAATTAAATGCTTAAATAAATAAATAATACATAGGTAAATTCCAAAGGCTATAAAATCGCATATAAATATTAGATATTTAGTACAGCTGTTATTGCATCAACTATTCTCTGCAATTCTCCTTCACTATTAGTCAATTTTTCTTCATTACTCTTCTGTACATCAAGAGGTACTTTAGTAAAATAGTCAGTAATAGACATAGCTTGTTTAATATTTTGTATAATTTCTGTTAATTGTACTTCTTTTTTTTTAAGTTTTTCCAACTCTTTCTTTGGATCAATTAAACCCTGGAAAAAAGTATTGTTATTGCGCATACAGTCATAAAGGTATAAATAATATTATCTTGTTAGCACCTTTAGCAATAGGTGTACTTGAAGCTTGTCAGTTATTGTGACAATAACACATCCCAAAGGAGGTTTCTCTAAACTAATTGTGGAATAAGCCAAAGTTTCTATTAAGCTTTGATATTTCACAATTCTATTTATCAATGCATAATCGTCACACTTGATGAATCCCTCAGTCTTTAGTTTATTTGGTAGATTATAAGTTGCTCTTGCTGATCTAATATTTTTTATTACTTTTTGTGCAAAATCAATGTCTTTTTCTATTTCGTAATTCCTCCATGGACACTAATGAATAAATGAATAGGAAAATATTAGATATTATTGAATATTGACAAAAACTTCACATAATATAAACTATAATAATACTTTCATTATAATTACCTCTATAATTTCAGGATAAGGACTAACGCATATACTTGGATAAGTTTGTTTTTTATGAGGCAAACGCTGATAAAGTTCTTCAGTTATAAATGGCATAAAAGGATGTAATAATCTTAATCCAACATCGAGAGTTTTGAATAACACTTTTCTTGCTTGCAATTTAGCTTCATTATTATTACTTTGAAATATTGGCTTGAGGTATTCCTATAAATATTTGTTATTTTATAATTATACAAAAATGAAATATTTCTTTTGAATAATTCATAATAATTATAAAATATACTTACCAAGTAAACATCGCACAGATCATACAACCACATATTATAACATGCAGTGGTTGATGTTGTAAAATCATATTGTGCCATAGCTTCATCACAGGTCTTAACAGTATAACTTACTCTTGAGAGCATCCATAAATCTACATTTGTTTCTTTACCTGTTAACTGTGAATGCTTTTTGGAAATAATTTATTAATTGTACAAAATTGTATATAAGAAATGTATAATTAGTCGTGCAATTTTATGATAGTAAAAAATTAACAAAATATAAATACTTACTCGAGAATTATTATTGTTCTTATGATCTTTACATGTACATTGTGGTAACATTGTATTTTGTTCTATGCGAAAACCAGCTTTTTCATGGTCATTGAAGGTTTCCATGTGGTTATACCAACGATATAAATGAGGATAATTTGTAAACTGAACATCCAGAGAATTCAAAATGTTATAAATTTTAACATCAGCTTGAGATGGTGTATATCCATCGAGATAAGGATAATCTTCTAAATAATTATTTAATGCATCTTGTATGCATGTTTCATTTAAAGTTGATTGGTACCACTTGTAATCACCAATCATACCAATTCCATTCTAAATGAATTACATTATATATTAATAAATTAATTCTTAAAACAATTTATCTGTCAAATCTTACCGATTGAGATTCGTCATAATTTAATTCAGAACCTAAGTACATCAATGCAAATTTAGTAGCGTTCCAAATTTTATTGCAGAAGAATCTGTAACCTTGGACGCGAAGAATATCTAGATTGATATCACGACCCTGTGTAGTATAAGCACAAAGAGCAAATCGTAAAGCATCGGTTCCACATTCAGGTATGCCTTGTGGATAATCCCGTTTCTGTCCTTCAATAGCTCGTTTAAGTTCATTTGGATCTATATTTGAATCTAAAAGTTGTTTGTGAAGGTTCTAAAAACAAAATATTTTTTTTTTCGATAAACTTCTCGTTAAATATTATTTTATTGTCATATTATGTTCTATAATACCTCCAAAGATATTCCCTTGATCACATCCATTGGATCGATTACATTACCTAGAGATTTGCTCATTTTTCTTCCATGAGCATCTCTTACCATAGCGTGTAAATATACCTCCCTATTGAAAGACATTTATAAATATTTATAAATAATATATAAATATATGTAATACGTACTTGAAAGGTAACTGCCCTAACAATTTTTGCCCTAGAAATACCATTCTTGCAACCCAAAAGAATAATATATCATGTCCCGTTTCTAGTAATGTACCTGGATAAAAAGCTTCCAGATCTTCTGTCTGTTCAAAATTATAAGATTTAAATATATACCTACTAAGTTTATTTTATTTCTAATAAATATATTGCGGTACATTTTAATTTACTTACATTATCTGGCCATCCAAATATAGAAAATGGAAATAGACCAGAAGAGAACCAAGTATCTAGAACATCAGGATCTTGTTCAAGAGTAATGTCATTAATATTCAAACCATATTTCTTAGCTGCTTTTTCTTTAGCCTCGCTTTCAGAGTGAGCACTAACCCAATATGTGTCATCTGTCTAATAAAATGCATTATGTATTGAAATATGTTACAAAATCTTTTGAGTTTTAACTTTTGCAAGATATTACCTTTCCTTTATTTACAGTGTTATTTATATTTTTAATAAGATAAGCAGGAATACGATGGCCCCACCACAATTGTCGAGAAATGCACCAATCTCTAATACCATCCATCCAGCGATACCATGTTTTTTTATATTGTTCTGGAATAATCTTTAAATTACCATCTTCTACTGCTTTCATAGCTGTCTTGGCCATTTCATCACATTTAATATACCTATAGAACAATCAATTTCAGTATCAGATATTATCTTAATGTAGAATATTTATTATATATCCAATTTACCACTGTGGCTTTATGAGAGGTTCAACTACATCTTTGGATCGACTGCATATTGGAACTACCATTGGATTATCTTTAATTTCAATAAACAAATTCTTTTCTTTTAAACTTTTTAGAATTGCCTTCCTAGCTTCAAATCTTTTCATTCCCTACAGTTCCAAAATATATTTATGTTAAAAGGATTTCTTGCATGTAATATTAAATATGTATAAAAATATATATATGTAAAATACCGTAAATTCTCCATAATCACCAATAATATTTCCATTGTCATCAAAGATAGTAATAAATGGAAGATTGTGCTTTTTCCCAACTTCATAGTCATTTGGATCATGAGCTGGTGTAATCTTTACGGCTCCTAAATTTAATTAATTTTAGTCAAAATATTTGTGGCACGTTGAAAATATTTTTACAAAAATGAACTGATATTTACCAGTACCAAACTCCATGTCAACAAATTCATCTGCAATGATAGGTATTCTTCTTTCACAGAAAGGATGCTGTACATATTTTCCAATATATTGAATATATCGTGTATCTTTTGGATGTACTGCAATTGCAGCATCTCCTAACATTGTTTCAATACGAGTTGTTGCTATAATTATTTTATCTGTAGAGTTTTCAATCTCATATGCAAAGAATACTAATACACCAAATTCAACTTTTTCTTTGTAACCAGGAATAGATAATAAAGTGCGGCCAGGCAATTCCATTTTATCAACCTGTAGAACATTATTTATATATTTGAAATATACTAGTATAATTCTTATAAACACTTACTTCAATATCTGATATTGCACTTTTCAAACTACATGACCAGTTGACAAGACGACTATTTCTGTAAATTGTGCCATCATCATGAAGTCTTATAAATGCTTCAGTCACAGCACGACATAATTTTGGATCCATAGTAAAAGAAGCACGATCCCAATCAAAAGAACCACCTAATTTTCGTAATTGTGTATAAATTCTATCTCCTTTTCTGTAATATAAGTTTTTAACATAATAACATAATGGTTTGAAGAAATATTGATTATGAATTATAATTAATATATATAAGAGTGACTCATTAAACTTACTCATATTTCCATTGCCATACTTTTTCAATAAACTTCTCTCTGCCTATATCATGCCGAGTTTTCTTCTCTTCTCTCCAAAGTTTCTTTTCCACAACTACTTGAGTTGCAATACCTGCATGATCACAACCTGGATTCCAAAGAGTAGTACGCCCTTTCATACGGTTCCTAAACCATACATTAAATTTAAATGAACTTTCTGTTCTTGTCATAATAAAAAAGATTTACCATCTTGTAATAGCATCTTCAACAGCATTAGTTAAGGCATGACCAAGATGAAGAAAACCAGTTACATTTGGTGGTGGTATTACCATTACAAACTTTCCTTTAGGATTTGTTTCCAATATGCTTTTTCTCTATAATAATTAATAATTGAAATAGCAAGAGTATAATATATAAATGAATAAAATAATATTTAATTTTTATACCCCATATTCAGGCTTAAAAAATCCTTGTTTTTCCCACCAGGCATACCAAGCAGCCTCTACATATTGTGGACTATATGTATCAGGCATTGTACCAGTAACATCTTTTTTTTCTCCCACTAGTGTGTCTATAGTATACAAGGCAGTATCCTTACTGTCCTTTTTCTTATCAATTTTCTAAATATTATTAATAACTGATTAATAAAAATTTTAATTTATATAATCAAATTAAAGAATTATAATGATAGAACATGATGATGAAATCTTATACAATCTCATTGAATTATTTTGGCGCATTTATATCTATGATATTTATATTATTTCAATTGGTTTAAGTCAATATTAAGCAATATAAGCATAAAAATGAATATATAGAATATACTTATTAGAACCGAGCTATTGAAGATACCTTATAAATTACAAATACCATATGGAAACAAAAACTATAGCTTGAAATTCAGAAAATAATTGATATGCAAGGAACAATGCTCTCACCTCCGTTGTTTCTTTCACTTTAATCGGCTTGTCAGTTTCTTTTTTCTCTTGTTTATGTTTAAACTTTTCCAGTTTTGCCATTTTCTTAGCTTCCTTTTGCAATTGCCTAGCAGTCTTTTCAGGAACATTTTCGCTATTATTTGATTCTATCTTTGTATCAACCATCTTTGTGTCAATAATTATCCCAATTTCAATTTTTGCCGGCTAACTAAGCCGTATCAGCTGATAATACTATTTCACAAATAACAAAGTTAACCATGTGCTTTCCACATGCAATCTACCAACAATTTTCCATCCAAAGCATCAGACGAATACTCTATCTATATATGAGACTGTTCATCACCTTTCGCTCGAAGAGTTGACTTCAGCGACAAGTATGGACAAAATATGAACCACAAGTGCAAGCGGAGAATACTGTTCCTACCCCATGCGTCTATCATATCGGTGTATAAGCTTGTAGTTATATCCCTCTTACGCGACATAACAATCGGCTTCGTATGCAAGTAAGCAATCGTCTACTTCATGGAAACAAAATATACACCCACACCTTTTCAAGCGTATATATGGGAAGTACGAGCTTCTTCTCTTTTGCCGTAGATTTCGAGGGGCGCTACTGTACAAAAGTTTTTCTTTGCAAAAAATGTCGAAAACTACATTTATGCCAACAATGAGAAAAGGCGTAATTCTTGGCCGATTTTGGTGAACAAGGTTTTATTTTAAGGACGAAGGTTTAATGTAAGAAATCGTTTCTTTCGAATTTTTGAAAGAGCATTATATTTGTAAATAAACTATTCTCGAAAGAATACTATTTTTTAATACAATTTTTTTCAAAGAAAATAAAGATTTTTCACAAATTCGTAAAGCGGAGTCCCAGATTAAACCTTTGTCTTTAAAATGAGACCTTTTTTATGAAAATCGGTCAAGAATTACACCTGTTCTCATCGTTGGTGTAAATCATTATGAAACCAGGAGTGATGAACAATCATAATATGAGTGTATATACATAGAATATGGCTTCATAAGTAGATTTTCCATCTACTTCGGAAATATTTTTGTATCAAAACGTAAGATGGCATGTTAAAATAAGTATCTCTTATGTATTGCTTATTTAAATTGTTATTAATTTATTGAAAATTGAGTTTATGAAACCTCTCTAATCAAAATATTCTCACGAATGTAATATTTGATTGCTTGTGCGTAGATATAAATATTTTTCTACAAAAGTTTATGCAGTTAATGATTATATATAACATGGTTCATGCCAACACATGTAGTTGCATGTAGTCATGTGTAGTCCTTGTAGCCGGTGTAAGCGTGAATAATTCTAACCTAACGATTTATTTTAGTATATAAGATAAATAAGAATATTTTATCATAAATTTAATATTTGAATGTCAACTATTGTATAAATATAAAAATGGATCGAACGAGTTTTGGAAATTCTTTGGGAAGAAATGTTAATTCTCCAAGAAAAAGAATGTCAATAGTTCAGTCCTTGAAGAAAAATAGTTCGTAAGTACGATTTTATTTATAGTAAGTGACAAAAATATTCAGACACCATGATATATTTGAATAAATCGCTTTATATTTCGATTGTTCATGAATAAAAAAAAATTCTTTTTCCTGTTATATCACTTATTGTGAATAAAAAAATATACAATTTAATGTATCTATGTTTAGCCATTACAATTTTATACACATTATGAATGAAATATTGTTCGATTTTCATATTACAAAAATATTATATTTTTTAGATAATACATCTAAGATACCGATACCTTGTAGAAAACCAATGTTTATAAACATGCGTACTAAGAACTTAGTATCTAAATATTTTCTATATCTCATAAAATATTATCTTTTCAGAGGATTGAGTATGTCTGGGAAATCAAATCAGTCTGTACAAGTCATTTGTAGAACTCCAGGTCATGTTGTTGAAAGTTTTGGATCGTCTTTACCTGTTCTTGTCACAGAAGCTTTAACATTTGTTGATAAAAGTACAGCTGTTAGTGTTAATGTATCTACAGATGGATGGGCTTGGCTTATATGTGGACGTAGAATTTTAGTATGGCAATGTAAAACTACAATACATGATCCTAAACAAAGAAGAATATTTAAAAGTCAGTGTCGTGAATTACAATTACCTCAAAGCGATCTTGCTCACAAAGCTGAATGTATAGCCGTATGGCTACCTCCAGGACAACAGGTTTTTAAAATTATATATTGATATAAATATTTATGATAGCTATATAATAGAATTATTATAATTCAATTATATAATCAATTATAATGAAGTTAACTTTTTTTATAAACAGATAAGTAGAGATAATAATATATTATATTAGGTTCCAAGTTGTATGGCAGTATCACCAGAAGGTATTGTACGATTTTGGGCTAGTATAGCTCATGAAGGATTATCAGTAGAAACAAGTGCTGAACTTGCTGGACAAGAAGTTAATTGTCTAACATATATCCCAGGCCATGGTTGTATTTTAGCTACAACCACGTGTACGGTAGCACTCTTACAACCACAATTTGTTGGTGGAAAAAATAATATTGTTTGCCGTGTCCTTAGAACAAGTCAAGGATGGTTGGGTGGTATTGGACGTAGAATGACATCCCTTATTTTTGGAGCTATACCACAATCACCAGTTGCAGAAACGGTATTTTATAAATTTTTATTAGAGTTATAGATAAGGTTCCAAATTAATATTGCAATATAAACATATATAAATAACTTTTTTAGAAATTAGTGAAAGTCATTTGTTCAGGACTTGGAGAAAAAGGATCAAGGGTTTTGATTCTTGCCGGATTATCATTACAATATTGGTCATTCCCACACAATGAACAAGAAAAAATGGAGTTTGATGAAGATATTAGTCATATGGTTTCACAAACATTTCAAAGAAAAGTTTGGGTTAGAATCAAAGAATTTTTCATAAACAGTTAATAATTATAATTATTAATAATAATGAATAATTAATAATTATAATCATTTTTTATAAATATATTAATACTTTTTAATTTATAGGAATCAAGTGCATGTAATCCACAAAGTATGGATACTTGGTTGATTGATATGCAATTTTGTGAAGAAGGAATAGTACTTCTAATGGCAGCCCATTGTGCTGATATTTCTATGCAAATTTATTTTGCTCTTGGTAATAAATTCACATTGCTCTTGATAATAAATTTACTTTTATTCCAATTACTTTTTATAATTTTATAATTCACTTTTAACTTTTTATATTGTATTTTACCATATGTTCTTGTAGGATTAATACCTTTGTCTGGCACATCTATGACAAATAGTTTCAAATGGTTTATCCCTGTGAAATTTGATTATATTCTCTTTTATCATGTTGATATAGAAACAATTTTACTTTCTCATCGTTTCATACTGTGTGGCTGGGAAGCAATTATATATGATCAATTTAATGTTATTGTAGTTAATTGTAAGTGTTCTTTACAATACCATTATATGTTATAAGGAATATATAGAGTGGTTCAAAGAATTAAGTACATTTATTTCTTTAGGTGCTTCTGAACACGAACAAGATAAAATAGAATTAATTAGAGGTAAAGAAGACAGTATCTTGGGAGGAGCTTTATGTTCTGGAACACCAGTACTATTTACAAAAAATGTTGGACTTGTTTCTATTATACCAACAGATTTTTCATCACAAGACTTTAATACGTTCGTTTTTTATTTAATAATATTAATAATTTAATAATTATTCTTGTTAAATTATTTTTATTTATTATTTATAGGAACTACACAGATATCAATGCTACCGTAGATTATAATTATAAAAATGATCAAACAGCACATAACTTTTCTCTACTTACAAGTAATGATGAATTGCAAGATATGTTTTATAGTTCTGATGGTGCCACACAATTAAGAGCTGCGTTTTTACTTAGTTTACGTCAAAATAAGGTACAAAGAACACAATATCATAAAAAAATGAAATCTATTATTAATAATAATGATTAATGTAGAATATTTAATTTTATAGATACAATGTGAAGATATTTTAACGCAATTATTTCCTCTGCAAGAAGAACCTGTGATGGACATTGATGCAATTCTTGATACATTGGCTTTGAAAGTTGCAAAAGATTTGATTGATGATTATCCAGCAAATGATCCACGTTGGACAAACCATAGAGATTTGTGTACTTATAATTATTATATTTTATCTATCTAATTATTTTTATATAAATTCATTAAACTTTATAAATATTTCTTTTCGTTTAGCTATGACAATCAATGCTGTTACCGCCATACAAATACCACATCAATTAGAAGGAAAACAAAAAGCATTAGATTTATTTATATCATTTTTAAAAGAACATAATTTATGGGATAGAGTAAGTATTGAATTATAATTTGATTATTTTAAAAATATATTAATTATTCTCTTTATAACGTTTATGCCTTTATAAAGTTTTGCGCAGTAACATACAGAGGAATAATCATGTCTACATCGCATGTTCTTAGTGAATATGCAGAAAAAATAGTTGCTGCTATAACTATATATAATCTTCAAAATAGGTATGCTTTACTATGAAATTTTTAACAAAAAATAAAACTATATTAGACTTATGTTAAAATTTATCATTTTTTAAGGAATCCAGAGCTTATTGATACTATTATTGAACAAACATTGAATCCTGAAACATATGTTTCTGAAGAATTAACTCCACGTGATATATTTTATCGCGAAGTAAGTGCCGTACATTTATTCTTGCCTACTTTAGTAAGCAATGCAACTGAAGTCACACTATCAGAAAGACCAACGCATCAAGTTGCACAATATATAATGCAAGTAAATTCTATATTATTGGTAAGTATATATGTAAGATCTTAATGTTATTTTATACAAATTTTTTCATAATTTTATATTTTTATAACAAGGGTGTGTTACATGAAGTAGTAAAATATCGACAGTATAATGCTGAACGTTTTGTACCAACAAGATGTTCAAATGGTATAACAGAATATCTTCCTTGGACTGCAGCTCCTGGTAAACATGGTCTTAGAAATTGTCTTACTACAATGGTTTGTGTATTTTATTTTATATTTCAATATTGATTAAATCTTCTTAATCAGCTATTTTTTAATGAAAATTTTTTCACATACGCACACAGAGTTTTAATGAATTTTTAATTTTCAACATATGCAGAATAATATGACTTTAAAACATGGTGTTACTGGAACGAATGATACAACTATTAGAAATGAATTATATGAACAACTAGTCAGTCTTATAGATCTTATATTAGATGGAAGAAAATGTCATTTAGAAAGTATTCGTGGCACTGAAAAATTTGAAATACTTTTAAAACAATATGAGACAGATAGAATGAATTTGATTCAACCCCTTAGTGAGTATTGTTGTATAAATGTTAATTTTATATATTTTATATTAATACAACAAATATAATTAATTATTAATATTTGCTTACAGTAAAGGAAGAACAATATGAAAATGCTGCCATGCTTGCTGAAAAATATTGTGATTTTGTATCTCTTGTACAAATTTGCGAATTAACAAATAATAAAAATAGACTTGATAGTTACATAGATAAATTTGCATCACAAGATTTTGCAGGTTTTTTATTTTCATGGTAAATATATGTTTGAATATACTTATTTTGTTATAATAATCTTACTCACAATATTTAAGATATGTTATGATTAAACATATAAAGGTATGTGAAAGATGGGCGACAAGGGCAATTAGTAGAAAGATGTAGACGTGGTGGTTCGATTGAGTTGACAGAAAAATTATCTGAACATCCCACTTTATCATGGGTGCAAGCAGTGTTGACGGATGAATTAAGATTTGCAGCTAATACACTTCACTCATTAGCAGTTCAAGAAACTGAATTAGTAACACGTAAAAAAGTATGTTCTTGTTCTTTTTATAAAGATGATATTTTCATTTTATTTATTATTTAGAAAATAATTTCATCTAATTTTTTGAAGTCTATGTTGTCATTGGCAAAATTGGCACTTCTCGCATCCGATGAACCTGAATATGATATAAAAGATTGTATAAAAAGTATTGACAACGAATTAGATTTGATTGCTCATCAAGAAGATTTACCAACTGGAGTACTCACCACATATGGTTATGATGTTGAAAAATTGAAAGTGTTTACACCAGTAGAATTAATTACGGTATTAATATCGTTTACAATAATATTTTATACGCGATAAATATCATAATATTAACTACACTAATTTTGTTTATTTAGCTTTATACATCTGAAGATAATGTCATAGCAAGCGAATATGATTTCAAAAAAGCTTTAGATTTATTAGATTATGTTAAACAAGAAGAAGAAAAATCCTCATTAAAGTTGCGAATTTGGGCACGTGCAGCTCGAAGGGATTCATGGGAAACAGTTGAAAAAAATCCTAAGCAACAAGCACAAGGAACTATATTTTTTAAATTAATGGAGCTTGCATATATGATGGGTACGTTATGCGTAAAATTATGGATGATTTTAATTTCATATATTTACAGTTTAATTTTTTATGCAGGTGGTAAAGTTAAAGAGTTTCTACCATCAGTTGATGCACTTCTGATGGAACCTGAATTAGGAACTCTTGCAGCATCCAGTAATTTTCAATTTCTTGTCAAATTATTATATGAATATGCTTATGATAATTATTAACGTTAAATACACGTTAAATACACGTTTTTATGTGATATCATTATCATTACTAAGTTTGTATTTTTGTAAACAATAAATAAAAATTATACATAGACTGTCAATAAGTTTCTTTGTAATTGGGTGAATATTATTCTAAGTACAAACATTTTTTAAAATTATTCTTAAATATCTATTATTCAGCACATTTTTGTGCAAGAAGTAAAATACTTTTGAGAGGTGCGCAAGCCTGTGAAAATGTAGGAGTAGCTACTAGAAGAGCGTATAAATAACAGTAGTTGGTAATATATCTGTTGATCTCGTTGTTATTAGATTCGAAAGATTTCGTATTATTAAAAAGTATTGGGATGAGCGTAGGCAGGCGTAAAAGTAAACTTATAAAAATATTAAGTGAAGAAGGATTGTCTACAGTACATTTTCATTGTACTGATGTGCACAATATTGTGCTTAACATTCTTGCACATTATTTTATTGTAGAATAGTGCAATAAATAAAATCTTGCAGAGAAAACTAAAATATGAATTAAAACACAATTATATGTATTTCCAAGCACATAAAATTTTAATTTCTATATTAATAACTTTTAATTTCTATATTATAACAAACAATATAACATCGCTGTTCGGCAATTTCTATAGCATGCTTTAGCGTTTTTATGATTTTTTTATCTTCCAATATTGCAGAGCATTGAGCGCAATCTACTTTGATCTTCTTCTTAACGTTATTAATTATATTATTCGTATTTATATACAAAATTTGTCGTATGTGATGTTACTGGAATAGCGGTTTCTTTACATTCCACAGTTGTTTCATTTTTCTCAGTACTTTCTATTTCTTCTGTATGCATTACAGTTAATAAAGGTAAAAAATTTATATCGTCTTCTGTACAGTTTGCTGATACTTTGATGTCAAATTACATGTTAATAATGCTTTAAACGACATGCTATTCGTTTGGTGCAGGATTATTGTTTGATGTCCATGATCTCTAATTTGACTAAAAAAATTTTCTGCAGCATCTTGGTTTAAGTATTTCAAATTTAGTTTTGTAAATCCGCAATCTTGAAGCATTTTCCTTAAATATTGCGTACTTCATATTATTTGTCTCCAATTATTCAAACATTTTCGTTTGTTTCTCTTTAAAGAATTCTAGCTATTTTCTCAACAAATTCCATGTTATTTAAAGTTTGCAATTTTTAAAAATCTCAACTGTCCGTTATTTTGTGTGATAATGCTGTTGTCTTTGGTTAATGTTTCTATTAAAAGAATCAAATAAATGTCAAAAAAATATAATGACTCTTTTGTTGCATTGCCGTTTTTTGATAGTCATTGTTATGTTGTTTATTTTTATTGTACCTGCAATAAAATACTTTAGTAACATTGTTTTTTAACGAAGGACTAATATTTTTTCACATATTAAATAATAATTGTACCTTCATTTAAAGGTAATATTATGTCCATACAATCTGCAATAGTATGGCTCAAGACTTGTACTGCATACTTCATTTTCATTTTAGGAATTAAATGCGGAAAAATATGATTACTTAGATGAGCTTGTCAGAAAAAGTATGCTTCTTGACTGATTTAAGGATCTGGGATAACTGTAGTGAAATCCCTGGTAGTCCTCTTTCCAAAGAACTGGTCGCTCTCCCCATTTCGGTAATAAATACTTTATACTTTGTAATCACTTGAAGGTTCAGTAATATTAGATTGCTGACCATGCACATGCCTAATCGAATTGCTATTTGTTGGTTTTCTTGCTTATCACTCTGTTTACGTTCTGACGCATTTTGGCCTTGCGAGAAACTCAAATAAATCACGCTGGGCAATGAACGTGTTAATGAATCTGATATTATTGCTTTTACTGCTGACAGTGCTTTACCATTCAATTTAAAAAGAAAAATGATATATGCATATATACATGAAACGTATAATTAGAGGGCTTCAAAGCAGATCTTCCTTCTGACTCTATTTGTATTCATTTGATTCCTCTTCTTGTTTACTCTCTCCCTTTATTGCATAATTTTTAGTTTCTTCCTTTATTACAAATTCTGGTTCTCCCACGAACTACAATTATAAATTCATTAAATATATAAGGAACTATAGATATTGGTAAAATTAAAAATAAAAAGAACTGTAAATATAGATGATATAACTTGTAGTTGACTCTGATAATAAATTACAATAGTTTACCTGCAGCTTATATATCTTTTGCTGCTTCATTTTTCTTCTATGGTATTTTTGTTGTCTTTGACCATAGAATTTCATATATTCTTCATTACGTATTTGTTTCTTTATCACAAAAGTTATCTTCTTTATCAATTGACCACGAATAATTTAAACATTTATTTGTACTGTACTGTCCCGCACATATTGACGGGGCGTAGATAAGGTAAAATTTTCTATCAAAAAAGAAAGAAAGAAAGAATAAAAAAGAAATGAGAAAAATAAAAAATAAGAGAAGAAAAAGAAAATGTGACGCGCAGATATTTCAGGATAGAAATTGACCCGCCTATCGTGTTTGTCTTTCGTTTGATTTGTCGAACGTCCTTTTCTTTCAGCTCGTGAATCTTTCTAGCTTTGCACCTTTCTGCTTTTCAATCTCGACGATCTCTTTCTCTCTCTCTCTCTCTCTCTCTCTCTCCCTCTCTCTCATTCTTTCTTTATCACCGTCTCGATCTCCTTCTTCTTTTTTATTTTCAATCCTTCCGATGCATCCCTTTCACCCCTCCACGCCCACCATTCCTTCCTCTTCCTTTTGTAGTATTTGCCGACTCGTAAGCGAAAAACGGCAACGTAGTAGATAAGTCGAGGGCAAAAGTTGAAGCGTGTGCAATGGTGACTGGAGATCCCGAAAGAAAACACCGACCTGAGACTCTCTGAAAAGTTATGAAGCAATTAGCAGAGATTTCCCACTGATTCACGAAGGCTGAGGCCTCGCTCTAATTAACACATCGTTTGATCGTCCTTGCGGCAATGTCTAAATATTCGGTTTTCTCTTTCAATAGCAATTCATGCTTCAGAAATACAGAATACTTAAGTATTCTGATGATCACTTTTAACTTTCCTTAATTTGATTTGTGTACTATTAATTAAATATCCGTAAACAAGATTTTATGAGTTTAATGAATGTACACACGCACACATACACACGCGCGCGCGCACTCACGCACATGCATACACAGGTTAATTATATATTAAGGGTCAGTAGAATATTTTGTTTGTTGGAGGTAATAGAAAGAGAAAACAAAAACAAAATTATTAAAAAAAGTTCCATGATTTCATGTGCTAAATATTTTAATAGTACGAAATAATACGCTCGATCTACGTTATAACTGTAAGTTTAATGAGTTTTATTTTTTCTTATGAAACAATAAGTATTTTTTTAATTAATTTGTTTTTTTAATAATTAATGAGATTAATTAATTAGTAATCAAATATATGTATATTTGACTAACAGAGCCTACATACTTTCAAATGTAAATAATCTTTAGACACGTGAAAAAATTAAACAAATATACAATATAATATTGGAATAAGTTTAGTCACTAAGAACTATAGTTTAGTCACAAGAAGAACTAAAAATCATTGAACTTCCGGTTTAACCGGAAGACGGATGTTTTCTTTCGTTATCTTACAATATTTGACATTTGAAATCATGAAATTTTTCTTAATACATTCTTTTTCAATTGTTTCTAACAAAGGAGATATTCAAGTGGCCTCCGTAATTTATAATTTTCGCTTCTATTATTTGATTAGTCGACTATGAGTTTATTTGTCTCATAACAAAAAAAGAAATAAATGATTTAATTGTTCTAATAAAATATATGCAGGTTTTTTATTAGGATATCGTAGGTTAAAAGAAAAAGAAATTAGAAAAATAAATATTTATTAGTTCTTTCATTATGCCAAACAAAATTTTTCCAAAGTTAATTTTGTAAAACGCGGGTAACATCAAAGAGCGACATAAAAATGGAAGATAATTATAACGGTACCTTCAGACGAAAGGAAGGACGAAAGAAAGGAAACGATTTTTAACGAAAACTCGAAAGTAAATTCTAGATAGATGTTTTTTTCTCTATCGGTTCGATACAAAACACGAGAAAGATTTCACTTCCATAAAGCACTTCGTGCATTAATGCGAAGTGCTTCTCTAATCGGATTTCGTTGGTAATGCGATTTGCATTCAATAACGATGCTCGCGTCTTTTCTTTGCTCATTGATACGAAAAATGTTCGCGTTCATAAAGATACTTTCCCGTATTTGTTGCATGTCTAACGTTCATAATAATTTTCAGTAGGATCCGTTAAAGAACACATTGTCTTTGGTGCAAATATTTTGTTAAGTGAATGGAAACGTGTAAATATATTTTTTAGAAAATGAATGAACAAGAAGGTGGTCATTTCGAAAATATTAATGTCGAAACTATCAACTTATTTTAATCACGCTTTGTCAATTGAAAAATAACGGGATTTATGACCGTTATCATTTTTAATTTATTTTAATTTATAACAATAAATAAATAAATAAATATATATATATATATATATATATATATATATATATAAAATTGGGTAACGTTGGGGATAAAATGGGGTAATGTATCAGTCGTAAGTTATATGTTCGATTAATCAAGTCATATATTTTAGAAGTATAAAATATATTGATCGTATTTACAAAGTAGTCTTCGAAATAACACGAATTAATAACTGCAATTAATCATACGATAAAAGCTACCTTATTTCGTATAAGCTAAGCATACAGAATTGAATTTTAAGATGAATCCATCATCTACCACGTTATATTTATCCAGTTCTGGGATAAATTGTTTTCGAAGGTCTCTCGTGAATTTTGGAGAATTTTGCAATTTTAAACAAACGCGACAAGATTAATTTTTCGAATAATCCTTATTTAAATTCACAATACATCGAAATTTACTCTTGACATAAAATATATTTCTCAATTAAAAAAAATACGAAAGATATACAATAGATATTATATAATTATAAATATACGTAAATATATTAAATAAATATTGTGTATACAGGGTGATCCTCGTAACGATAACCATGATTTTTAAGGCACTTGCAATGATCTGATAAAAAGAAAAAAATCATCAAAAGAAATTTAAGAGTTACTAACCAGTAACAAAATTACTGTAACAAATGGTAAAATACAATATTTTTCGATAATAAAGGAAGTTCATTTTGATTTTTTTATTCTATTATTTTTTTTTTTAATAATAATGAAGATTGCAAAACAAATTCAACGAGTACATACGGCGTTATTTTAAGAATATATTGAATCAGAATTAAGAATATATTGAAATAGATATATTGAATCTTCATGTTATGCAAAGAGAAAAATTTTTGAAAGGAAAAATGGCGCGACCTTTTGCGGGGCCGGGATCAAAAAATTTTGCGGGTCCTAAATACACATTCATACTACAACTAAAATTTTACAACGAGGAATTATTTATTTACAAAGCTGTTACATATCATATATATCTCATACAAAATGAATATTAAATAATAATACAATCCAATAATAATATTAAATAATTTGATGGTTTTTATCACTCCTATAAACTGAATTATCGATACTAAAAAAATATCTTTCATCTGTTAATAGTATCATTAGGCTGTAAAAATTTAATCAAAATCAATGTTTTTTTATTTGGGTAATTTTTATAGACCGCGAGACCTCTTAAAACACGAGGCTGGGTTGCGGTGAATGCGCTGAACCCGCCTTGAGCCGGATCTGCATGCATATACTATTTTAAATAAAATAAACTTGTAATATCACTAAAAATAATTTGTGAAAATTTTCATTTCAAATATAAAAGTATGGAATAAAGGTAGAAATATTAAACATAATTATCGCGAAACGTTACAAAACGCGATTAATTTTATCTTGAGAGGAGAGGAGATAGATACAGCAAAACGTAGAAATAAGGGAAAACAAAGACGTAAATGGATGCGATGAAAGGAATGCTCCTTTCGATTGGATTCGATCCGTGTTAAAAAGCGTCGCGTTAAATCCTCCTCCATCGAGTGTTTTCAGGACTGTTGTGCAAATAAGAGTGAAATCATGAGGGGCGTGACAAACGGGGGGTTGGAAAGTCGAGAGGGAGGATCGATGTTCGCCTTTGCGTATGAAACACGAAACTCTTATCGTCGTCGTTACTATGCTTCTGTAGTCGTACTCTTCTTGAAAGTTCTATACACTGTCACGTTATATAATACTTCGCTATTATTTGCGCCTATTTATTCTAAATTCTGTCGTCCGTTGAATGAGTTTCTCCTAGAGTAGATTTGTCACATCTATATAGCGCGTGCACGCACGCACGCACGCACGCACGCACAAAATATGTATATGTGCTCGTTTACGAATAAAAGGTATTGCAAAATAAATGTCAGATATACAAATATATTACAATAAGATATAACAATAATTATTAAATCTTTTAAAGTGAGATATCAATGAAATATAATTTTATATAAATTTTTTTATTGAATCTTTCTTTCTCTTTCTCGTAAATTCAGTTTTATAAAGAAATAATAAATATATAGGACATATACGTGAAGTGGATAATGAAAAAATGAATTCGCGGTAAATTTTCACATATAATGGTAAACGAATATATATATATATATAGATAAATAGATAGATATTTTATTCTTCCCCTCGGGATTTGAAGGCGCTTTTCCGAGGAGCGTACCCAAACCTCTTACAATCCTTTTACAATCTCCTCCTCACTCCCCCTAGCCTCACACCTATGTCTATATTTACATCCACTTACATCTACCTAAATCTACCTTATAACTAACTTACAATTATCTTACTTACTAGTCAACTTAATATAATCTATTAATTAAATAACAACTTAACCTAATTTAACAACTAATAATTTTATTGCTAAACTAAATTTACTACCCTGGAGAGAGAGAGAGCTCTAGTTCCCTGACCATGGGCTTCCAGTTCCACACACATACAGACATTCACCTTCTTTCCGATTCACACTCCCATTCTTCCCTTCCCCCTTTCTCCCTCATCCTTTCCTTCCCTCTCTTCTTTTCCAGCTCCCTCATCCACCACTCACCTTCCCCTCCTTGCCCTAACACCTCCCTCATTTCCCCCCACCAACTCTCCCCATCCTCCTTTATCCGACATTCTCCCAACACATGCTCCCACGTTTCCTCACCCTCCCCACACATCCTACACCTCCTCTTCTCCTCCGCCTTCCAGTACCTTGCCCCTCTCATCTCATTATTCAACTTGAATCTCACCACCCTCCTCCACCTACTCTCCCCCATCCCTTCCTCAGATACTCAGGCACCTCTTCTCCTCCCACCTCCTTATACCACCTATTATACCTCCCCCCTCTAATCCTTTCCTCTCTTTCCTCCCTCTGCAACTCCCTGTCCCTTTGTTCCCAACCATCATACACTCCCTGCCCCTCTCTTCTCCTTTCCTCCATTTCCTTTATATCATTACTTCTCTCCTCCCAGAATTTCCTTCTCTTCTCCTCCCATCCCGATAACCCCTTTCTCTCCGCTATCCTCCTCTTCATTTCCTCCCAGCATTTTCTCGCCAGTACCCCACCCCTCCCCTCCTCCAATTTCCTCTCAAAATTCACCGCCCTTCTCCCAGCCCCTATCCTAAATTTGTCTCTTTTTACCTCCTCCTATATCAAATATCCTGGAGTACATCAGTCTACCCCCAGTGTCCACCTTATCAACCTCTCCTGCATCATTTCCACTTCCTTCCGCTCCCTCCACCCCATATCTCCGCTCAATACTCCATCACCGTCCCAACCAATCTCTCATACAGCCATATCCTTCTCTCCCAATCCCCTGCAAACCTTCTTTTCCCTATTCCCCAGACCTGCCTAACCAATGTCCCCGCCTTCCTGATTCTTTCTCTCACATGCGCCTCCTGATTCCCATTCCTCTACATTTTGTATCCTAGGTAGGAGAATTCCTTCACCTCCTCGATTCTCTTTCCCTTCTATCTCCACTTTACCTCCGCCATTGTCCCTCCTCTCTTTCGGAATCTCATCACCTTCGTCTTCTCCACATTCACTTCCAGCTTTTTCCTGTCTAGGGTACCCTCCATCTTCCCCAACATGTGCACCATCCCCTCCTCGCTTTCCGCCAACAACACCATGTCGTCCGCATACGCCAGGCAGAACACCTTCTCTTCCCCCAGCTTTATTCTCCCCCATCCCTCTTTCCTCAACTTCTCCTCTACATCCGCTATAACCAGGTTCAAGAGGCACGGACTCAATGGACATCCCTGCCTCAGCCCCCTCGCCGTCCAAAAACTCTCCCCTAATCTGCCCCCTACCCTCACCTTACTCCTCGTCTCCCTGTAAATCTCCTCTACCCTTCTCCTTAGTCCCTCCCTCACCCCCCTTTCCCTTATCGCTTCAAACAGCACTTTCCTATCCACTGAGTTAAACGCCACCTTTAGGTCCAGAAAGGTAACCACTACCCGTCCGCCCTTCCTTTCCAGCTGCCTATTCACTAAATAATTTATCACGTAAATATTATCCATCACTCCCATTCCCTTCCTGAACCCTGTTTGACTCGGTGGTACCATCCCCTTCCCCTCTATCTCCTCTCTTAACCTTTTTGTTAGCACCCCCACATATATCTTGTATATCGTCGGCATTAGCGTCACCCATCTATACTTTTCCACCCTATCTCCCGCCCCCTTTTTCATAATTGGCGTTATAACTCCTTTCTTCCACCCCTATGGTCACCCTCTCCTCTCCACATTCTACCACATACCCTCCATACCCACTCTATCACCCTCTCCCCACCATATTTCCATACTTCTCTGGGCACACCATCTTCGCCCGTAGCTTTCCCCTCTTTCAATTTATCTATCGCCCTCGTCACTTCTTCCCTACTTATCTCTGGCTCCTCATCCTCTCCCCTCCACCCCTCGCTCCCTATTAACACTCTCCCCTCCACCCCCCCTAGCAGCTTTATGAAATACTCCCTCCATTCTTTCAGCTCTATTCCTTCCTTCACCCCTTTCCCCCTTTTCCTTTCCCTGTTTACTATTCTCCACACCTCCTTTTCCGTCCTTGCCTCTTGTGCCTCCTTCACCCATCTCTCGTTCTCCCTTTCCTTTTTTCCCCTGCATATCAGCTTTTACTCCGCTCTCGCTTTCCTGTAACCTTCCCCTCCCTCCCCTCCCTTACTCCACTTCCTGAACCTTCTCTTTGCCTCTCTCCTCTTCTTTTCACATTCTTCATCCCACCAACCTTTCCTTTCCTCTCCCTCACTCTCCTTTGCCCCCTCCCTTAACTCTGTCCCTATCTGCCTTACTTTCCTCCCCAATTCTTCCTCTACTCTTCTATCTCCACTACATTCCCACTCTATCTTTTCTCTAATCCCTTACCCACCTCTCTCTGACTATTTCGCAATCTTCCTGCCCCCCTTTATCCACTCTGCTTTTCCTGTTCTCTTTCCCTTTCCATCCAGAGACACTACCAGTGGATGATGGTCGGATTCCACGCTCTCCCCCACCTCCATCCTTACCACCCTTTCCCTAAACCTCACCTCCATTATTATATAATCAATCACCGACTGCCCTCTCCCACCGGTATACGTCAACTCCCTTTCCCTATCCCCTTCTATGTCCCCATTCAGAATGCTCCATCCCACTTTTTCAATCCCCTCCACCAACTTTCTCCCCTCCCAATTAACTTTATCATCTTTCGACCTTCTTCCCCCCCTCCTCCCCACCTTCTTTCACTTAATGCCCCTGTCCTTGTATTAAAGCCCCCCCCCCCCTATCAGCGTCCACTGTTCTTCCTTCTGTTCCTCCATCCACCCCTTCAAGCCTTCCAGCTTTCTCTCTATATCTCCCTTCACATATACCCCCACTATTCTCCACTTTTCTTCACCCCTCCTTACCTCTATTGCCAACACCCTTTCCCCCCTTTCCCCTGCCACCGACATCACCGTCAAATCACTCTCCTCTTTGACATCTATTAGAATCCCTCCCATTGGTTTCCCCTCTTCGCCAGCTGTTTCTCCCATCTATAACCCTTCGGCAACCTTCCTCTCACTCTGTCCCAACTCCTCTCGTCCACCCATGTTTCTACCAACACTATCACTTCCTACTTCCTTATTTCCTCCCAGAACTTGACCCCCTTGTTTCTTATCCCCGCCACGTTCCAGAATCCTGCTTTCCACCTTCCTTCCCTTCCTCCTGCCTTCCTACTTCCCCGCGTCTCACCCTCCTCCACTCCCATCACCTTTACCTTCCCCCTTTCCGTCACCCTTTGCCTCCTCCCCTCTTTTCCTTTCTCCTTTACCCCATCCCCCTCTATCCTCTCTCCCTTCCCCCCACCCGCATACCTTCCCCCTTTCCCAATCCTTTAGCCTCCATTCCTCCTCGTTCGACTTCCACCACTTACCGTCTATCCTTATCTTCCCATATCCCATCCACACCCTACTACCCCATCTTCTTTCCTCCGTAATTCTTTCTAACCTCCACTTCATCCTCCTCTCCTCCCACGTCAGATTATCTTCTATTCTTACCGCCCTCCCCTAAAGACCTCTCCTTTTCTGCATTACCTGCCTTTTCTGCTCCCTTCTCCCCAGTCTCGCTACCACCATCTCCTCTCTCCCCTCTACGTTCCTAACCCATTCTATTGACGCTTCCATCCCAATATCCTTCATCACCCCCCTTACCTTCTCTCCCAAATTCCCCTCACCATCCTCTAAATTTCGTATTACTATATTATTTCTTCTCTCCCCCCTTTCCTTCATCTCCTACTTTCTCCCTATACTGTTTATCTTCTCCACTACCTCACCTTCCTGCCCTTTGCGCCCCCTCCTCCGTTCCCCCGTCCACTCCACTCCCCTTACTTTCATTCCCCCTTCCTCCTTCCCGATTACTTTCCCTTTTTCTAGCCTCTCTATCCTCTTCACCATTCTCCTCTTCTCCTCTCTCCATTCCCTTCGTTCCTCCATCATTTCCAACTTTAATTTTTCCATTTCCTTCTCAAATCTTTCCTTCACCTTTCCTAATTCTTCCTCCATCATTTTGCCCCATCCCTCTATCTCTTGTTCCTCTCCTTCCTCCCGCGACCACCCTACGTTCCTACTCCTTTTCAAGACCCCTATCTCACCCCTTTCTATTTCTACTTCCCTCTGCCCCTTCCTCTTCCTTTTTAAATACTCATCCAAGCATCCCGTACCACCTCTCCTCTCTTTTTTAGCTCCTCCACCTTTCTTGGTCTCTCCACCTTCCTTTTTCCCTCCTCAGGCCCACTTTTTCTTTCTGTACTAATCTCTTCTCACGCTCTATCACCATCCCCACCCCGTCCATCTCCTCCATATTGCTCCAGTCCTGCCTCCTTTCCCGACTCCGTAACCGATCGCGCTTTTCCTCTGTCCTTTACGACCACAGCGCCTCTCCTTTCCCGCCTCCACACTCGATAGCTCTCGTCACTTGTCTGTAGACTCTTTCCTCCCCCTGCCCTCTCCCAACCGATTATCTTTTAACAACCTAACCTCTTTAACCTTTTCCCGTCTATTTCCCACCAACAACCACTTTCCACCGCTCTCCTTTATACACCACTACACCGCCCCTATTCCCTCACCCTTTCTACAACAATTCCCTTGTTCCCCTCCCCCTTTTTACCTCCTTTTTCTCCAAAATTCTGAACACACTCACTCACACCTGCCACTCACTCTTCCACGGGAACCGGAAGCTAATAATAATAATAATAATAACAACAATAATAATAATATTAATAATAATAATAATAATAATAATAATAATAATAATAATAATAATAATAATAATAATAATAATAACAATAATAATAATAATAATATTAATAATAATAATAATAATAATAATAATAATAATAATAATAATAATAATAATAATAATAACAATAATAATAATAATAACAATAATAATAACAATAATAATAATAATAATGACAATAATAATAATAATAATAATAGTAAAAATAATAATAACAATAATAATAATAATAACAATAATAATAATAATAATAATAATTTTTTTTTCTTTTTTTTTGCGAGGGAGGAGAAATGCATTTACGCACGATGTGCCAGGCTCCTATTTCTGGCCCACTGGCTAAAACTCCTCCCTCATTCGCCTGGACACTAGTCCGGGACTGTTTAATACATTTCTTCGGACTAGGCCATTTTTCTTTGCTCTTTAGGCTCGCTGCTGACTGTTATCACTCCTTTCTTGGTTACTTAGGAGGCTCTGTCCAAGTCATTTTTCTTTTTGCGAAGGATATGCTGCACCCAATGAGTTGTCAGGATCCAATGGTCTTCTTTTCGGAGCATGTTCTCTACTATGTCGTCGAGAGTCATTTGTCCGATTTTTATCTGGAGCTCTCGCTTGCGTTGTGCCCAGCGGTCACAGTGGAAGAAGGTATGTTCCACGTCATCTTTTGTTCCTGGGCAGTACAGGTACTCTTGTGTCTTTTCCCGGCCCATCTTGTAGAGATAGGCTCGGAAGTATCCATGCCCGCTCAGAAATTGAGTCAGGTAGTAGTCGGTTTTGCCGTGTCGCCTCTCGGTCCACGTCTTCACATCTTTAATTTGTCTCGCAGTCCAGCGTCCTCTCGATTCCTGTTCCCAAAGCGACTGCCTGCTCCGGAAGGTCTTTTCTCTCTCCTCTTCGCTTGCTGTCGCCTTCCCAACCTCGGATTTCCTGAGGTGCACCACTTTACGTTCTTTCGCTATAAGCGCAATGGGGATGACTCCAGCGATCACTAAGATGGCTGGTTCGGACCGACCGGTACGCAGAGGCTATCCAAAGATCTGCTCCCCTCTGTACCTGCGCAAGGCGTCCCCGGTATACCTTCTTGCTGATACAGTCCGCCCACACCTCAGCCCCATAAAGGAGTACTGATTGTACCGCGGTCATGAGCAGTCGACTCTTACTGGCTTTGGGCCCGGTGACGTTGGCCATGAGCCTGCTCAGGGAAGTAACGCCCTTCGAGGCCTTATCCGCCGTTTGTTGTATCTGTGGCCAGGAGCTCAATCTGCGGTCGATCATCAGGCTCAGATATTTAATTGTAGGCTTGGCCTCTACTGCTACATCTCCGACTAGCAAAGGGAGAATGGTGTTTATTCTCCTCTTTGTAAGGATGACTATTTCTGTCTTTTCGGGAGCTAGCAGCAGGCCGTGGTCTGCCATCCAGCTGCTGACCGTCCGTATGACTTGGTTCAGCTTTATCTGAGCCCGTTCGACGTCTCTTGCCGCGATGAGGGCCGCGATATCGTCCGCGTATTCTACAAGAAGCGTTTCTTCCGGCATTTTGGTCCTCAGCAGGGTATCGTAAGCTATGTTCCAGAGGTCCGGCCCGAGAATAGATACCTGGGCCGCTCCGGCCGTGACCTTCATTTTTTTTTCTGTCCCTCCGTGATCTGATAAAGTAGCGTCCGATCTCTCAGGCAGTCATCGAGCATGCGCAGGAGATACTTCGGTACTTGGAAGGTATATTCCAGCGCATGCATGATGTCGCACCACCTTATGGAGTTGAAGGCGTTCTTTACGTCGAGCGTCACCAATAGGACTATTCGATGCGAATGCCAGTTGTGGTCCTCCGCTTTCCGGACCGCCTTCGCGATCTCTTGTACCGCGTCTATCACTGATCGCCCCGCTCGGAAACCGTACTGCTTCGGTGACAGGTCGCCGGCGGCCTCGATCGCGAGTCTCAACCTCGCTTTAACTAATTTTTCGAGCAGTTTTCCTGCCGTGTCGAGCATGCACAACGGCCGATAGGACGACGGATCTCCTTTGCCCTTGCCGATGAGCACGAGGTGCGCTGCTTCCCATCGCAAGGGGAAAACACCAGTAGCTAAGCAGGCATTATATGCCTTTAGTAGTAATCCTGGATTTTGCTCCACTACGGTTTTTAGTATCTCGTTTGGAATGCCGTCGGGTCCTGGTGCCTTCTTATTTCGCAAGGTTCGGGCCATACTTTCCAGTTCTTCTACACTGAAAGGAGGACAGTCTTATACTTGGCCGAAGTCTATTTCCGGTCTGGTGGGGTGTACCGGAAAGAGGGTGCCCACGATGTTTTCCATGGTATTCGTGTCCATGGCTCGGGATGGTTTCAGGGCCCCGAGCTTCTGGGTTACGATTTTGTAGCACAGTTCCCATGGGTCTTTGTTAATGTCCTCCCCCAGTTTCCTCCAGCAGTCGCCCTTGCTTTTATTTATGGCCCGACGCAATTGCTTCTTCGCGGTCTTATATTCCGCATATTTGGCATTTGCGTCGTTCCCTTTCTTTGCCCGTTGTGCAGCTCGTCTCGCTTTCAGGCACTTTCGACGCAGTTCCACGATTTCGGGAGTCCACCAGTATGCAGGTCGCTTGCTGTGGCCAGATCTCTTGCGCGGCATGGCGGAATCACAAGCCGATACTATGTGGCGAAAAGTAGCCTTTATAAGCCTTTCAGTCGCAGCCTTTCCTGTTTCTTCGCAATCTTCGGTCTCTTCTATCTCCCGGGATATCGTCCTACTGAAGATTCCGGCGTCCATCTTATTGAGATTCCATCTGCGTGGGGTCGCTTTGTCCTGTCTGCCTCTCCGTGGATCTCCGTGAACGTTCAAGATAATGTATTGGTGATCGCTGCCGGTGTAATCTTCGATCACCTTCTACTCCTCGATCCGCGGTAACAGGCCCTAATTTGCGAGGGAGATGTCCGGAATCATCTCGGTGTACCCAGGGCGCCGGAAGGTTGTGGTGGAGTCAACGTTCAAGACATAAAGCCCTGTTCTGGCCACCATGTCCATCACGTATTTGCCCCTCGAGTTTTGGTGTGGCATTCCCCATTCGACCTCCCTAGCATTAAAATCGCCTGCCACCAGGATGCTACCTGACGTGTTTCAGACCACTTCCTCCAGCGCGTCGATCTTTTCCCGGAAGTCGTGGATGTGTTCGTTTGGTGTGAAGTAGCAACTAAAATACGTTACCTCCCCACATTTAATCCAAACGAAACCCCGGCGGCTTCCATGGCTCTCTACTAGTATCTTACTTGGTTCCATGGTCCAAATGGCCGCTGTGCCGCTGAGATCAGAGAACCATAGGGGCGATTTCTTGTCCCTGTATTGTTCACTGATCAATAGCAGGTCTGCCTTCTTCTCCTGAGCCAGCTGATAAAATAGATCGTTTGCTGTCCTGCTCCTGTTCAGGTTCGCTTGTAAAACTCGCGTCATCGTGAGAGCTTCCTTGAAGACTCTACAGCGCCCTGATCCAGGGACGTGGTCATGCACGAGTTTCCCCTGTCCTCTGTCTTCTTCCGTACATAGCAGACAGTTTTCCGAGGCCTGGCACTCTCTCGCCTGGTGATTCGCTTCGCCACATCTGTGGCAGAGTTTGCTTCTATCCGAGCCCTTGCATTTCCGGGCGGTGTGCCCATATCCGAGGCATCTGTAGCACCTTGAGATTACCACCCTCTGCCTTACTCTGCAACTCACCCACCCTATCTTGATATGCTCCGACTTTAATAGTCGGCTTGCTCCTTGCTCGCTCACCTCTACGATGGCCATTTTAAGTCTTCTGCAGTTAACTTTCGTGAGCCAGATCTTCAAATCTTCGGAACGCTCCTATATGTCCCTCCTGATCGCCTCTTCCACTTCTTGGACAGTGGTTAAGCTATCAAGATCCCTAATCTCTATCATCACCATAGGTTCCAAGTGGTGAACCATCGCTTTGTGCCCTAGGATGTTGCTGAGCTTGTTTTCGAAGGCGACCTTGTTCTTTGTGCCCCTGCCCAATTCCAGGAGCACCTCGCCTGCCCTTGTTCGTCGAATCGATCCTACCTCTGCCTCAGAGTCCTCCGGTTCGGTTTTGCTGTGGATTTCTCCGAGCACCTCCGCATAGGTACTTCCTCTGCTTGGTTTGATCAGGAGGGCCTCCAGGCGAGGTTTTGCCCGTCTTGGTTTATTTCTTTTTTTTTTGTTTCTTCTGGCCTTTCTCTTGTTCGCCGGCTGTCTGGGCGGAAATCTCCGCTATCTACTTCTTTGTCTTTTTTTGTTTCTTAACTACTTCCGTCTAAGAAGGAGAGGGAAGCGTTTCTTTCTTCTTATTTTTTCCGGCCTCAGTTCTACCGGGCTCGTTGCCCCACTTTTTTTGTTGGTCCTCTCTGCCGTTCCGACCTGGGGTGCCTTGTCCCGCGGTTTGTCGCGCTCCGTCCGTGCGTGTTGCTCCCTCCTAGAAATTTCTATCGTTTTCCACAATGCTCGCAGGTGTGCCACGACGTCCAGTGCTTCTCCCAAAAGCAGGATGCCTTTTTTAACGTCTGCACTGATATTTCTCTGGCGCTCAGTTGCACTTTTCATGGCCTTTAGTATATCCCCGCATTTCGCTAGTTCCTCCTCTTCTTTTTTCCTTGCATTGGTAATATGATCATCGATGGGAGAGCCGTGGAGCACCGTCTTCTCGGAGTCCTTTATTTTCGGTGTGGAGATTTTTTCCATTTTTTCTTCCTCTCTCTCTATACTTCTTTTCCCTTTCGGGGTTGTCTCTTTGATCGGGGTTTGCGGTGGTGTTCGCCCGATTTTTGATCTCCTTTCAAAAGGATTTTTACTGCTTGTCGCTTCTAATCCAACGCCGGCCAAGTCAGCTACCGACATAGGACTGCAGTTGCAAGATGATGACGACTGCGGGCCTGCTTGCGCACCCTGTCCAGCCGCCGCTACGGGGGGGTCCGTCCCCCTGCAGCGTAACTCTTTTTCTCCTTTGATACTGCCCATGTTTGGTTTATTGTTCTGGGTGTCCGTCCCATAGTTACTTTTGGTCCACACCGGAAATTAATTATCGGTACCCTGTAGGTCTACAAGACGTCTCCCTATCCGTCACCTGGGGAGGCGCCCGATGGGGGAATAGCTACCCCACACGGGAATAATAGTAATAATAATAATAATAATAATAATAATAATAATAACAATAATAATAACAATAATAATAACAATAATAATAACAATAATAATAACAATAATAATAACAATAATAATAACAATAATAATAACAATAATAATAACAATAATAATAACAATAATAATAACAATAATAATAACAATAATAATAATAATAATAACAATAATAATAACAATAATAATAACAATAATAATAACAATAATAATAACAATAATAATAACAATAATAATAATAATAATAATAATAATAATAATAATAATAATAATAATAATAATAATAATAATAATAATAATAATAATAATAATAATAATTACAACAGCAACAACAACAATAATAATGAAGTAAAGGAAATTGCTTGTCGTGTGACATTTTAACGAGAAATTAGGGACGCGTAAATAGGTTGATCACAATCTAATAGAAGTAGAATTTAATTTGCTATATATTTTCAGGCTAAATTCAGGTTATTTGTTAATTACATAGTTTATAGGTAAGTCTAATAAGAATTGATTATTCTTTTCTTATGGTTAATCCGAGAATAATATTTCATATCCAATCGAAACAAATACAATTAGTAAAGAATATTTTCTATTTTTTTAAGTACAAATGATTGAATTTAAACTTTTACTTTCTGAAAAGTCAATCAATCTATAAATATCGTAGTTTATATGTACGAATTAGCAGCGACATTTCACTCAACTCCGACATACAAACATATATCATTATTCAGAATTATTTAATTTTGCTATAGAACACAAATTGTAATATTTGAAAGTGCGATTTATAAAATTATTGACGCTAGTTTTCGTACGTGGAAAGTTGCTGATAAACGAACACGAAATATAAATACATACGTACATACGTGTCAAAGATAAATTACCCGGAATGTCGAATAATATTATCGTATATATACTGTTCGAACAAAATTTCATTTGTATTCGTTAGAACGCCCAATTATACTGTTTATACTATGTTTACTGTCTAATAATATGTACCTGATTGGAATCAAATCCATTTAATAATTCTTCGTCGAACTTTTATTATTATTATTATATTTTTTTTCCTCCTTGACGATATCGTTCGTTCGAAAACGATTCTTCTTAACTGACAGGTATTCTTAAAAGGTATTCTTAGCTGTTAGGTATTCTTAGAAGGTAACAAAAAGTAGTAAACAGAGAAAGATATATGTGAATACGGAACAACCGATCTAATCAGGATTCTAGTACGCCACTGGCAGATGGGTATAAAATCATCAATCAATGGGTATAAAATCATAAATTCAGTCTCCTGATTAAGCCTGATTAATTGGAACAATGGTAAACAAGGTGAGATTGACGTTAACACGCCTGTACCTTCTTTCTGCTCGTGGTATCTTTTCTCCCTCCTTCAATCCTCTCCTCTCACTCTCACTCACTCTCTCTCTTTCTCTCGTCAAGGTAAATATGTTGGCAGCATACAACTTTACAGAGGGGTTAATGATAATGTAAATTTGCGTCTGGTAACCGCAAATCCGATCCAACGAATTTAGATAACCAAACGAGAAGCAAATAGACCAAGAAATGTATAGAAACAACATACATTGAAGGCATAGTCGATAATCGGATCACAATAAAATTTCGGATTTAAAAACTAATTATAGATTCAGGAACGATTTATCGGCTCTTAAATTCCTCGTTTTTCTTACGAGCGAATAATTGCTACAAGGTCACGAACGATTGGAAGAACAAACATGTGGAACAACGTACGTCGCTTGACTTTGCTTTTCACGTGATTCAACAGTCAACTTTACATTATAATGTGTCAACAGTATTATATATATGTGTGTGTGTGTGTGTGTGTGTGTGTGTGTGTGTGTGTGTGTGTGTGTATGTTATATAATTATTTGTTTGTTACTTTGGGCTGACCTCTTTTTCTGCAATATTTCGATGACATTCTGTTTGGTTGTAAATACATATAATCATGTTTTAATTCATATTTTATTTTTCCCTGCAAGATTTTATTTATTAAATTGCACTATTCCATAATAAAATAATGTGCAAGAGTTTTAAGCACAATATTGTGCACATGTGTACAGTGAAAATGTACTGTAGACAATGCTTCTTCATTTAATATTTTTATAAGTTTACTTTTAATTTCTGTATTATGATAAACAATATAAAATTGCTGTTCGGCAATTTCTATAGCATGCTTTAGCGTTTCTGTGATATTTTAATCTTCCAATATTGCAGTGCATTTTAATCTTCTTCTTAACTTTATTAATTATATTATTCGTATTTATATACAAAATTCGTGTCATATCTGATGTTTCTGGAACAGCGGCTTCTTCACATTTCACAGTTGTTTCATTTTTCTCAGTACTTTCTATTTTTCCTGTACGAATTACAGTTAATAAAGTTAGAAAGCTTGTATCGTCTTCTGTACAGTATACTGATATGGAGTGTTTTGATGTCAAATTACATGTTAATAATGCTTTAAACATGTTGAAGAGAACAAAGTAAAAAGAAAGGGCCTAACAATATATGTGCGTATATACAATATCAGGTGAGTATCATGAAACATGATCGGTTTAGATTATTCTATTGTTAGTTAACCAATGAAAAATTTGGTTGTTCGGCAAAACATGATTCAAAAAGGCCTTTAAAATAATTAAGTCGCTCTACTAATAAACAGCCTATTCGGTCGTTCCTCTCTCTCCTCGCGATTCGCACTGTTAGGATCCATGAGGTGGTCGGTTAGACGTAATACAGAACGCATTTCGACCTCTACTCAGCAGATCTTCTTATTTTATTTTGAATATTTTCTCCAATATATAAATATCTGCGTTAATGAAATCACATTTTACAACTACTTGTTAGTATATATGTTATGTTTGTTCGTTAATATAATCTAATGCACAAAATGAATCTATATTAATGTGAACATATAAATAACGCACATGTGATATATTATTTATTTTTTTGCTAAATCTTACTGTTTCCTTATATTTTTGATTTATTATCATTCAATTCAAATATGAAATGTGTATGTGTATATGATGTGTAACATCGTCGATTGGCTCACGAACAAAAAAAATGAATAATTTATTTGCCCGTTTACTCCGATTTGTTCACCCGCCCCGTTTTTGGTCAATGCTAGACATTATCGGGCTTGGGGAGTTTTCGCACTTTATTAACACAGCCTGACCACTTTTAAAATACCGCTATGTTGTCCCGTGTTTAATTGATTTAAAATCATAGACTTACACTTTGTCCTCCGGTTGGAATTATTGACCAAATAATAATAGAACCTTAATTATGTAACAAATATTATTCAACACTTTATGCATTGATGCATATTTATGTATTAATGCGTCCATGTGAGGCTCAATGACACCTACACGATACAAATTTAAAGTTGGTTTATTAGTTAATGTAATCTCCATATGCGTAAATGCATCATCAACAGTACAAAATAAACGTAAGAAAAAATGCAAAATAAAACGTAAGAGAAATTACAAAATAAAATCTAAGAACTTAAATACTTGCTGCCTAAGTGGAACTCTAAGAAAAGAGGAATGAATTATCAGATTATACCTTCCTTCCTGAACCCTTTTTCTATGTTCGTGAAGATAACCTGTAATGTCAATGACCTTACATTTGTTGTATTCGTCGTCGTTTCTCCTCTCTCTCTCTCTCTACTACTCTTTCTGTCTTCTTTTTTTTCTTTTTTCTTCTCTTTCCTTCATTTCGTTCCTCCTTAGGTGAATTACGAATTACTTCGGCCATTCGAAAGTTCGCATAAATCATAATTATCATCTATCAATATTATAATTTATATATTGTTATACTTATGTATATATATAATATATATATATATATATATATATATATATATATATATATGAATATTAATATTATAATTTAGACATGATATTCCATGGGAATTAAGTCGATCGATTACTTACAAACAAAGATTTAAATTGATCAATCGTGCGGTTACACCACGATTATCAATCGTTAATAGTGAATACGATTTAATTTATGATATTTCCGTCATATATAAATATATACATTCCGATGATCTTTCTCTTTTAACCTCTTTTCTGTAATCTTTCTTTCTTCTTCTTTTCTTTTCTTTTTTTTACGTTAAATTTGAAGTTGTTTCATTCGAGAAAATCTCTCCTAGTCCATGGTATCGTAGAGAACATAACGATGAATAATTTCTCAGCACAATCATTGAAATTTTTCAAACGGTAAAATGTATTCGGAGCAATGGGGGAGGAATTGAGAGGGGATTGTGGAGGGTGAGGGTGTTGAGGACAAAGCAAGCAAATTCCTTGGAGTACGTTAGAGTAAATCGAATCACCCGTGAAAGTCATAAATTCTCATCAGCAAGTTTCTCGATGTTGAATAAGAAGCAGCACAGAACGTACTTTCTCTCTCTCTCTCTCTCTCTCTCTCTCTCTCTCTCTCTCTCTCTCACTCTACTCTCTCTCTTTCTACTCACTCTTTTTATTTTGATTGGGTCCTCTCATTCTTAAAGTTTGGCCCATTGGGAAGCTAACGTTGTTGGTTTCGGGTCGGTGGCCATATCGGCAACCAGTCGACGAGGATATGCACACAAACATTTCACGAGATGAAACTTACTGAATCAGTTCAGTAATAATAATGATGCTAATATTAATGAAAATAATAGTAATAACAACAACAATAATAATAATAATTATAACTTTAATGATAATAATTTGAAAGATTTTTGTCTCATTGATGTTGTAACTCTGTGCGTTCTTTCGTTTGTTTCCCTGCCTGATTTATTTTTTTTTCTACAAAATTATAAATATATATTGAGAAGTTGAAATCACGAATTAATTATTAAATTAATTATAAACGATCGAACGGCAATTATACATCGACATTATACATTTGTTCTCAATATGTTTAATATGTTTATTACTCGCTCAATGCGATATCATCGTTATCTCTCGTACGTCCTCTTTTAATTGAAAAGATATCCTTAGAACGCAACGGTTCTTCCTTTCAATCCCGAGATTTAAAAGTGTTATGGCGATATTAAAAGTGTTATGGATTTTAGCTAAAAAATACAATTGTACAATACGGAATACGATTATTTTTCTTTCTCCTCCTGTCCCTCCTCCCGCTCCTCATCCTATGACATCGGAGTATCAGAAATTTTTTTGTAGCAAAAATTGCCTTGTCGAATGATACGCAAAGTCCAAAAAAAAGAAATTAAGAAAAAAAATAGAAAGCCGGTTAGGAAGCGCGTGCGCCGTCATTATGAAAAAAAAAAAACACAAAGAAAAACCTTTAAATCTGAACGGTGAGAGGATCGAGTTTCAAAAGGCGCGCTGCGCTCTTTGTACCTTCCTTTTCTCCTTTGATTTTTCTTTTTAAATTCTCCATTGTTCACCCATCATCGGTGGGATGATAAATAAATAATGAGGAACGCGCGGTGGGTTCGTAAGCTTCATTTAACGGTTGTTACTTTCGTGAAAACTCTCGTGTTTTTGCGTAAATTAAAAAAAAAAAAGAAAGAAATAATTAAAAAAAGAAAGAACAAGGGAAAGATGGTTGGGGGCATGAGGAGGAGAGGGAACGGAAGTGAACGAAAAGGCGGACGCGCAAAGAACGTAATTGGAAAATTTAACTGTTAAAAGAAGATACCGACAAAGATGCTGAAGAAGAAAGAGACGGCCAACCGAGTTAGTCGAGTGTGTACGTTTCTACGCCACACGCGCCTTTACTTGCTGACCGCCACTTCTTTACCGATCATGTTCCTGGCACAAAGTCCTTCTCGTCGGTTACGATTCCTGGAACGGTATTTCGTTTCACCTTTGAAATTATTTAAAAATTCCAATTTATTCGTTTGAAAATTATCTATCTATTCGGAATCACTTAATATTGATTTCAATCGCTCTCATAAGTAACAGCGTAGGAATGTTACTTATAAATTTTATTTTATTTCTTTATTTCTTAATTTTTATTTCTCTTTCTTCCTTTTTTGTGACATTACATTTTCGATTAACACAAAGTGAGATAGAAAAAAAAGGAGGATACAAAAGGAATATAGAATTATTATGCAATTGTGATACAGTTAGTGTTGTCGATTAAAAACGATTCGAACCGAACGTGTATATGTACCTCGGGCATCGTGTAGATAAAAAAGAAACGGAGTTTCGTAAGAGGCGTTGCCTTTACTCGGTTTTTGTTGCGCAACGAACATACGGAAAAGGAAAAGTGGACGAGGAATTTTGTAGCGCCTCCAATCGTTGTAGAATTCGCGAACGAGAAAAAAAAGAAAGAAAAAGAATATAATTTTGTATGGAAATGTAATCAAAAAAAAGGAAAAAAAGGAAAAAAAGGAAAAAAAAGAAAAAAGGAATAAAATATAAAAGAATAAAAGATAAAGAAAAATATATTCGGGAGACAATTTTTGAAATATAAAACACGTGGATATATATATATATATATTGAATAGGAGAACACTGAATAATGTATACATTCCAATGACTCCTTCGATCTATTAGAATATTCGTACATTTCTTTCTTCATTCAAATATTATAACATTCGTATAAAATGGTACAACGAGGTTACATTCGAATGTGTGTGATATCATATCGTTATAAGAACAAAATTTAAAAAGAAGACAGAGAAAAGAGTAGGAAGAAGGAAAAAAGAGAAACAAAAAAAAGAAAAAAGGCTAACAGCAAAAAGGTCGAAGTAAAGTTATTGTCGATCTATTTTTCGTTCGTTCTATTTTAGTGCGTTAGTTGATATTAAAACACGCACACACGCGCATGTGCAGCCGTAGTCGTAGAGTTTTTAGACCATGATATAAGGACTTTGCCGAATGACTGCTACTATTTTTGAATATCGCGCATATCTTTGCACGCAGGAAACGATTCGAGTAACGACAAACTCGAATTCTGACGATAACTTGAGGTAATTTGTCTCGCGAGCAGCTTTCTTCCCACGCGGCTACTTTTCCTTCTCCTCTTTGCTTCTCTTCTATCTCTTTCTATATCTCTCTTTTTCTCTCTCTCTCTTTCTCTCTTTATGTCTCTTTTTTCGTCGTTTATTCACAGTACCACCGTCGTACGTTGACTTTCTAACCCGACGATTTATCGTACATGCGAAAGAGAGAAAGATATCGTCAGATATATAACCCTCTCTCTTTCTCTCTTTCTATTTCTCTCTCTCTCTCTCTCTCTCTCTCTCTCTCTCTCTCTATACGTTTACCAATGCCCCATCGTCTGCATCCTGAACTGGAATATCCAGACGAGTGCCAAGGGAAAATTTATTTTGGTCTGTTTATAAACGAGCATATCGTTATAATTTCGACGAACTTGCTCGTTTGAGTAGCGTTATGCATTCCCGAGGATGTTCTCGAGACGATGTTGAGTAGTCATGCTACTCATTTTGTCATCACTAATTTCGTGTACTTTGATTTCTCTCTCTCTCTCTCTCTCTTTCTCTCTCGATCTATCTATCTCTCTATTTATCTATATCTCTCTTTCATTTCCTCTTTCTCTTTCCTATTTGGTGCGTATCATGTATACTTGATGGTTTCGTTCTGAAACGGATGTCAACGAGACTTAAATACGTAACTCGCACGGAATTCGCAATATTTGACATTGTTACACCGAAGTGGTGCCATAAATCATTTCGATTAAATTAACTTTCCATGCACGTTGTTAACGCCATATTACGAGAGGGAAAGAGAAAGAGTGAAAAAGAAAGATGGAAGTAGAGTGTCCGTGACTCGATTCAAACGTGGAAGATTTTATCGAATGAATAATACCTGCAAAGAGAAGATGTACAGTTAACTATGCGTACGAATTTTTTTTCTACGATAATATAATTATATATTACTTTTAATATATATGTTTGTATATATATAAAACTTTAATGGATATATATATCTGTATTATATATATATATATATATATATATATATATATATATATATATATATAACTTCAATTTATATTATTTAATAACTTTAATATATATTACGATTAATGTGCGTGCAATTTATATATAAATTCAACGAATAATAATTAACGTATACTTTTTAATACTTTCCATCGTAATTGTATTTACAGTCGGTTATTCCGTATACTTTTTATTTTTAATTTTTATATCGTTTTTTTTTTAATTATCTCTCCTTTCAACCGAGTTCAATGTTTCATTGGTCAAGTATAATAACGAACGAATGATTCGGGAAGGTGAGAAATAAGTCGATATTAAAAAAAAAAAGAAATAAAAAAGAAATTTGTTCTAAAATGTTGTCACTTTTAAAACAATTTGAATGTGTGGTGATGGAAGTACAGTGACACTGTAAGTACACGATAAATTTCGAACTGGTTTGTTATGTTTTCCAACTCGAGCAGTATGGAAGGACTTGTCATATATATACGTATTTATATGTGTATGTACATATATATATATAAGCGTGAATTGACTTGCACGCTACAACAAAGCCGACGAGTGGTATATAAATTGAAATCTGCGCGACGCGCGAGATGCCGCATTACGACGATGCTGTCTCGCGAATGATGAACGTGCAGTATGGAAGCTGCGGTACATCGTGGCTTTTATAAATTTGCAAATAGAAATACTTTTTCAGTCGACGTAGAATAAATTTCGTCCAGCGGGGTATTGTATTATCAGTTCTCACTCGTCGTGTCACATCGCTTCAGATCGGAATCAGATCAATCGGAAGAGTTATAGGGTAGAATAAGAATTATAGTTTCGTTCGTCCGTTCGTTCTCAACAAAGAAAAGAAAAATTCCTTTTGAACGAGGAATATTTTCCCTTTAGTATATAATAATTGCTTCCCTTTTGCGTACATTTCGCTTGACGCATTCTCGCAAGGATAATGCGGATAAAGTAGGATATAGGATAAAGTAGGTGGAGAAACTTGTGAGGAAAGGATAGATCTTTCTTATCCTCCTCCTCCTCTTCCTCCTCTTTCTTATCATTCTCCTACTTCTCCTCCTCACCCTCCTCATCTTTATCCCATTTCTTTACCATTTTCTCCTTCTCCCCTGCCTCCTTCTCCTCTTCCATCTCTTTTTACTTTTATGCCTCCTCCTTCTTCTTCTCCTTCCCTTCCCTTTTCTTCACATCTTCCTCCTCACCCGTCGTGCACATACTTTGCGAGAATCGAATTCATCTTACTACCTACCTACCTACCTGCAGCTAGTTTAAATAGAAACGCGAGGCGATATAAAATGAAACGACTGCTTATGGTGGCGTTGATGGTGGTGGTGGTAGCGGCGATGGTGGAGGTGGTGGTGGTTATGATGGCGATGGTGATGGTGATGGCGATGGTGAATGGTGAAGGTGGCGTTTGTTGCTCGTCCTCTTCAAAACCATTTCATACATATACGTATACATATATACACATATCTATCTTTTTATATACGTACGTAAGTTATGTATGTATGCGTCTATATATGTATATATGTTGTACGTATATATGGTGTCTATATGATTCTAGACTGGTGATATACTGCTACGACGTGGACGTAAATATTTTCTCTATCGAAAAAGATGAAGCCGGCAACGGACCTCTCGTCATCAAGAATAATTGATGCTAAAAACGTCCTACGATGCCAGACAGTGGATAAAAACGATTCGAATCTGGCAAAAAAAAAAGAAAAGGAAAGAAAAGACAAGAAAGAAAGGAAAGGGGGGAGAGGAATTAATAGAAAAACGAGACGATAAAATCGATTTCTTCGAATGGATCTTTTTTAAAGATATTTCTTTTTAAATATGTTACGTCTATCCTTTCGTTTTCTCTTTCTCTTTCTCTCTCTCTCTCTCTCTCTCTCTCTCTCTCTCTCTCTCTCTCTCTCTCGTCTCTTTTGTTTCAAGACATTGTAAATTTGCATCCTTAACACAAATGAGAGATCGACTAGTTTCTAAAGAAATAAGCTGATATCAGTGTATAATTAACTTATTAAAATTCGACGACGACGGCAACAACAACAATAATAATAATAATAATAATAATAATAATATTAATTAAACTGCAGAAAAATTTTGGATCCACTCTGAGATTTGTATTAAATGCATAGATTTATTTAATATTCTATGTGAACAATTTTTTTAGTGAAGTTGAAAGTAAAGAACAAGATAATTGTAACAATAATAATAATAATAATATTAATAATAATGGTAATAATAATCAACGAATTAATTTATCGAATTTTTTTTTTATAAAATAAAAAGTTTTATATTAGTATATAGAATATATTTCGCGTGTTCAGCTTCTTATAGTTTCGAGAAAAAAGTGATACGGGTCGACGGGATTGGTACATCCTGTGACACGGGACGGAACAAGGACCGGTACAAATGATCTGTCATAATTCTTGCGACAGGTCGATCCATCATTCTCCGACATATCCCATGACGGGATGCCTATTCGAAACTTTACTGTAAACTTCTCGATACTCTTCTCTCGTAATAATGTTCAGTTTTATCTCTCTCACTTGTTAACTGTTTCGACGAGTATATATGTATACATACATATATAAATATATATGTATATACATATATATATGTATATATATACATGTATATATATATATATATATATATATATATATATATATATATATATATACTTACATAATATACATAGATATATGGACATATTTTATAATATATTATAGACTTTTTAACAAGCATATGATCACCCTTGTCACGTATATTCAACGACGACTCTTGAACCATGCTAATTAGAGATGATAAGTAATGAGCAAGATAGACAAGACCACTTCTAATTTGTTTTTTATTATACATATTCTCATTTGAATTTGTATATTTTATTTAGTTAATTTAGTTACCAAACGAGAAGATATTACCATAAAATGTTACACACACACACACATACGATACACTCCTGTTCATTATTAAATAATGAAGAAATATATATATATATATATATATATATATATATATATATATATATATATATATATGACTGACTAATTGGTCAACGAGTAATTATTAGACATTTATATATATTCTTTCTCTATCCTTGTTTTCTTTTTCTTCTTCTCGTTAATTCTTAAAACGAAAAGAAGAGAGAGAGAGAGAGAGAGAGAGAGAGAGAGAGAGAGAGAGAGAGAGAGAGAGAGAGAGAGAGAGAGAGAGAGAGAGAGAGAGAGAAAGAGAGAGAGAGAGAGAGAGAGAGAGAGAGGATGAGAGGATTTATCATAACCCCAGGGCTTAGCCTTCTATACTACAATGAATATGAACAACGTATACGGGCTTATACCAAACGTAGACCGTGGTCATATAGAAACGTGGTAGTTTTAAAATAATTAAGACACGTGAAATTTGTAAACTGACATGGGCACTTTCATCGAGTATATTAATCATTCTTTAAAGATAAAAAGAAATTAATCCAATTATAAATATCCAATTATAAATTAATCCAATATTAAATATTATATTTTATTAATATAATATATAATATATATTAATAAAAATAGAAGAAGAAGAAGGCATTAGAGAACCTACGTTAATTAAAAATTCATTTGTCTTAATTATGACGTGTATACTTAGTTAACGTCTATTTATAAAATCAACCCATTTATCGATCTCCGAGTATGGTTTGTTTGGCTAGTAGTAGCAAGTAGAATATTTCCACGCATTTTTACATACGTGTAGAAATTACATTAAGTTAGAATTAATTAGGTTTTGAGCTAGGAAGTTGTAATGATTAATATAGGTTTATTAATGAAATATGAACAAAGGAACAAACACGTCTTAACTCAATGAACGCCTTAAGGCTTCTCTCCCGACAAAATGTTCTCGTTTTTAAACCAAACAAAATCTCAAAACGAGGAATTAACGCTCTTGCTCTAAGACAGAATATTATCTCAGAAGGAAAAGAAAACGCTCTTGTTTAAGAACCTTCTTGAAACTTCTCTGATACCACATACGTTTATCACATACCCTTTTACCTGCGTATACATGTTTACATACGTTTTGTCGAGAAGTGGTAAAAGGAAAAAAAATTAAAAGAAGAAGAAAGGATAGCTAAAAGGAAAGAAGAAGAAAGGAAAAGCAAAAAGAAAAGAAGAAAAATGAAAGTTAGGAAGAAAGAAGACAAAGTACGAATAAAAAAACTACGAATAATTTCAATAATCTGCTCTCATCACTACGGCTTTCCGCGCGCTGCCGTTTATATCGACATCGGGAAAGATGAATTTTGATCAGTGTGTGTACCGATGATAAATATTTTGCTGAGGAAGTCGATAAGAGGAACTAGATACAGAGAAAGAAATAGAGATAAATAGTTAAATATAGATAGATAGAGAAATAAAAAAAGACTGTTGCTTCGTTTGTTTAATGTGGAAAACTAGTAAGTGAAAACAAGTAAACCTTTCATGTGGCGTGCTCTGCATGTATTGAGTTACCGAAACGACGTCCAACAAGAAGGAGAAAAAGAGAAAAAGAGAAAGAGAGAGAGAGAGAGAGAGAGAGAGAGAGAGAGGAGTGGGTGCAGAAAAAAGAAGCGCGACGAGGAAGAGGAGATGGAGAAGGAGATAGAAGGAATTCTCGGTTATTTAATCTCAATAAATATACGATAATATTATCGCCATTGTAGCACGACAACACAGTGCATGAAGCTTTGGAATCCGAGTGGGGAATAGTGAATCATAATAAAAGATCTCGATAAAACGAGAGAACTCGGACTAGCTCTCTCTCTCTCTCTTCTCTCTATCTTCTCTTTCTTCTTTTTCTTCTTATTCTCCTTCTTCTTCTTCTTTGGCGTTTTCTTCTTCATTATCTCTTCTTCAACTAATATCGCATTTTGCCGCCTTAACGACCCGCGCAACGGGATAAAAAATCTGAGATGCCGCGTATTCGACATGTGTAAGTATAACGAAAACGTTTATTTGACACTGAGAGGGAAAGGCCGTCGTGCGAGTCTTTTCAATCGAATCTCGACACTCTCCTGTAACAAAAAAATGAAAATAAAAAAAAGAATAAAAGAATTAAAAAAGAAGGGGAGGAAAAAATAGAATTTTCAAAAAAAATTAATAAATAAAAAAGTAAAATAAAATATTAATATAGAATTATTATACTTTAAGATCTAATGGATGAATTGTTAGCAATTTTGTGAGTGTGTGTGTATATTTGTGTATTTGTGTATTTGTGTATTTGTGTATGTGTGTGTGTGTAATAAATAATAAATAATTGATAAAGAAAAAAAATAGATCGTGAGTATTATCATAGCTTGTTTAATTTGTAATTCTCTCGATCAAATATCGATTAGAATAAACCAAGAGTCTAAGAGAGTAAAAGGGACAAATGAGAGAGAGAGAAAGAGAGAGAGAGAGAGAGAGAGAGAGAGAGATCGGGGTGAGATTGCATGTTTTGTCATTACAAGCTATACGACGATGTTTTCACTTCTGAATTCCTCCCTCTTGCTTTCCAACTCTGTCTTTCTCTGTCTCTATTCGTTTCTTCTCACAATATATATTCTCACAATGTATATATATATATATATACATATCCCTTTTCCTGTCTCTTCTTGCTCCTCTTTTCTTAAAGATTAACTAACCGCCGGTCGACTACTAATTGATTAAAGAGACTTTTACTCGCTTCCGTTGTCAGTAATCCATTTTGGAATGCCTTCTAAGAAATAATTAATCAGTATCGGTATCGGAATCAGAAATGAAGAAGAATTGATGAAGAAAAAAGAACAAAATTTTTTTGAATAAATTAATAACGACATCAACAAATATAATCAACGATAATTATTAATTATTTATAATTAATTTCTAAATACGTCGAGTATTTATAATCTCGTTGATGTTTCGAGAGTCATATGGTTAGTTTCGAAAAACGAGATAAATAAATGCACATGTAGATTAGAAAGAAGGAAAAGAAAAAGAAGAGGAAGAAAAGGAAGAGGAGGAAGAAGAAGAAGAAGAAGAAGAAGAAGAAGAAGAAGAAGAAGAAGAAGAAGAAGAAGAAGAAGAAGAAGAAGAAGAAGAAGAAGAAGAAGAAGAAGAAGAAGAAGAAGAAGAAGAAGAAGAAGAAGAAGAAGAAGAAGAAGAAGAAGAAGAAGAAGAAGAAGAAGAAGAAGAAGAAGAAGAAGAAGAAGAAGAAGAAGAAGAAGAAGAAGAAGAAGAAGAAGAAGAAGAAGAAGAAGAAGAAGAAGAAGAAGAAGAAGAAGAAGAAGAAGAAGGAGCAGCGTGCTGGATGTATAAAATCAGGTCCGACACTTCGATCGGGTCGATTACTTTTCTTTTCCTCTTCTTCTTCCTCTTCCTCCTCCCCTCCTTCCCTCCTACCCTTTCCTTTTTCACTTATCGTTGTGATTCTCTTACACCCCTTTACAAATTGATGGTTAGTCGACTTACCACGGTACAAAGCTGTTTGCCGATTGATCGGTATTCTGTCCGCCCAATCTCTCTCCTGCCAAATCTTTTGTTCTGCTGAGTTGCGTCTGAGTTGTGAATGTCGACATTTACCGGTGTAAGTCAGAAATAAGGGTATTTAGCAAATATTTCGGACATACACCAAGCGACTATGTGAATGTTGACATTCACTGGTGAAAGTCGACATTCACCAATTTCGGTCTTTCACGGTAAAATATATATATGCACAAATGCATGTGCATTGTTCGTAAACGATATACGAGAGTGCAATACAGCTGGCATTCGCGGTCGTGCTCTGTCAAACGCTTCGCATTCTTTGTGTCGTTCGCCATGGTAGAATATATCGAATAGATTCTTAACTTCCCTACCACTACTAGCGCCACCACAAAGCGTTTTTTCTATTTTTATCTACGTGTATAGGTTGGTAGGATTATGGACTATCCTTATCTTTTCTTTTTTCTCTTTTCCTTTTTCTTTCTTTTTCTTTTTTCTTTCAATAGAATTCAAAAGAGAACTCTCATTATTTGACCTTCTCTTTTGATTTCCGATCGACGTCATTTCGAAATTTCATTGTCCATATTGATTTAAAAATTATTTATGTCATTTTTGTTCTTTTTGATCTTCATTTTTGTTTTTTATTTATTTTTTTATATATATAAAGTTGAGAGTAACCGATGATAGTTGGTCCTTAGGTCACCGCTATTTTTCATGATAAGTGTACGCAATAAGTAAAGAAAAAGATTTTAAAGTATCGGGTTGAAAGGTCGGCGAACGATAGCCGTAATCGCGGTTGTCTACGAAAAGCCTCCTTCTTTTTCGTCTTCTTCTTCTTCGTTATCGAGGCTTGTATTGTAGAAAAGAAAGAAAGAATGAAGTGTCTTATACTTGTCTTATTGCACTAAACTAAGCGATGGTGGTGGAAAAAATATTTTTCTTTTTTTTAGAGATTAGAACAGAGACAGAGAAAGAGAGAGAGAGGGAGAGAGAGAGAGAGAGAGAGAGAGAGAGAGAGAGAGAGGGAGAGAGAGAGAGAGAGAGAAAGTAGAATTGAAGAAAAAGAAAAACTCGTTGGAGTATTGGATCATTTGGAGATTTTTCATAAGAGATTAGTTAATATTTTTTATTTAATTTTTACTTTTATTAATTTTATATACATAAAATTAATAGAAAATATATCATCTATAAATATTAAGTGCACGCGCGTGTGTGTTTGTATATATGTATGTATATGAATCACATTTTAGAAAAAATAAAAAGAGAAGAGAAGGAAATAAATAGAAAGTTATGAAAAAAAGAAATTGGCATGTTAGAAAAATTGTCGCACATGTATCATATGAATCCATGAAATGTAGACCATCTTAAACAGAGAATAGAATAGAGAAAAGACATTTCTAAAGAATCGTGTTGTACATACGTTATTTTTCTTTTTCTTTTTACTATTACCGATTACAAATCTATTATAATTTTCATTTTTAATTACCGATCCTCAATGGAATATAAATTACCCTCTTTTTTAAATGACTACGACTATAGATATTTACCTATATTATACATATATAAGTGCATGTATTTTCCTCAGTGAGCGTGATGTTTCTATTAGGTACTGTCAGCAGAAAATGTACTTGGAGAAACCATCGTATGATGGTGAAACTGCGTACTAAAAATCACGCGAAATTGTTGACCAGACGGATCAAAATCACGCCACTGCTTGATCTTACTTCCAATCACGCGTGCTGCGACACGTGTAGCAGCGCGCGCATGTGCAGAAAGGAAAAACCGAGTCGATTTTGAAAGCGTTCTATCATCTTCTGTCTGTCTCTCTCTCTCTCTCTCTCTCTCTCTCTCTCTCTCTCTCTCTCTCTCTCTCTCTCCCTCGGAGTTATACATAATAGGTATAGGAAAGAACCTTTTTCGCGTTTTAGGTACACACGTACATCTTCCCTTTAATTACGCGCGAAAGAGGAACTAGCTAAAGAATAAATGCCTGCTAGAATCCAAAGGCGAATGGGATGACAGATGTCGTGCATATAGTCCGTCGGTTGCGTCGTTACTTTCTATTGAATTTATACCTACAAAACCCAAGGCGAAAAGTTGCGATTCTCCTCAAATTTTGCAGATGAAAAGAAAAAGGAGGAGCTCGGTCGCCCTTAGAAAGGATCGTGGAATGGTAGTAGTAATAATAGTAGTAGGGCTAGTAGTAATAGTAATAGTAAGAGAGGAAGGATAAAAGTTGTTGGAGGAGGTTGTGGCGGTGGTAGTAGCAGTGGTTGGCTTTGGTATAGGTGAAGAGCAGGAGGGCTAGTGGGAATTTCGTTTGATTGTGAACCTCGATTTTTTCTCGGCCTTCCATTATTCCAAACTTGGTCGCGTATTCGTAATCGTCTTTGGCATCGTAGTCGTGTAGTAGCGTCGTGTCGTAGCCGCGCGTCAACGCCACCTTTTTATCTTGCTAACCTTGAGAAAGAGAAATAGAAAGAGAAAGAGAAAGAGAAAGAAAGAGAGAGAGAGAGAGAGAGAGAGAGAGAGAGAGAGAGAGAGAGACAAAAAAAAACAGAAAAAGAATAAAAATCTAGAGAAAAGAATATCCATCCTGGTTGTGGGACAAAATAAAATTCCTCCCCTCCATCATCACCACTTTCCTTTACCCACTTTTGTTTTCTTTAATTTTTTTCTTCTTACTCCCTCGCACCCTCCTGCCCATGCGTTTTCTTCCATTTACTTTTTGTTTTTTCTTTTTTCCTTCTCTTTTCTCTTTTTATTTCTTTTTTTTTATTATTTTCTCTTCTTCTTTCGACGACTGATTGACATTCATCGGCGCCTTCGTTACTTTGCAAATTGAAAATTAATCTTACGAATTTTACGTGTTTAATCGAGCGTCGTCGTCAAAGTGACGTACTGTTACAGACTACTGTACAACCCTCTGCCACCCTACTTTACCACTCACCCACCCTAGCTCCTTGGTCAACGTTGCTTACGACCCATATTCGTTCATTTTCCTCATTTCCTCGTAACGACTGCTATATTTCGTTCACGTAATTTTTTCTTTTTTCTCCTTCTTGTTTACTTATCAAATCAAAACGATATCGAAATATTTTCACATCGATTTTACAGGCCGAAGAAAGGAATTTTAGTTAGGACGAAGATGATAATCGAGAAACAAAAAGTTATCTTTTCTATTTTTAATTTTTGTTTTGTTCTTTTTTTTTTCTTTTTAAGGGATCGTCGCGTGTGCAGAGCAGACGAGTTAAAAACTAACCTTTTGGCCTACAACCACACGTTGTTTATATCATAAGAAATATACATTATCCGCAAGTTCGGGTACTCGGCAGAACAGCCGAATGACTCGACGCGCGACCGACCTTTCTGTTTATTATGGCCCGAGCAATCGGGAGATACCGTGTAAGTCAAGATGTTAATGAAACTTTCAATGATAAATCGGAGGATGAATTAATAGCGTGCGTTCGTTAAAGTCAAGTTACTGAATGGTCGATTAACCTTTTAACATTTTTTTATAGGTCGAACGATCGATCTCGTCGAAGTTTCGTCAACACAAATCAAGTTCGATTTGCATTGAAACATTTTGCATATGTCCAACAAAAGCTATCACGGCTGACCGATTTTAATCGAAAAATCATCCCTTTGTTTGTTCAAAATGTTCCAAATAATTTGCTTGTTTTGATCTAATAAACTAACGAAGAGTGATCGATCTTCGAAATGTTACGAAAAAAAAGAAAAAAATAATTAATAAATTAAGAAACTAAAAAATTAAATGTCATAACGTAATAAAAATCGAATGCCGTTCTCGACTGAATTTGTAAAAGCAAACATTACCGGAAATATTTATATTTCTTTCATCGAATTCATAAAAGATACTATTATATGTCATTGGGAATACTTTCCACGGGAGTAGAATCGTATTGTTGAAATTCAAAAATTTTACAACGGCAATATACGTTTAATAATAATCGAAAAGCATACATGAAGATCCTATAATGAAACGATAAATACGGAACGTAAATATCACGTGATATTTCATGTCGATTTTTTAATTTTAACTTTCAAAGTAATTACATACATACATATATATTTATATATCGTCCACGAAAATTTACTTTCTCTCCGTATCTCGTTCTACAATCAACAGTTTTATTTCATTGTTAATAACAATTACCTGGTGAATTATCGATTCATCGAAATAAAAATATTCTGCAATAGTGATACGCCTTTCTATGATTAATAGTGACCAATACACATATACATAGATGGTAGTGTATTATCATAACTAGAATGAACACGTTGTACATAACTAAGCATCAATCGAAATTAACATTTGCGAATCGTGACGTTAGCTTGAAAATTACCTGCTCGATCTGCGGCTGTGATTAATCGAGAAAATAAGCACTTTTGCATTCAAGATGGAAACAATAAGTGGGAGGGGAAGTAAAGATCGTGATGTTGATAACGATTTTACTCGTCCAATATCACCTCGAATTATTTATTGATTCTTCCGCGTTCTCACACTATGCTTCTGATTCGTAATAAGCAGTAATATCGTATTATACAATTGTAAACAATTTTGTAAACAATTATATAATTGATTCCAATTATATAATTGGAAACGATTATGACAAACGTATCTAAAAAAAAAAAATATTAGTATATTACGTAGAAGAATTTTTAAGGATTAAATACTTTTCATTTAGAATTCATTTTACTATTGATAGCGTTAATTATTATCAAACTGTAGAACGTTAACTCGTCTATCATAAAAATGACTTACATATATCGATCCTTAACTTCTTTCCAAAGAAAAAAAATTGAAGCTCGTAGAAAGAGAGAAAAAAGCGGACAAAAAAAGGAAAAGAAAAGAAAAAGAACGCAACGAAAAAAAGTAATGTGCAAACATGCGTGTAATCAACAGGCAAAAGAAGAGAGAAAAATATTAAATCCGGGAATTCGGATCCGGTCTAATTCCGTGCAGGACGACCACTACTCGTCCTTCCTTCCGCACCCAGTCTAACTCCCAGCTGGATGAGCCCCTACTCGACCTTCGTCCCTTAACCGGAGTAAATCGAAGCGGGCGACCCCTCGCCCTTCAAGTAACACTTTTCCGTTCGATCACGATGCCGAACGAACCCCCGCCCATCCCAGCACTGTTGAACGGTCGAACACGAAGCGGGCGACTTCTCGCCCGTCCCGCAGCACTTTACCAATCGATCTCGATGCGGAACGACCCCCCGACCGTCCCAACGCGGTTAAACGAACGAACTCGACGCGGACGACCACCGCCAATTCCGCCACCATCATCCCCTACATCTCGAAGCGGAACGACTCACCGACCCACCCGGCGCCCTTATACGAACGAACTCGAAGCGGGTGACCACCCGCCAATACCGCCAATACCGCCATCCTTTTTCGGTCGATGACGATGCGGGCAGACCCTGTCCGTCCAGCTGCACTTATTCGCTCGAACACGATACAGAACCACCCCACGTCCATCCCCACCCTTATTCGGTCGAACTCGAAGCTGTTGACCCGGCTCCTGTCCGCCTCCATTATCCATTCGACCCGGATGCGGATCGATCCACCGGTCGATCAGCGGCCCTTATCCGATCCAACTCCAAGCGAGCGACCTCCCAGCCGTCACGCTTCGCTATCGCTCTAGTTCTCGATGCGGAAGGACCTCCCGCCCATCCCGTCACCCTTAATCAGTCGAACTCGAAGCGGACGACTCCACACCCGTCACGCCACAATCATCCGCTCGATGAAGATGCGAAATGACTCCCGTCAGTCCCGCTGCCCTTATCCGTTCGATTTCGATGCGGAATGACCTCCCGCTCGTCCCATCAACCTTATTCGAACGAATTCGAAACGGGTAAACCCCCGCCCGTCATGCTTCCCTTAAGCGCTCGATCCCGATGCGGAACGACCCCACGTCCACCCATCCGCCCTTATCCGAACGCATTCGATGCGGACGACCACTCCCCTGAAACCTACTCCATTTTCCAATCGATCACGATTCAGATCGACCACTCGCCCATCCCGACAACTTTATCCGTTCGAACTCGAATCGGGCGTCCCCACAACTCTACCGCCTACCTTAAACGCTTGATCTCGATTCGGAATGACCACCTGTCCGTCTCGCCACGCTTATACGAACGTACTCGAAATGGGCAGCCCGCCGCTCTTCCTGTCACCCCCTCTCCCGCCGCTCTTATGCACTCGATGTCGATGCGGAACGACCCCTCGCACGTCTTGCCAACCTTATCCGTTCGATCTCATCACACTTATTCGGCCGAACTCGATGCGGAATGACTCACCGACCATCCCATCGCGCTTATACTAACAAACTCGACATCGGCGAACCACCGCCAAACCGGCCACCAGAATCCCATAAATCTCCATACGGAACGACCCACCAATCCTTCCGCCGACCTTATACGAACAAACTCGAAGCGGGCGAACCTCTCTCGTTCCGCTGCCCTTATCTGCTCGATCTCGATGCTGAACTACCCCCCGCCAAAACCGCCGCCATTATCTGGTCGAACTTGACGCATGCGACCTCCTGCCAATCCCACCATCCTTATCTCCAAGATCTCGATGTGGAACGAACCCCCGATACTCCCTACGCCCTTATACGAACGAACTCGATGCGTAACGAACCTCCGCCTGTCCCGCCGCACTTATACGAACGAACTCGATGCGTAACGAACCTCCGCCTGTCCCGCCGCACTTATACGAACGAACTCGAAGCGAATGAATCCCCAGTTTTCCCGCCAAGCTTTTTCGTTCGATCACGATGCGGAACGACTCCCCGCCCTTTTCGGCATCCTTATCCGGTCGAAATCGAAGTGGTCGACTCCCCGTCCGTCCCGCCGCACATTTCCGGTCAAACACAATGCGGACGACCCCCCAACCGTCCCGTCTATCTTATATGCTCGATTTCGATGTGCAACAAACCCCCGGCCGAATAGCCACCCTTATTCGATCGAACTCCAATCGAGCGACGTCCCGCCTGTTATGTCTCCCTTATCTGCTCGATCTCGATACGGAACGACACCTCTCCCGTCACGTCGCGCATATACAAACGTACTCCAAGATCAAGTGTGCCTTATCCGTTTGATCTCGATGCGGAACGACCCACGCCTGTTCCGCCACACTTATCCGGTCGAACTCCATGCGGAACGACCCATCACCCGTCACGCCACGCTTATACGAACGAACTCCAAGCGAGGGACCTCCCGCCCGTCACGTCTCCTTTAACCGCTCGATTTCGATGCGAAACGACCCCCTGCATGTCTCACCGCACTTATCCGGTCAAACTCGAAGTGGGCAAAAGAAGAAGCAGGCGAATGGCCGCCCATCCCGCCTACCTTATCCGCTCGATTTCGTAGCGGAACGACCCCTGCTTCTCCCACCACCATTATCCCCTAGATCTCGAGGCGGAATGACTACCCGACACTTCTATCGCCCTTATACGAACGAACTCGAAGCGGGCGAACACCCGTCAATAGCGCTATCCTTGTTCGGTCGATCTCGAAGCGGGCAACCCCCTGCCCGTCCCGCCTCTTTCATACGCTCGATATCGATTCGTACGAACCCGCCAGTCCTGCCACCCTCATCCGCTAAATCGCGATACGAAACGACACTCAGACATGACCGACTTCCTTATCCTGTCGAACTCGAGGCGGGCACCCCCTCCCCCAGTCCTGTCGAACTCGAAGCGGGAGATCTTAGACTCGTCCAGCAATCCTTATCCAAACGAACTCAATGCGTGCGATCCCGTCCATCCCGCCGCCCTTATCCGCTCGATCTCGATGTGGAAAGTACACCCACCCATTCTGCTGTTCATATCTGGTCGAACTAGATGCGGGCGAAACTCTACCCGTCCCATTTCCCTTATTCTTTCCATAACGATACAGAACGACCCCCTTCCCGCCACCCTTAACCGCTCGATCCTGATACGGAAGAACCCCGTGTCCGTCCAGCCGCCCTTATCCGGTCGAACTCGATGCGGGCGACTCCCCGCCGTGACGCCACCCTTAACCGGTCTATCTCGAAGCGGGCGACACCCCGTTAGTCCCGACACCATTATCCGGTTGAACTTGATGCGGCGACCCCGGCCAATCCTACAGTCCTTATCCGTTAGATCTCGCAGTGAAACGACCCACGTCCGTCTCACCGCCATTATCCGGTCGAATTCGAAGCGGGCTACACCTCTGCCTGTCCAACCACCACTTATCCTCTCGATTTCGATGGGGAACGATCCGCAGCCCTTCCATCGCCGGAATCCGGTCACACTCGAAGCGCGCGAACCCTTCCCGCTTGATCGTGATGCGGAACGACCACTCGCCAGTTCCGCCGCACTTATCCGGTCGAACTCGAAGTGGGCAATTCTCCGCCGTCCCGCCTCCTAATCCGGTCGAACTAGATGCGGATTGACCCACTATGCGTCCCGCAGCCTTTATCCGGTCCAACTCGAAGCGGGCGACTCACCGCGTGTCATGCCATCATTATACGCTCTATTTCGATGCGGAACGAACCCCTGCCTGAACACCCGCATTTATTCGGTCGTACTCGAAGCGGGAGAACCTCTGCCCGTCCCGCCACCCTTAACCACTCGGTCTCGATGAGGAACGACTTCTCGCTCGCCACGCCTCCATTATCCGGTCGACATCAAAGCGGACGACCACCTGTCATTATCGACGCCCTTTTCCTCTCGATCTCGTTGTGGAACGACCCCACGTCCGTCCAGCCGCCCTAATTCGGTCGAATTTGAAGCGGGCGACCTCCCACACGTCCCGTCGCCCGTAGCCGCTCGATTCCGATGAGAAACGACCCGACTTCCATGCAGCCACCCGTATCCGGTCGAATCCGAAGCGGGCGACCTCCAACCCGTTCCGCCGCCTATATTCGGTCGATCGCGATGCGGGACGACCTCCCGCCTGCCCCTCCATACTTATTCGGTCGAACTCGAAATGGGCGAACTCCCGCCCGTTCCGCCGACCATATCCGCTCGGCCACAAAGTTGAACGACTCCTCGACCGTCTCGGCGCCCTTATACAGTCCAACACCAAGCGGGCGACCCTCTGGCGTCCGCCCCCCTTATCCGCTGGATCTCGATGCGGAAAAGAACCCCACCATAACCGCCGACCTTATCCTGTCGCACTCAAAACGACCTATTCCCGCCGTCCCGACTCCCTTATCCTTACGATTTGAACGGGGAAAGAACCCCAGCCATTTCCGTCGCTATCAACTGGTCGATCTCGATGTGGAACGACCTCCCGCACGTCCCGTCACACTTTTCCGATCTATCCCATGCGGAACGAACTCACATCCGTCGAGTTGCCCTTATCCTGTCGTCCTCGAAGCGGTCAATTCCCCGCCTGTCCCGCCGCCCTTATCCGCTCGATATCTATGCGGAACGACCCCATGCCCGTTCCTCCGCTCTAATCCGGTATCTATTTGAGGAACCAACACCCGCACATCCTGCCACACTACTGCGGTCAATCTCAATGCGGTCCCTCAATGCGGGGCGGACCTCCTGACCGTCCCGCCGCAATTAACCGGACGATCTCGAAGCGGACGAACCCATGCCAGTCCCCCCTCTTTTATTCGCTCGATCTCGATGCGTAACAAACCCCGCCTGTCCCGTCGCACTTATCCATTCGAAATCGAAGCGGGCCACCCTCCGTCCTTCACGCCACGATAATCCGCTCGGTCTCGATGCGGAAAGACCCTCGCCTTTCCCGCACCACTTATCCGGTCGAACTCGTAATGGGCGAAGCCCCACCGGTTCTCTCATCCTTATCCAGTTGAACTCGAAGCGGGCATACCCACGCCCTTCCAGCAATCCTTATTCGAACGAACTCAATCCATGCGATTACCGCCCGTTTCGCCACCCTTAACTACTGGATCCCGATTCGGATTGAACCCTTGCTCTTCATGCCACCCTTATCCCGATGAACTCGAATCGGGCGAACCCCCGCTCATCATGCAGCCCATATCTGGTCGAACTCGAAGTGGACGAATCCCATCCGTCCCATTTGGTTTATTCTCTCCGTATCGATACGGAACGACCTCCTGCCCTTCACGCCACATTAACAGCTCGATCTCGATGAGAAACGATCCCCCGCCCTTCCCACCGCACTTATCCGGTCGAACACGAATAGGACGACCCCGCCCATCCCGCCATCCTTATCCGCTAGATCCCGAAGCGGATCGACCCCATGTCCGTCCCGCCACCCATATTCGCTCGATCCTGATGCGGAACGACAACACGTTTGTACAGCCGTCCTTTTAAGATTGAACTGGAAGCGGGCATACCCCCGTCCGTCCTGCCACTAATATCTAGTCGAACTCGAAGCGGGCGACTCCCCGCCGGCCCGCCACTATTATCCGCTCTTTCTCGATGCGGAACGATCCCCCTCTACCGCCCGTAACGCCGCACTTATCCGGTCGATCGCGAAGCGGACGACCCTCCGCCCGTCCCGCCGCCTATGTCTGGTCGAAATCATAGCGGGAGAATCTTCCCCCGTCCCACCTCCATTATTCACTCGATATCGATACGGTACAATCTCCCAACTGTTCGGTCACGCACATCCGGTCGATTTCAATACGGAATAACCCCCCGCTCTTCCCACTGCCCTTATGCACTCGATCTCGATGAGGAACGATATCCTGCTCGACCCTCCGTCCAGTGCCTCTCCACGTGATAGGCGTAAAAAATATGGATTTCTTTTTACTACAATTAACATATTAGGGTAGGCGAGGCACTAGGTTCCTCCCGCGCTGAATAAATGAGCCGGGCCGTCCCTTTGAGGTCAGGCGAAGCACTGGGTAATTCCCGATCTACATAAAAGGGCCAGGCCGGACCTTTGAGGTCAGGCGACGCTCTAGGTCCCCCTCCCCCTCCACAAAAAATGGCTGGACCGGCCAATAGAGGTCAGACGAGTCTCTAGGTCCATCCCGATCCACATAGAAGGGCCTGGCAGGCTAGTAGAGATCAGGCGAGTCCCTGGGCCCCTCTTGATCCATATAAAATTGCCGGGCATGCAGGTTGAGGTTAGGCGAGGCCTTAGGTCTACCCCCGATCCACTTAAATGGGCCGGGCCGTTCAATTGAGGTCAGGCGAGTACCTAGGTCCGACCCGATCCACATAAAATGGCCGGGCCGGCCCGTTGAGGTCAGGCGAGGACCTAGCTCCATACCGATCCAAATAAAAGTGCAGGCCCGGCCAATAGAGGTCAGGCGAATCCTTAGGTCCTTCCCGATCCACATAAAAGTGCCGGGCCGGTCAATTGAGGTAGGCGAGGCCCCAGGTACCTCCCGATCCTTATAAAAGGGCCCGGCCGGCAAATTGAGGTCCGGCGAGGCCCTAAGATCCTTCCATTCTACATAAAAGCCAGTTGAGGTCAGGCAAGGCTCTGTGTCCCTCCTAATCCACATAAAAGGGCCGGACCGCCCAGTTGAGGTCAGGCGAGCCCCTACGTCCCTCCCGATCGATATAAACGGGCCAGGCTGGCTAGTTGAGTTCAGGGGAGGCCCGAGGTCCCTCTCGATTTACAGAAAAGGACCAGACCGGCCAATTAAGTTTAGGCGATGCCCCAGGTCTCTCCAGATCCCCATAAAAGGGCGGGGTCGGCGAATTGATGTTAGGCGAGTTTCCAGATTCTTTCCGATCTACATATAAGTGCCGGGACGTCTAATTGAGGACAGGCTAGTCACCAGGTGCATCCCGATCCGCATAAAAGGGCCGGACTGGCCAAAGATGATTAGGCGAGGACCAAGGTCCCTCCCGATCCGCATAAGAGGGTTTTCGGACAATTGACGATAGGCGTGGCCCCATATCTCTTCCGATCCACATAAAAGGTATATACCGGCCAAATGACGACAGACGAGTCGCCAGGTCCGTTCCGATCCGCATAAAAGGGCGGGGTCGGCCAATTGTGGTTAGGCGAGACCCCAAGAACCTTCCGACCCGCATAAAAGAGCCGTGCCAGCCAATTGAAGTATGGCGAAAAACCAGGTCCGTTCCGATCCGCATATAAGGGCCTGTCCGGTCAGTTGAGGTCAAGCAATGCCCCAGGTTCCTGGCGATCCACGTAAAAGGAAGGGCAGGCCAATTGCGGTTAGATGAGAACCTAGGTACCTCCCGATTCGCATAAATGTGCCGAGCCGGCCAACTGAGGATGGGCGAGGCTCGAGGTCCATCCCGATCCGCATACAAGGTCCGAGCCGGCCAATTGAGGTCAGACGAGGCCTCAGGCCCCTCCTGATATGCATAAAAGGGCGGAGCTGCCCAGTTGAGGTTAGGCGAGGCACCAGGTCCCTCTCGATTCGCATAAAAGGGACGAACCGGCCAATTGAGGTCAGACGATACTTCAGGTGCCTACCGATCATCATAAAAAAGTCGGGCCGGCCAATTGAGGTCAAGCGTGGCTCCAGGTCTCTCGCGATCCGCATAGACGGGCGGGGCCGGCCAATTGAGATTAGGCGAGGACCCAGGTCCGTTCCGATCCCCATAATAGGGGCGGACCGACCAATTGAGTTCTGGCGCGGCCCGAGGTTTCTCACGACCCGCCTAAAAGGACCAGGCCGGCCAACTGAGATCATGCGAAGTTCCAGGTACCTACCGATCCACATAAAAATGTCGGTTCGGCCAAAAGAAGACAGACGAGGCCCCGGATCCCTACAAATCTGCATAATATGGCCTGGCCTTCCAATTGCGGACAGGCGACGTCCCAGGTCCGTTTCGATCCGCATGAAAGGGCCGGGCTGGCCAATTGAGGTCAGTCGAGGCACCAGGTCTCTCCAGATCCGCATAAAATGGCCGGCCCGACCAAATGAGGTCAGGCGAAGTCCCAGGTTCCTCCCGATCCACTTAGAAGCTCCGTGACCGAATGAGATCAGCCGAGGAGAAGGTCCCTATAGATCAACTTAGAAGAGGCAGGCCGGTCAAATGAGGTCAACCGAGGTCAGAAGTCCCTCCAGATCTACTTAGAAGCGCCGGTCCGGTCAAATGAGAGCAGCAGAGGTCCCAGGTGCTTCCAGATCTACTTACAAGAGCCGGTCCGATCAAATGAGGTCAGTCGAGGTCCCAGGTCCCGCCAGATGTACCTGGAAGGGCTTGGGCGGCCGAATGAGGTCAACCGAGGTCAAGAATCCTCCAGATCGACTTAGAAGGGCCGGGCGGTCAAATGAGATCAGCCAAGGTCAAGGTACCTCCAGATTGACTTAGAAGGGCTGGGTCGGTCAAATGAGGCCTGCCAAAGTCGTAGGACCCTCCCGATTCACTTAGAAGCTCAGCGCCGGCCAAATGAGATCAGCCAAGGTCAAGGTGACTCCAGATCGACTTAGAAGGGCCGGACTGGACCAATGTGTTCAGCCATGGTCAATGTCCCTCCAGATCGACTTAGAAGGGCCGGGCCGGCCAAATGAGGTCATACTAGGTCAAGGTCCTTCCAGATCGTCTTAGAAGAGGCGGGACGGCCATATGAGGTCAGCCAATGTCAAGGTCCCTCCAGATCGACTTAGAAGTACCGCGACGGCCGAATGACGTCAGCGAAGTGCAAAGTCGCTCCATATCGACTTAGAAGAAACGAGAGTGCCAAATGAGGTCAGCAAAGGTCAAGGACCCTCCAGATCGACTTAGAAGTGCCGGGCAGTCCATATGAGGTCAGCCTATTTCAAGGTCACTCCAGATAGTCTAAGAAGTGCCGGGACGAACAAATTATGTCAGCCAAGGTCAAGGACTCTCCAGATCTACTTAGAAGTGCGGGGCCGGCCATATGAGGTCAGCCAATCGTAAGCTCCCTCCAGATCGACTTAGAAGGGCCGGGACAGCCAAATGGTATCAGCCAAGATCTAGGTCCTTCCAGATCGACTAAAAAGAGCCGGACGGCCATATGAGGTCAGCCGAGTTCAAGGTCACTCCATATCGACTTAGAAGGGCCGGGACGGCCATATGAGGTCAGCCAAGGTCAAGGCCCCTACAGATTGACTTTGAAGGTTCGCAACGGCCATATGAGGTCAGCCAGGTTCAAGGTCCTTCCAGATCGATTTCGAAGGGCCGGGCCGGCTAAATGAGATAAGCCAATGTCAATGAACCTCCAGATCGACTTAGAAGGGCCGAGACGGCCAAATGAGTTCAGCCGAGGACTCGGGAAACTCTCGATCCTCTTGCAAGCTCCGGGCCGACCTAATGATTTTAGCCGAATTCAAGGTCACTCCAGATCGACTTAGAAGGGACGAGACAGCCAGGTGAGATCAGCAAAGTTCAAGGACCCTCCAGATCGATTTAGAAGGGCCGGGGCGGCCAAATGAGTTCAGCCAAGGTCAATGTCCCTCCAGATCGATTTAGAAGTGCCGGGCCGGCCAAATGAGGTCAGCCAAAATCAAGGTCCTTCCAGATCGACTTAGAAGGGCCGGGACAGCCAAATGTTATCAGCCATGGTCAAGGACCTTCCAGATCGACTAAGAAGGGACAGGACGACCATATGAGGTCAGCCAAGGTCAAGGTCCCTCCAGATCGACTTAGAAGGCCCGGGCAGGCCATATGATGTCAAGCAAAGGTCTGTGGACCCTCCCGATCCACTTAGAAGCTCCGGGCCGGCCGAATGACGTCAGCCAAAATCAAGATCACTCCAGATCGACTTAGAAGGGACGAGACGGCCAGGTGAGATCAGCAAAGTTCAAGTACCCTCCAGATCGACTTAGAAGGGCCGGGGCGGCCAAATGAGTACAGCCAATGTCAAGGTCCATCTAGATCGACTTAGAGGGGCCGGGACGGCCAAATGAGGTTAGCCAAGGTCACGGTCCCTCCTGATCGATTTAGAAGGGCCGCGACGTCCAAATGAGGTCAGCCAAGGTCAAAGTCTCTCCAAATCGTCTTAGAAGGGCCGGGACAGCCAAATGGTGTCAGCCAAGATCAAGGTCCCTCCAGATCGACTAAGAAGGGCCTGGACGTCCATATGAGGTCGGCCAAGGTCAAGGTCCCTCCTGATCGACTTAGAAGGGTCGGGGCGGCCAAATGAGGTCAGCCAAGGTCAATGTCCCTCCAGATCGACTTAGAAGCGTCGGGGAGGCCCAATGAGGTCAGCCAAGGTCAAGGTCCTTCCAGATCGACTTAGAAGGGCCGGGACGGCCAAGTGAGGTGAGCCAACGACAAAGGCCCTATAGATCGAATTAGAAGTGCGGGGACGGCAATATAAGGTCAGCCGAGCTCTCAGAGCACTCCCGTTCCACTTAGAAGCTTCGGCCGACCGAATGATGTCAGCCAAAATCAAGATCACTCCAGATCGACTTAGAAGGGACGAGACGGCCAGGTGTGATCAGCAAAGTTCAAGGACCCTCCAGATCGACTTAGATGGGCCGCGACGGCCTAATCAGGTCAGCCAAGATCAAGGTCCCTCCAGATCGACTTAGAAGGACCGGGGCGGCTAAATGAGAACAGCCAATGTCAAGGTCCCTCTAGATCGACTTTGGGGGTTCCGGGACGGCCAAATGAGGTCAGCCGAGGTCACGGTCCCTCCTGATCGATTTAGAAGGGCCGCGACGTCCAAATGAGGTCAGCCAAGGTCAAAGTCCCTCCAAATCGTCTTAGAACGGCCGGGACAGCCAAATGGTGTCAGCCAAGGTCAAGGTCCCTCCAGATCGGCTTAGAAGGACCGGGACAATCAAATGGTGTCAGCCAAGGTCAAGGTCCCTCCAGATCGAATAAAAGGGCCGGGAAAGCCAAATGGTGTCAGCCAAGGTCAAGGTCCCTCCAGATTGACTAAGAAGGGACGCGACGGCCAAATGAGGTCAGCTAAGGTCAAGGTCCCTCCAGATCGACTTAGACGGGCCGCGACGGCCAAATGAGGACAGCTAATGTGAAGGTCCCTCCAGATCCTCTTGGAAGGGCTGGATCGGCAAAATGAGGTCAGCCTAGGTCAAGGTCTCTCCAGATCGAATATGAAGGGCCGGGTCGGCTATATGAGCAAAGCCAAGTTCAAGGTCGAGGTCTCGGGAAACTCTCGATCCACTAAGAAGTTCCGGGCGGCCGAATGAGGTCAGCCGAGTTCAAGGTCACTTTAGAACGACTTAGATGGTCCGGGCCGGTCAAATGAACTTAGCCGAGTTCAAGGTCACTCCAGATCAGCTTAGAAGGCCCGGGACGGCCAAATGAGGTGAGCCAAGGTCAAGGTCCCTCCAGATCGACTTAGAAGGGTCGGGTCGGCCATATGAAGTCAGCCAAGGTCATGGCCTCTCCGGATCGATTTAGAAGGGGCGGGCCGGATCATTGAAATCAGCCAAGGTCAAGGTCCTTACAGTTCGATTTAGAAGGGGCGGGCCGTTCAAATGAGTTCTTCCAAGGTCAAGGTCCCTCCAGATCGACTTAGACGGGCAGGGCCGGCCAAATGAGGTCATACTATGTCAAGGTCCTTCCAGATCGTCTTAGAAGAGGCGGGACGGCTATATGAGGTCAGCCAATGTCAAGGTCCTTCCAGATCGACTTAGAAGTACCGCGACGGCCGTATGACGTCAGCAAAGGTCAAGGACCCTTCAGATCGACTTAGAAGTGCCGGGCAGTCCATATGAGGTCAGCCTATTTCAAGGTACTTACAGATCGATTTAGAAGGGCGGGCAGTTCAAATGCGGTCAGCCAAGGAAAAGGACACTCCAAATCGACTTGGATGTGGCGGGCCGACCATATTAGGTCAGCCGAGTTCAAGGTCACTCCAGATCTACTTACAAGGGCAATGATGGCCAAATAAGGACAGCCAATGTCAAGATCCCTCCAGAACGACTTAGAACGGCCGGGACCGCCAAATGGTGTCAGCCAAGGTCAAGGTCCCTCCAGATCGACTAAGAAAGGCCTGGACGTCCATATGAGGACAGCTAATATCAAGGTCACTCTAGATAGACTTAGAAGGGCCGGGACGGCCAAATGAGGTTAGCCAAGTTCAAGTTCCCTCCACATCGACTTAGAAGGGCTGGGACAGCCAAATGGTGTCAGCCAAGGTCAAGGTCCCTCCAGATCGGCTTAGAAGGACCGGGACAATCAAATGGTGTCAGCCAAGGTCAAGGTCCCTCCAGATCGAATAAAAGGGCCGGGAAAGCCAAATGGTGTCAGCCAAGGTCAAGGTCCCTCCAGATTGACTAAGAAGGGACGCTACGGCCAAATGAGGTCAGCCGAGTTCAAGGTCACTTTAGAACGACTTAGATGGTCCGGGCCGGTCAAATGAACTTAGCCGGGTTCAAGGTCACTCCAGATCAGCTTAGAAGGCCCGGGACGGCAAAATGAGGTGAGCCAAGGTCAAGGTCCCTCCTGATCGACTAAGAAGGGCCGGGCCGACCATCTGAGGTAAGCCAATTTCAAGATCCCTCCCGATGTATTCAGAAGGGCCGTGTCAGCCAAATGAGGTCAGCCAGGGTCAAGCTCCCTCCAGATCGACTTAGAAGGGCCGGGTCGGCCATATGAAGTCAGCCAAGGTCATGGCCTCTCCGGATCGATTTTGAAGGGGCGGGCCGGATCATTGAAATCAGCCAAGGTCAAGGTCCTTACAGTTCGATTTAGAAGGGGCGGGCCGTTCAAATGAGTTCTTCCAAGGTCAAGGTCCCTCCAGATCGACTTAGAAGGGCCGGGCCAATCAAATGAGGTCAGCCAAGGTCAAGATCCCTCCAGATCGACTTAGACGGGCAGGGCCGGCCAAATGAGGTCATACTAGGTCAAGGTCCTTCCAGATCGTCTTAGAAGAGGCGGGACGGCCATATGAGGTCAGCCAATGTCAAGGTCCCTCCAGATCGACTTAGAAGTACCGCGACGGCCGAATGACGTCAGCAAAGGTCAAGGACCCTCCAGATCGACTTAGAAGTGCCGGGCAGTCCATATGAGGTCAGCCTATTTCAAGGTCCTTACAGATCGATTTAGAAGGGCGGGCCGTTCAAATGATGTCAGCCAAGGTCAAGGTTCCTCCAGATCGACACAGAGGGGCCGGGTAGGCCAGACGAGTTCTGCCAAGGTCATGGTCTCTCCGGATCGATTTAGAAGGGGCGGGCCGGACCATTGAGGTCAGCCAAGGTCAAGTCCCTACAGATCGATTTAGAAGGGGGGGCCAGCCAAATGAGGTCAGCAAAGGTCAAGTTCCCTCCAGATCGACAAAGAAGTGCCGGACCGACCATGTGAGGTCAGCCAAGGTCAAGGTCCCTCCAGATCGACTTAGAAGGGCCAGGTCGGCCAGATGAGGTCAGCCAAGGTCATGGTCCCTACAGATCGATTTAGACGGGCCGAGTCGGCCATATGAGGTCAACCAATATTCATGGTCCATCCGGATCGATTGAGAATGGGGCGGGCCGTTCAAATGATGTTAGCCAATGTCAAGGTCCCTACAGATCGATTTAGAAGGGGCGGGCAGTTCAAATGCGTTCAGCCAAGGACAAGGACCCTTCAGATCGACTTGGAAGGGCCGGGCCGAACATATGAGGTCAGCCAACGCCAAGATCCCTCCAGATCGACACAAAAGGGACGGGACGGCCAAATGAGGTCAGCGAAAGTCAAGGTCCCTCCGGATTGATTTAGAAGGGTCGGGCCGGTTAAATGAGGTTATCCAAGGTTAAGGTCCCTCCAGATCAACTTAGAAGGGCCAGGTCAGCCAAATGATGTCAGCCAAGGTCAAGTACCCTGCAGATCGACTTAGAAGGGCCGGGCCGACCATATGTGGTCACGCTAGGTTGTGGTCCCTCCAGATCGACTTGGAAGGACCGGGTCGGCCATATGAGGTCAGCCAAGTTCAAGGTAGCTCCAGATCGACTCAGAAGGGCCGGGACGGCCAAATGAGGTCAGCCATGGTCAAGGTCCTCCAGATCTACTTAGAAAGGCCGGGCCGACCATAAGGAGTCAGCCTAGGTCAAGGTTCCTCCATATCGACTTAGAAGGGCCGGGCCGACCATATGAGGTCACCAAGTTCAAGTGCCCTACAGATCGACTTAGAAGGGCCGGGCCAGCCAAATGTTGCCAGCCGAGGTCATGGTAACTAAAGATCGACTCAGAAGGGCCGGGACAGCCAAATGAGGTCAGCCAATGTATAGGTCCCTCCAGATCTACTTAGAAGGGCCGGGTCGGCCATATGAGGTCAACCAATATTCATGGTTCATCCGGATCGATTGAGAATGGGGCGGGCCGTTCAAATGATGTCAGCCAATGTCAAGGTCCCTACAGATCGATTTAGAAGGGGCGGGCAGTTCAAATGCGTTCAGCCAAGGACAAGGACCCTCCAGATCGACTTGGAAGGGCCGGGCCGACCATATGAGGTCAGCCAACGCCAAGATCCCTCCAGATCGACACAAAAGGGACGGGACGGCCAAATGAGGTCAGCCAAGGTCAAGGTTCCTCCACATCGACTTAGAAGGGCCGGATCGGCCATATGTGGTCAGCCAAGTTCATGGTCCCTCCGGATCGATTTAGAAGGTTGGACGGTTCAAATGAGATAAGCCAAGGTCAAGGACCCTCCAGATTGCCCTAGAAGTGCTTGGCCGACCATATGAGGTTAGCCAAGTTCAAGGACCCTCTAGATCGACTTAGAAGGTTAGGGCAAAACAAATGAGGTCAGCCAAGGTCAAGGGACCCAACAGATGGATTTAGATGGACCGGGCCGACCATAGGAGGTCAGCCAAGGTCAAGGTCCCTCCGGATTGATTTAGAAGGGTTGGGCCGGTTAAATGAGGTTATCCAAGGTCAAGGTCCCTCCAGATCAACTTAGAAGGGCCAGGTCAGCCAAATGATGTCAGCCAAGGTCAAGTACCCTGCAGATCGACTCAGAAGGGCCGGGACGGCCAAATGAGGTCAGCCATGGTCAAGTACCCTCCAGATCGACTTAGAAGGGCCGGGCCGACCATATGAGGACAGCATAGGTCGAGGTCCCTCGAGATTGACGAAGAAGGGACGCGACGGCCAAATGAGGTCAGCCAAGGTCAAGGTCCCTCCAGATCGACTTAGACGGGCCGCAACGTCCAAATGAGGACAGCTAATGTTCAGGTCCCTCCAGATCCTCTTGGAAGGGCTGGATGGGCAAAATGAGGTCAGCATAGGTCAAGGTCTCTCCAGATCGAATATGAAGGGCCGGGTCGGCTAAATGAGCAAAGCCAAGTTCAAGGTCCTTCCAAATCGACTTGGAAGGGCCGGGCCGCGCTAATGAGGTCAACCGAGGTCTCGGGAAACTCTCGATCCACTAAGAAGTTCCGGGCGACCGAATGAGGTCAGCCGAGTTCAAGGTCACTTTAGAACGACTTAGATGGTCCGGGCCGGTCAAATGAACTTAGCCGGGTTCAAGGTCACTCCAGATCAGCTTAGAAGGCCCGGGACGGCAAAATGAGGTGAGCCAAGGTCAAGGTCCCTCCTGATCGACTAAGAAGGGCCGGGCCGACCATCTGAGGTAAGCCAATTTCAAGATCCCTCCCGATGTATTCAGAAGGGCCGTGTCAGCCAAATGAGGTCAGCCAGGGTCAAGCTCCCTCCAGATCGACTTAGAAGGGCCGGGTCGGCCATATGAAGTCAGCCAAGGTCATGGCCTCTCCGGATCGATTTAGAAGGGGCGGGCCGGATCATTGAAATCAGCCAAGGTCAAGGTCCTTACAGTTCGATTTAGAAGGGGCGGGCCGTTCAAATGAGTTCTTCCAAGGTCAAGGTCCCTCCAGATCGACTTAGAAGGGCCGGGCCAATCAAATGAGGTCAGCCAAGGTCAAGATCCCTCCAGATCGACTTAGACGGGCAGGGCCGGCCAAATGAGGTCATACTAGGTCAAGGTCCTTCCAGATCGTCTTAGAAGAGGCGGGACGGCCATATGAGGTCAGCCAATGTCAAGGTCCCTCCAGATCGACTTAGAAGTACCGCGACGGCCGAATGACGTCAGCAAAGGTCAAGGACCCTCCAGATCGACTTAGAAGTGCCGGGCAGTCCATATGAGGTCAGCCTATTTCAAGGTCCTTACAGATCGATTTAGAAGGGCGGGCCGTTCAAATGATGTCAGCCAAGGTCAAGGTTCCTCCAGATCGACACAGAGGGGCCGGGTAGGCCAGACGAGTTCTACCAAGGTCATGGTCTCTCCGGATCGATTTAGAAGGGGCGGGCCGGACCATTGAGGTCAGCCAAGGTCAAGTCCCTACAGATCGATTTAGAAGGGGGGGCCAGCCAAATGAGGTCAGCAAAGGTCAAGTTCCCTCCAGATCGACTAAGAAGTGCCGGACCGACCATGTGAGGTCAGCCAAGGTCAAGGTCCCTCCAGATCGACTTAGAAGGGCCAGGTCGGCCAGATGAGGTCAGCCAAGGTCATGGTCCCTACAGATCGATTTAGACGGGCCGAGTCGGCCATATGAGGTCAACCAATATTCATGGTCCATCCGGATCGATTGAGAATGGGGCGGGCCGTTCAAATGATGTTAGCCAATGTCAAGGTCCCTACAGATCGATTTAGAAGGGGCGGGCAGTTCAAATGCGTTCAGCCAAGGACAAGGACCCTTCAGATCGACTTGGAAGGGCCGGGCCGAACATATGAGGTCAGCCAACGCCAAGATCCCTCCAGATCGACACAAAAGGGACGGGACGGCCAAATGAGGTCAGCGAAAGTCAAGGTCCCTCCGGATTGATTTAGAAGGGTCGGGCCGGTTAAATGAGGTTATCCAAGGTTAAGGTCCCTCCAGATCAACTTAGAAGGGCCAGGTCAGCCAAATGATGTCAGCCAAGGTCAAGTACCCTGCAGATCGACTTAGAAGGGCCGGGCCGACCATATGTGGTCACGCTAGGTTGTGGTCCCTCCAGATCGACTTGGAAGGACCGGGTCGGCCATATGAGGTCAGCCAAGTTCAAGGTAGCTCCAGATCGACTCAGAAGGGCCGGGACGGCCAAATGAGGTCAGCCATGGTCAAGGTCCTCCAGATCTACTTAGAAAGGCCGGGCCGACCATAAGGAGTCAGCCTAGGTCAAGGTTCCTCCATATCGACTTAGAAGGGCCGGGCCGACCATATGAGGTCACCAAGTTCAAGTGCCCTACAGATCGACTTAGAAGGGCCGGGCCAGCCAAATGTTGCCAGCCGAGGTCATGGTAACTAAAGATCGACTCAGAAGGGCCGGGACAGCCAAATGAGGTCAGCCAATGTATAGGTCCCTCCAGATCTACTTAGAAGGGCCGGGTCGGCCATATGAGGTCAACCAATATTCATGGTTCATCCGGATCGATTGAGAATGGGGCGGGCCGTTCAAATGATGTCAGCCAATGTCAAGGTCCCTACAGATCGATTTAGAAGGGGCGGGCAGTTCAAATGCGTTCAGCCAAGGACAAGGACCCTCCAGATCGACTTGGAAGGGCCGGGCCGACCATATGAGGTCAGCCAACGCCAAGATCCCTCCAGATCGACACAAAAGGGACGGGACGGCCAAATGAGGTCAGCCAAGGTCAAGGTTCCTCCACATCGACTTAGAAGGGCCGGATCGGCCATATGTGGTCAGCCAAGTTCATGGTCCCTCCGGATCGATTTAGAAGGTTGGACGGTTCAAATGAGATAAGCCAAGGTCAAGGACCCTCCAGATTGCCCTAGAAGTGCTTGGCCGACCATATGAGGTTAGCCAAGTTCAAGGACCCTCTAGATCGACTTAGAAGGTTAGGGCAAAACAAATGAGGTCAGCCAAGGTCAAGGGACCCAACAGATGGATTTAGATGGACCGGGCCGACCATAGGAGGTCAGCCAAGGTCAAGGTCCCTCCGGATTGATTTAGAAGGGTCGGGCCGGTTAAATGAGGTTATCCAAGGTCAAGGTCCCTCCAGATCAACTTAGAAGGGCCAGGTCAGCCAAATGATGTCAGCCAAGGTCAAGTACCCTGCAGATCGACTCAGAAGGGCCGGGACGGCCAAATGAGGTCAGCCATGGTCAAGTACCCTCCAGATCGACTTAGAAGGGCCGGGCCGACCATATGAGGACAGCATAGGTCGAGGTCCCTCGAGATTGACGAAGAAGGGACGCGACGGCCAAATGAGGTCAGCCAAGGTCAAGGTCCCTCCAGATCGACTTAGACGGGCCGCAACGTCCAAATGAGGACAGCTAATGTTCAGGTCCCTCCAGATCCTCTTGGAAGGGCTGGATGGGCAAAATGAGGTCAGCCAAGGTCAAGGTCCCTCCAGATCTACTTAGAAGGGCCGGGTCGGCCATATGAGGTCAGCCTAGGTCAAGGTCCCTCCAGATAGACTGAGAAGGGTCGGGCCGTTCAAATGAGATTAGCCAAGACCAAGGTCCCTCCAGATCGACTTAGAAGGGCCCGGCGGACCATATGAGGTCAGCCAAGTTCAAGTACCCTCCAGATCGACTTAGAAGGGCCGGGCCGACCATATGTAGTCAGGCTAGGTTGAGGTACCTCCAGATAGACTTGGAAGGACCGGGTCGGCCATATGAGGTCAGCCAAGGTCAAGGTCCCTCCAGATCGACTTGGAAGGACCGGGCCGACCATATGAGGTCAGCCTAGGTAAAGGTCCCTCCAGATCGACTAAGAAAGGTTGGGACGGCCAAATGAGATCAGCCAAGCTCATGGTCCCTCCAGATCTACTGAGAAGGACCGGGCCAGCCAAGTCATGTCAACCAAGGTCAAGGTAGCTCCAGGTCGACTCAGAAGGGCCGGAACGACCATATGAGGTCAGCCAAGATCAAGTACCCTCCAGATCGACTCAGAAGGGCCGTGACGGCCAAATAAGTTCAGCCATGGTCAAGGTCCCTCCAGATCGAATTAGAAGGGCCGGGCCGACCATATGAGGTCAGATAAGGTTAAGGTCCCTCCAGATCGATTTAGAAGGTCGGGCCGTTCAAATGAGGTTAGCCAAGTTCAAAATCCCTCCAGATCGATTTAGAAGGGCCGGGTCAGCAAAATGAGGTCAGCGAACGTCTGGTACCCTCCACATCGCCTTATAAGGGCAAGGCCGACAGTATGATGTCAGCCAAGGTCAAGGTCACTTCAGATCGACTTAAAAGGCCGAGAAGGCTAGATGAGGTCAGTCATGGTCAAGGTCCCTCCAGATCGATTTAGAAGGGCCGGGCCGACTATATGAAGTCAGCCAAGGTCAAGGTAGCTCCATATCGACACAGAAGGGCCAGGACGGCCAAATGAGGTTAGTCATGGTCAAGGTCCCTCCAGATCGACTTAGAAGGGCCGGGTCGGCCATATGAGATCATCCAAGGTCAAGGTCCCTCCAGATCGACTAAGAAGAGCCGGGCCAGCCAAATTATGTCAGCCAAGGTCAAGGTCCTTACAGAAAGATTTAGAAGGGCGGGCCGGTTAAATTAGGTCAGCCAAGGTCAAGATCACTACAGATCGATATATAAGGGGCGGGCCGTTCAAATGAGATCAGCCAAGGTCACGGTCCCTCCAGATCGACTTAGACGGGCCGGGCCAGCCAAATGAGGTCAGCCAAGGCCAAGTACCCTCCAGATCGACTTAGAAGGGCCGGGAGGACCATATGAGGTCAGCCTAGGTCAAGGTCCCTCCAGATCGACTTAGAAAGGCCGTGCAGACCATTTGAGGTTGCCAAGGTCAAGTTCCCTCCATATCTACTTAGAAGGGCCGGGTCGGCCATATGAAGTCAGCCAAGGTCAAGGTCCCTCCAGATCGATTGAGAAGGACCGGGCCAGCCAAATGAGGTCAGCCAAGGTCAAGTACCCTCCAGATCGACTTAGAATGGCCGGGCCGACCATATGAGGTCACCCAAGTACAAGGTCCCTACAAATCGATATAGAAGGGCGGGCCGTTCAAAGGAGGTTAGCCAAAGCCAAGGTCCCTCCAGATCGACTTAGAAGGGCCGGGCCAGCCAAATGAGGTCAGCCAAGTTCAAGGTCCCTCCAGATTGACATGGGAGGGCCGAGTCGGCCATATGAGGTCAGCCAAGGTCATGGTCCCTCCGGATCGATTTAGAAGGGGCGGGCCGGTTAAAAGAGGTCAGCCAAGGTCAAGGTCCCTCCATATCAACTCAGAAGTGCCGGGCCGACCATATGAGGTCAGCCAAGGTCAAGGTCCCTCCGTATCGATTTAGAAGGGCCTGGCCGGTAAATGAGGTCAGCCAAGGTCAAGGACCCTGTAGATAGATTTAGAAGGGTCGGGCCGTTCAAATTAGGCAGCCAAGGTTAAAGACCGTCCAGATCGACTTAGAAGGGCCGGGTCGGCCATATGAGGTCAGTCAAGGTCATGGTATCTCCAGATCGACTTAGAAGGGCCGGGCTAGCCAAATGAGGTCAGCCAATTCAAGTACCCTCCAGATCGACTTAGAAGGACTGTGCCGACCATATGAGGTCAGCCTAGGTCAAGGTCCCTCCAGATCGACTCAGAAGGGCCGGGTTGACCAATTGAGGTCAGCCAAGTTCAAGGTCCCTACAGAACGATTTGGAAGGGCGGGCCGTTCAAATGAGGTTATCCAAGGTCAAGGTCCCTTCAGATCAACTTAGAAGGGCCAGGTCAACCAAATGATGTCAGCCCAGGTCAAGTACCCTCCAGATCGACTTACAAGGGCCGGTCCGACTGTATGAGGTCAGCCAAGGTCAAGGTCCCTCCAGATCGAATCAGAAGGGCCGGGTCAGCCAAATGAGGTCAGACAATGTCAAGGACCCTCCAGATCGACTTAGAAGGGCCGGTCCGACTATATGAGGTCAGCCAAGGTCAAGGTCCCTCCAGATCGACTTAGAAGGGCCGGCCAGCCAAATGATGTCAGTCAAGTTCACGGTCCTTCCAGACCGGCATAAAAGGGCCGAGTCGGCCATATGATGTCGGCCAAGGTCATGGTCGCTCCATATCGTTTAATAAGGGCCGCTCCGAAAATATGATGTCAGCTAAGGTCAAGGTCCTTCCATATCGACTTAGAAGGGTCGCGTCGGCCATATGAAGTCAGCCATGGTCAAGGTCCCTCCTGAACGACTGAGAAGGGTCCGGACAGCCAAATGATGTCAGCCAAGGTCAAGGTAGCTCCATATCGACTCAGAAGGGCCAGGACGGCCAAATGAGGACAGCCAAGGTCAAAGTCCCTCCAGATCCACTTAGAAGGGCCGGGCCAGGCAAATGAGGTCAGCCAAAATCAAGTACCCTCCAGATCGACTCGGAAGGGCCGGGACGGACAAATGAGGTCAGCCGTGGTTAAGGTCCCTCCAGATCGACTTAGAAGGGCCGGGCCAGTCAAACGATGTCAGCCAAGGTCATGGAAGCTCCATATCGACTCAGAAGGGCCAGGACGGCCAAATGAGGTCAGCCATGGTCAATGTACCTCCAGATCGACTTAGAAGGGCCTGGCCAGTCAAATGAGGTCAGTCAAGTTCAAGGTCCCCACAGAACGATTTAGAAGGGCGGGCCGTTGAAATGAGGTTATCCAAGGTCAAGGTCCCTCCAGATCAACTTAGAAGGGCCAAGTCAGCCAAATGATGTCAGCCAAGGTCAAGTACCCTGCAGATCGACTCAGAAGGGCCGGGACGGCCAAATGAGATCAGCCATGGTCAAGGTCCCTCCAGATAGACTTAGAAGGGCCAGGTCAGCCGAATGAGGTCAGCCAAGGTCAAGGTCCCTGCAGATCGACTTAGAAGGGTGGGCCGTTCAAATGATGTCAGCCAAGGTCAAGGTCCCTCCTGATCGACTTAGAAGGGCCGGGTAGGCCATATGAGGTCAGCCAATGACAAGGTCCGTCCAGAACGACTGAGAAGGGCCGGGCCAGCCAAATAATGTCAGCCAAGATAAAGGTAGCTCCAGAACGAGTGAGAAGTGCCGGGTTAGCCAAATGATGTCAGCAAAGTTCGAGGTCCCTACAGAACGATTTAGAAGAGCGGGCCGTTCAAATGAGGTTAAACAAGGTCAAGGTCCCTCCAGATCAACTTAGAAGGGCCGGGTCAGCCAAATGATGTCTGCCAAGGTCAAGAACCCTCCACATCGACTCAGAAGGGCCGGGCCTGCCAAATGAGGTCAGCCATGATCAAACTCCCTCCAAATCGATTTAGAAGGGCCAGGTCAGCCGAAAGAGGTCAGCCAAGGTCAAGGTCCTTACAGAATGATTTAGAAGGGCGGGCCGTTCAAATGATGACAGCCAAGGTCATGGTCCCTCCGCATCGTTTTATAAGGGGCGGGCCGGTTAAATGAGGTCAGCCAAGATCAAGTACCCTCCAGATCGACTTATATGGGCCGGGACGACCAAATCAGGTCATCCTAGGTCAAGGTCCCTCCAGATCGACTCAGAAGGTCCGGGCCGACCATATGAGTTCAACCAAAGTCAGGGTACCTGCAGATCGACTTAGAAGGGCCGGGTCGGCCATATGAGGTTAACCAAGGTCAAGGTCCCTCCAGATCAACTTAGAAGGGTCGGGTCGGCCATATGAGGTCAGACAAGGTCAAGGTCCCTCCAGATCGACTTGGAAGGGCCGGGCCGTTCAAATAAGTTCATCCAAGGTCAAGATCCCTCCAGAACGACTGAGAAGGGCCGGGTCGACCATATGAGGTCAGCCAAGCTCAAGGTCCCTCCAGATCGACTCAGAAGGTCCGGGCTGACCATATGAGTTCAGCCAAAGTCAAGGTACCTCCAGATCAACTTAGAAGGGTCGGGTGGGCCGTATGAGGTCAGACAAGGTCAAGGTCCCTCCAGATCGACTAGGAAGGGCCGGGCAGTTCAAATAAGTTCATCCAAGGTCAAGATCCCTCCAGAACGACTGAGAAGGGCCGGGCCGACCATATGAGGTCAGCCTAGGTCAAGGTCCCTCCAGATCGACTTAGAAGGGCCAGGTCGGCCATATGAGGTCAGCCAATTACAAGATCCCTACAAATCGATTTAGAAGGCGGGCCGTTCAAATGAGGTAACCAAGGTCAAGGTCCCTCCAGATCTACTGTGAAGGGCCGGGCCAGCCAAATATTGTCAGCCAAGGTCAAGGTCCCTCCAGATCGACTTGGAAGGACCGGGCCGACCATATGAGGTCAGCCTAGGTAAAGGTCCCTCCAGATCGACTAAGAAAGGTTGGGACGGCCATATGAGGTCAGCCAAGGTCATGGTCCCTCCGGATCGGTTTAAAAGGGCCGGGCCAGTTAAATGAGGTCAGCCAAAGTCAAGGTCCCTATAGATAGATTTAGAAGGGTCGGGCCTTTCAAATGAGGTCAGCCAAGGTTTAGGACCGTCCAGATCGACTAAGAAGGGACGGGCCGTTCAAATGAGTTCATCTAAGGTCAAGATCCCTCCAGAACGACTGAGAAGGGCCGGGTCGGCCATATGAAGTCAGCCAAGGTCATGGTCCCTTCGGATCGATTTAGAAAGGGCGGGCCGGAAAATGAGGTTAGCCAAGGTCAAGGTCCCTGTAGATAGATTTAGAAGGGTCGGGCCGTTTAAATGAGGTCAGCCAAGGTCAAGGTCCCTCCAGATCGACTTAGAAGGGCCGGGCCGCCCATATGAGTTCAGCCAAGGTCAAGGTCCCTCCAGATGAACTTAGAAGGGGCGGGCCAGCCAAATGAGGTCAGCCAAAATCAAGCACCCTCCAGATCGACTTAGAAGGGACGGTCCAAACATATGAGGTAGGCCAAGGTCAAGGTCCCTCCAGGTCAACTTAGAAGGGATGGGACGGCCATATGAGGTCAGCCAAAGTCAAGGTCCCTCCAGATCAACTTAGAAGGGACGGTCCAACCATATGAGGTCAGCCAAGGTCAAGGTCACACCATATCGACTTAGAAGGGTCGGGCCGACTATATAAGGTCCTTCAAGTTCAAGGTCCCTCCAGATCGACTGAGGAGGGCCGTGTCGGCCATATGAGGTCAGCCAAGGTCAAGGTCCCTCCAGATCGACTCAGAAGGGCCGGGACGGCCAAATGAGGTCAGACAAGGTCAAGGTCCCTCCAGATCAACTTAGAAGGGCCGGGCCGACCATATGAGGTCAGCCAAGATCTAGGTCCCTACTGATCGACTTGGAAGGGATGGACCGACCATATGAGGTCAGCTAATTTCAAGGTCCCTCCAGATCGACTTAGAAGGGCCGGGCCAGCCGCATTAGGTCAGCCAAGTTCTAGCACCTTCCAGATCGACTTAGAAGGGACGGCCCAACCATATGAGGTCAGCCAAGGTCAAGGTCCCTCCAGATCGAATCAGATGGGCTGGGACGGCCAAATGAGGTCAGCCAAGGTCAAGGTCCTTCCAGATCGACTTAGAAGGGCCGGGCCAGCCAAATGAGGTCAGCCAAGTCAAGGTCCCTCCGGATTGACTCAAAAGGGTCGGGACGACCATATGAGTTCAGCCAAGGTCAAGGTCCCTCCAGATCGGCTTGGAAGGGCCGGGCCAGCCAAATGAGGTCAGCCAAGGTCAAAGTCCCTCCGGATTGAATCAAAAGGGTCGGGACGACCATATGAGTTCAGCCAAGGTCAAGGTCCCTCCAGATCGACTTAGAAGGGCCGGGCCAGCCAAATGAGGTCAGCCAAGGTCAAGCAACCACCAGATGGACTTAGAAGGGCCGGGCCGACCATGTCAGGTCAGCCAAGGTCAAGGTCCCTCCAGATCGACTTAGAAGGGCCGGGCCGCCCATATGAGTTCAGCCAAGGTCAAGGTCCCTCCAGATGAACTTAGAAGGGGCGGGCCAGCCAAATGAGGTCAGCCAAAATCAAGCACCCTCCAGATCGACTTAGAAGGGACGGTCCAAACATATGAGGTAGGCCAAGGTCAAGGTCCCTCCAGGTCAACTTAGAAGGGATGGGACGGCCATATGAGGTCAGCCAAAGTCAAGGTCCCTCCAGATCAACTTAGAAGGGACGGTCCAACCATATGAGGTCAGCCAAGGTCAAGGTCACACCATATCGACTTAGAAGGGTCGGGCCGACCATATAAGGTCCTTCAAGTTCAAGGTCCCTCCAGATCGACTGAGAAGGGCCGGGTCGGCCATATGAGGTCAGCCAAGGTCAAGGTCCCTCCAGATCGACTCAGAAGGGCCGGGACGGCCAAATGAGGTCAGACAAGGTCAAGGTCCCTCCAGATCAACTTAGAAGGGCCGGGCCGACCATATGAGGTCAGCCAAGATCTAGGTCCCTACTGATCGACTTGGAAGGGATGGACCGACCATATGAGGTCAGCTAATTTCAAGGTCCCTCCAGATCGACTTAGAAGGGCCGGGCCAGCCGCATTAGGTCAGCCAAGTTCTAGCACCTTCCAGATCGACTTAGAAGGGACGGCCCAACCATATGAGGTCAGCCAAGGTCAAGGTCCCTCCAGATCGAATCAGATGGGCTGGGACGGCCAAATGAGGTCAGCCAAGGTCAAGGTCCTTCCAGATCGACTTAGAAGGGCCGGGCCAGCCAAATGAGGTCAGCCAAGTCAAGGTCCCTCCGGATTGACTCAAAAGGGTCGGGACGACCATATGAGTTCAGCCAAGGTCAAGGTCCCTCCAGATCGGCTTGGAAGGGCCGGGCCAGCCAAATGAGGTCAGCCAAGGTCAAAGTCCCTCCGGATTGAATCAAAAGGGTCGGGACGACCATATGAGTTCAGCCAAGGTCAAGGTCCCTCCAGATCGACTTAGAAGGGCCGGGCCAGCCAAATGAGGTTAGCCAAGGTCAAACACCCTCCAGATCGACTTAGAAGGGACGGTCCAACCATATGAGGTAGTCCAAGGTCAAGGTCCCTCCAGATCGACTTAGAAGGGCCGGGCCAGCCAAATGAGGTCAGCCAAGGTGAAGGTCCCTCCGGATTGACTCAAAAGGGTCGGAACGACCATATGAGTTCAGCCAAGGTCAAGGTCCCTCCAGATCGACTTAGAAGGGCCGGGCCAGCCAAATGAGGTCAGCCAAGGTCAAGCATCCACCAGATGGACTTAGAAGGGCCGGGCCGACCATGTCAGGTCAGCCAAGGTCAAGGTCCCTCCAGATCGACTTAGAAGGGCCGGGCCGCCCATATGAGTTCAGCCAAGGTCAAGGTCCCTCCAGATGAACTTAGAAGGAGCGGGCCAGCCAAATGAGGTCAGCCAAAATCAAGCACCCTCCAGATCGACTTAGAAGGGACGGTCCAAACATATGAGGTAGGCCAAGGTCAAGGTCCCTCCCGGTCAACTTAGAAGGGATGGGACGGCCATATGAGGTCAGCCAAAGTCAAGGTCCCTCCAGATCAACTTAGAAGGGACGGTCCAACCATATGAGGTCAGCCAAAGTCAAGGTCACTCCATATCGACTTAGAAGGGTCGGGCCGACCATATGAGGTCCTTCAAGTTCAAGGTCCCTCCAGATCGACTGAGAAGGGCCGGGTCGGCCATATGTGGTCAGCCAAGGTCAAGGTCCCTCCAGATCGACTCAGAAGGGCCGGGACGGCCAAATGAGGTCAGACAAGGTCAAGGTCCCTCCAGATCAACTTAGAAGGGCCGGGCCGACCATATGAGGTCAGCCAAGATCTAGGTCCCTACTGATCGACTTGGAAGGGATGGACCGACCATATGAGGTCAGCTAATTTCAAGGTCTCTCCAGATCGACTTAGAAGGGCCGGGCCAGCCGCATTAGGTCAGCCAAGTTCTAGCACCTTCCAGATCGACTTAGAAGGGACGGCCCAACCATATGAGGTCAGCCAAGGTCAAGGTCCCTCCAGATCGAATCAGATGGGCTGGGACGGCCAAATGAGGTCAGCCAAGGTCAAGGTCCTTCCAGATCGACTTAGAAGAGCCGGGCCAGCCAAATGAGGTCAGCCAAGGTCAAACACCCTCCAGATCGACTTAGAAGGGACGGTCCAACCATATGAGGTAGTCCAAGGTCAAGGTCCCTCCAGATCGACTTAGAAGGGCCGGGCCAGCCAAATGAGGTCAGCCAAGGTCAAGGTCCCTCCGGATTGACTCAAAAGGGTCGGAACGACCATATGAGTTCAGCCAAGGTCAAGGTCCCTCCAGATCGACTTAGAAGGGCCGGGCCAGCCAAATGAGGTCAGCCAAGTTCAAGGTCCCTCCAGATAAAACTTAGAAGGGCCGGACCGACCATATGAAGTCAGCCAAGATCAAGGTCCCTCCAGATCGACTTAGTAGGGCCGGGCCAGACGCATGAGGTCAGCCAAGTTCAAGCTCCTTCCAGATCGACTTAGAAGGGACGGCCCAACCATATGAGGTCAGTCAAGGTCAAGGCTCCTCCAGATCGACTCAGATGGGCTGGGACGGCCAAATGAGGTCAGCCAAGTTAAAGGTCCCTCCAGATCGACTTAGAAGGGCCGGGCCAACCAAATGAGGTCAGCCAAGGTCAAGGTCCCTCCGGATTGACTCAAAAGGGTCGGGACGACCATATGAGTTCAGCCAAGGTCAAGGTGCCTCCGTATCAACTTAGAAGGCCCGGGTCGGCCATATGAGGTCTGCCAAGATCAAGGTCCCTCCAGATCAACTTAGACGGGACGGGACGGCCATATAAGGTCAGTCAAGGTCAATGTCCCTCCAGATCGACTTAGAAGGGCAGGGCCAGCCACGTGAGGTCAGCCAAGGTCAAGCTACCACCAGATCAACTTAGGAGGGACGGTCCAACCATATGAGGTCAGCCAAGGTCAAGGTCCCACCAGATCAACTCAGATGGGCCGGGACGGCCTGATGATGTCAGCCAAGTCCAATATCCCACCAGATCGACTTATTAGGGCCGGGTCGGCAATGTGAGGTCAGTCATGGTCTTGGTCCCTCCGGATCGACTTAGAATGAACGGTCCAACCATATGAAGTCCTTCAAGGTCAAGGTCCCTCCAGATCAACTTAGAAGGGACGGGACGGCCACATGAGGTCAGCCAAAGTCAAGGTCCCTCCAGATCGACTTAGAAGGGCCGGGTCGGCCGTATGAGTACAGCCAAGATCAAGGTCCCTCCATATCGGCTCAGAAGGGCCCAGCCAGCCACATGAGGTCTGCCAAGGTCAAGCACCCTCCAGATCAACTTAGAAGGGACAGTCAAACCATATGTGGTCAGCCAAGGTCAAGGTCCCTCCGTATCGATTTAGAAGGGCGGGACGGTCTAATGATGTCAGCCAAGGTCAAGATCCCTCCAGATCGACTTATTATTGTCGGGTCGGCAATATGAGTTCAGCCATGGTCTTGTTCCCTCCGGATCGAATTAGAATGGACGGTCCAACCATATGAGGTCCTTCAAGGTCAAGGTCCCTCCAGATCAACTTAGAAGGGCCGGGACGCCCAAATGAGGTAAGCCAAGTTCAGGGTTCCTCCAGATCGACTTAGAAGGGACGGGCCAGCCACATGAGGTCAGCCAAGTTCAAGCATCCTCGAGGTCGACTTAGAAGGGACGGCCCATCCATATGGGGTCAGCCAAGGTCAAGGTCCCACCAGATCAACTCAGATGGGCCGGGACGGCCTAATGATGTCAGCCAAGGTCAAGATCCCTCCAGGTCAACTTAGAAGGGACGGTCTAACCATATGAGGTCAGCCAAGGTCAAGGTCCCTCCGTATCGATTTGGAATGGCGGGACGGTTAAATCAGGTCAGCCAATTTCAAGGACCCCTCGATAGACTTAGATGGGCCGGGCGGACCATATGAAGTCACCCAAGGTCGAGGTGCCACCAGATCAACTTAGAAGGGCCGGGACGCCCAAATGAAATCAGCCAAGTTCAAGGTTCCTCCAGATCGACTTAGAAGGGCCGGGCCAGCCACATGAGGTCAGCCAAGGTCAAGCATCCTCCAGGTCGACTAAGAAGGGACGGCCCATCCATATGGGATCAGCCAAGGTCAAGGTCCCACCAGATCAACTCAGATGGGCCGGGACGGCCTAATGTTGTCAGCCAAGTTCAAGATCCCTCCAGATCGACTTATTAGGGCCGGGTCGTCAATATGAGGTCAGCCAAGGTCTTGGTCCCTCCGGATCGACTTAGAATGGACGGTCCAACCATATGAGGTCCTTCAAGGTCAAGGTCCCTCCAGATCAACTTAGAAGGGACGGGACGGCCATATGAGGTCAGCCAAAGTCAAGGTCCCTCCAGATCAACTAAGAATTGCCGGGCCAGCCAAATGAGGTCAGCCAAGGTCAAGGTCCTTCCAAAATCGACTTAGAAGGGCCGGGCCGCCCATATGAGTTCAGCCAAGTTCAAGGTTCCTCCAGATCGACTTAGAAGGGCCGGGCCAGCCAAATGAGGTCAGCGAAGTTCAAGGTACCCCCAGATCGACTTAGAAGGGACGGCCCAACAATATGAGGTCAGCCAAGGTCAAGGTCTCTCCAGATCGACTCAGATGGGCTGGGCCAACCGCATGAGGTCAGCCAAGTTCAAGGTCCCTCCAGATCGACTCAGAATTGCCGGGCCAGCCAAATGAGGTCAGCCAAGGTCAAGCATCCACCAGATGGAATTAGAAGGGCCGGGCCGACCATGTCAGGTCAGCCAAGGTCAAGGTCCCTCCAGATCGACTTAGAAGGGACGGTCCAAACATATGAGGTAGGCCAAAGTCAAGGTCCCTCCAGGTCAACTTAGAAGGGACGGGACGGCCATATGAGGTCAGCCAAAGTCAAGGTCCCTCCAGATCGACTCAGAATTGCCGGGTCAGCCAAATGAGGTCAGCCAAGATCAAGGTCCGTCCTGATCGACTTAGAAGGGCCGATCCGACCACATGAGGTCAGACAAGATCAAGGTCACACCATATCGACTTAGAAGGGTCGGGCCGACCATATGAGGTCCTTCAAGGTCAAGGTCCCTCCAGATCGACTCAGAAGGGCCGGGTCGGCCATATGAGGTCAGCCAAGGTCAAGGTCCCTCCAGATCGACTTAGAAGGGCCGGGTCGGCCGTATGAGGACAGCAAAGATCAAGGTCCCTCAGTATCGGCTCAGAAGGGCCGGGCCAGCCACATGAGGTCAGCCAAGTTCAAGCCCCCTCCAGATCGACTTAGAAGAGACGGCCCAACCACACGAGTTCAGCCAAGGTCAATGTCCCTCTAGAAGGACTTAGAAGGGCAGGGCCGACCATATCAGGTCAGCCAAAGTCAAGCACCCTCCAGATCAACTTAGAAGGGACGGTCCAACCATATGAGGTCAGACAAGTCAATGTCCCTCCGTATCGATTTAGAAGGGCGGGAAGGTTAAATCAGGTCAGCCAATGTCAAGGACCCCCCGATCGACTTAGAAGGGCCGGGCGGACCATATGAAGTCACCCAAGGTCGAGGTCCCTCTAGATCAACTAAGAAGGGCCGGGACGCCCAAATGAGGTCAGCCAAGTTCAGGGTTCCTCCAGATCGACTTAGAAGGGACAGGCCAGCCACATGAGGTCAGCCAAGGTCAAGCACCCTCCAGGTCGACTTAGAAGGGACGGCCCATCCATATGGGGTCAGCCAAGGTCAAAGTCCCACCAGATCAACTCACATGGGCCGGGAAGGCCTAATGATGTCAGCCAAGGTCAAGATCCCTCCAGGTCAACTTTGAAGGGACGGTCTAACCATATGAGGTCAGCCAAGGTCAAGGTCCCTCCGTATCGATTTAGAAGGGCGGGACGGTTAAATCAGGTCAGCCAATTTCAAGGACCCCTCGATTGACTTAGAAGGGCCGGGCGGACCATATGAAGTCACCCAAGGTCGAGGTGCCACCAGATCAACTTAGAAGGGCCGGGACGGCCAAATGAAATCAGCCATGTTCAAGGTTCCTCCAGGTCGACTTAGAAGGGACGGCCCATTCATATGGGGTCAGCCAAGGTCAAGGTCCCACCAGATCAAATCAGATGGGCCGGGACGGCCTAATGATGTCAGCCAAGTTCAAGATCCCTCCAGATCGACTTGTTAGGGCCGGGTCGTCAATATGAGGTCAACCAAGGTCTTGGTCCCTACGGATCGACTTAGAATGGACGGTCCGACCATATGAGTTCAGCCAAGATCAAGCACCCTCCAGATCGACTTAGAAGGGACGGTCCAGCCATATGAGGTAGTCCAAGGTCAAGGTCCCTCCAGATCAACTTAGAAGGGACGGGACGGCCATATGAGGTCAGCTAAGGCCAAGGTCCCTCCAGATTGACTCACAAGGGCCGGGCCGACCATATCAGGTCAGCCAAAGTCAAGCTCTCTCCAGATCGACTTAGAAGGGCCGGTCCGTCCATATGAGTTCAGCCAAGATCAAGCACCCTCCTGATCGACTTAGAAGGGACGGTCCAGCCATATGAGGTAGTCCAAGGTCAAGGTCCATCCAGATCAACTTAGAAGGGACGGGACGGCCATATGAGGTCAGCTAAGGCCAAGGTCCCTCCAGATCGACTTAGAAGGACCGTGTCGGCCATATGAGTTCTGCGAAGATCAAGGTCCCTCCTGATCGACTTAGAAGGGCCGGGCCGACCACATGAGGTCAGACAAGGTCAAGGTCCCACCAGATCGTCTTAGAATGGTCGGGCCGACCATATGAGGTCAGCCAAGTTCAAGGTCCATCCAGATAGACTGAGAAGGGCCGGGTCGGACATATGAGGTCAGCCAAGATCAAGGTCCCTCCTGATCGAGTTAGAAGGGCCAGGCCGACCACATGAGGTTAGCCAAGTTCACGCACCCTCCAGATCGACTTAGAAGAGACGGCCCGCCCATATGAGTTTAGCGAAGGTCAAGGTCCCTCCAGATCGACTCAGAAGTGTCGGGACGCAGAATGTGGTCAGCCACGGTCAAGGAGCCTCCAGATCGACTTAGAAGGGCCGGGCCAGCCAAATGAGATCAGCCAAGGTCAAGAACCCTCCAGATCGTCTTAGAAACCACGGTCCAACCATATGAGGTCATCCAAGGTCAAGGTCCCTCCAGATCGACTTAGAAGGGACGGGACGGCCATATGAGGTCATCAAAGATTAAGGTCCCTCCAGATCGAATGAAAAGGGTCGGGTCGACCATATGAGTTCAGCTAAGGTCAAGGTCCTTCCAGATTGACTAAGAAAGGCCGGGATGGCCAAATGAGGTCAGTCAAGTTCAAGGATCCTCCTGATCGAAATAAAAGGGCCGGGTCAGCCAAATGAGGTCAGCCAAGTTTAAGGTCCCTCCAGATCGACTGAGAAAAGCCGGGTCGGCCATATGAGGTCAGCCAAAGTCAAGGTCCCTCCAAATAGACTTAGAACGTCCGGGCCGACCATAAGAGGTCAGCCAAGTTCAACGTCCCTCCAGATCGACTTAGAAGGGCCGGGCCGCCCATATGAGGTCAGCCAAGGTCAAGGTCCTCCAGAACGACTTAGAAGGGCCGGGCCAGCCAAATGAGGTCAGCCAAGGTCAATTTCCCATCAGATCGACTCAGAAGGGCCGGGACGGCCAAATGACTTCAGGCAAGGTAAAGGTTCTTTCCAGATCGACTTAAATGGGCCGGGTCAGCCAAATGAGGTTAGCCAAGGTCAAGCACCCTCCAGATCGACTTAGAAGGGACGGTCCAACCATATGAGGTAGTCCAAGGTCAAGGTCCCTCCAGATCAACTTAGAAGGGACGGGACGGCCATATGAGGTCAGCCAAAGTCAATGTCCCTCCAGTTCGACTCAGAATTTGCCGCGTCAGCCAAATGTGGTCAGCCAAGATCAAGGTCCCGCCTGATCGACTTAGAAGGGCCGGGCCGACCACATGAGGTCAGACAAGGTCAAGGTCACACCAGATCGACTTAGAAGGGTCGGGCCGACCATATGAGGTCAGCCAAGTTCAAGGTCCCACCAGATCGACTTAGAAGAGACGGCCCAACCATATGAGTTCAGCCAAGCTCAAGGTCCCTCCAGATCGACTCGGAATTGCCGGGCCAGCCAAATGAGGTCAGCCAAGGTCAAGCATCCACCAGATGGACTTAGAAGGGCCGGGCCGACCATATCAGTTCAGCCAAGATCAAGGTCCCTCCAGATCGACTCAGAAGGGCCGGGCCGACCATATGAGGACACCCAAGATAAAGGTCCCTCCAGATCGACTCAGAAGGGCCGGGACGGCCAAATGAGGTCAGCCTAGTTCAAAGTCCCACTAGATCGACTCAGACGGGCCGGGATGCCCAAATGTGGTCAATCAAGTTCAAGGTTCCTCCAGATCGACTTAGAAGGGCCGGGCCAGCCGCATGAAGTCAGCCAAGTTCAAGCACCTTCCAGATCGACTTAGAAGGGACGGCCCAACCATATGAGGTCAGCCAAGGTCAAGGTCTCTCCAGATCGACTCAGATGGGCTGGGCCAACCGCATGAGGTCAGCCAAGTTCAAGGTCCCTCCAGATCGACTTAGAAGGGCCGGGCCAGCCAAATGAGGTCAGCCAAGGTCAAAGTCCCTCCGGATTGACTCAAAAGGGTCGGGACGACCATATGAGTTCAGCCAAGGTCTAGATCCCTCCAGATCGACTCAGAAGGGCCGGGCCGACCATATGAGGTCACCCATGGTAAAGGTACCTCCAGATCGACTCAGAAGGGCCGGGACGGCCAAATGAGGTCAGACAAGGTCAAGGTCCCTCCAGATCAACTTAGAAGGGCGGGGCCGACCGTATGAGGTCAGCCAAGATCTAGGTCCCTCCTGATCGACTTAGAAGGGATGGACCGACCATATGAGGTCAGCTAATTTCAAGGTCCCTCCAGATGGACTTAGATGGGCCGGGCCGACCATATCAGGTCAGCCAAGATCAAGGTCCCTCCAGAACGACTCAGAAGGGCCTGGCCGACCATATGAGGTCACTCAAGCTAAAGGTCCCTCCAGATCGACTCAGAAGGGCCGGGACGTCCAAATGAGGTCAGCCTAGTTCAAAGTCCCACTAGATCGACTCAGACGGGCCGGGATGCCCAAATGTGGTCAATCTAGTTCAACGTTCCTCCAGATCGACTTAGAAGGGCCGGGCCAGCCGCATGAGGACAGCCAAGGTCAAGGTCACTCCAGATCGACTTAGAAGGGCCGGGCCAGCCAAATGAGGTCAGCCAAGGTCAAGCACCCTCCAGATCGACTTAGAAGGGCCGGGCCAGCCACATGAGGTCAGCCAAGGTCAAGCACCCTCCAGGTCGACTTAGAAGGGACGGCCCATCCATATGATGTCAGGCAAGGTCAATGTCCCACCAGATCGACTCAGATGGGCCGGACTGACCATATGAGTTCAGCTAATTTCAAGGTCCCTCCAGATCGACTCAGAAGGGCCGAGCCGACCATATGAGGTCTGCCATGATCAAGGTCCCTCCTGATCTACTTAGAAGGGCCGGGTCGACCATATGAGGTCACCCAATGTAAAAGTCCTTCCAGATCGACTCAGAAGGGCCGGGACGGCCAAATGAGGTCAGCCTAGATCAAGGTCCAACCAGATCGACTCAGAAGGGCCGGGACGCCAAAATGAGGTCAGCCAAGTTCAAGGTTCCTCCAGATCGACTTAGAAGGGCCGGGCCAGCCACATGAGGTCAGCCAAGTTCAAGCACCCTCCAGATGGACTTAGAAGAGACGGCCCAACCATATGAGTTAAGCAAAGGTCAAGGTCCCTCCAGATCGACTCAGATGGGCCGGGACGGCCAAATGAGGTCAGCCAAGTTCAAGGTCCCTCCAGATCGACTTAAAAGGGCCGGGCCAGCCAAATGAGGTCAGCGAAGTTCAAGGTACCCCCAGATTGACTCAAAATGGTCATGACGATCATGTGATTTCAGCCATGGTCAAGGTCCCTCCGTATCGATTTAGAAGGGCGGGACGGTTAAATCATGTCAGCCAATGTCAAGGACCCCCCAATCGACTTAGAAGGGCCGGGCGGACCATATGAAGGCACCCATGGTCGAGATCCCTCCAGATCAACTTAGAAGGGCCGGGACGCCCAAATTAGTTTAGCCAAGTTCAGGGTTCCTCCAGATCGACTTAGAAGGGCCGGGCCAGCCACATGAGGTCAGCCAAGGTCAAGCACTCTCCAGGTAGAGTTAGAAGGGACGGCCCATCCATATGGGGTTAGCCAAGGTCAAGGTCCCACCAGATCAACTCAGATGAGCCGGGGCGGCCTAATGATGTCCGCCAAGGTCAAGATCCCTCCAGATCAACTTAGAAGGGACGGTCCAACCATATGAGGTCAGCCAAAGTCAAGGTTCCTCCGTATCGATTTAGAAGGGCGGGACGGTTAAATCAGGTCAGCCAATGTCAAGGACTCCCCGATCGACTTAGAAGGGCCGGGCGGACCATATGAAGTCACCCAAGGTCGAGGTCCCTCCAGATCAACTTAGAAGGGCCGGGACGCCCAAATGAGGTCAGCCAAGTTCAAGGTTCCTCCAGATCGACTTAGAAGGGCCGGGCCAGCCACATGAGGTCAGCCAAGGTCAAGCATCCTCCAGGTCGACTTAGAAGGGACGGCCCATCCATATGGGGTCAGCCAAGGTCAAGGTCCCACCAGATCAACTCAGATGGGCCGGGACGGCCTAATGATGTCAGCCAAGGTCAAGATCCCTCCAGATCGACTTATTAGGGCCGGGTCGGCAATATGAGGTCAGCCAAGGTCTTGGTCCCTCCGGATCGACTTAGAATGGACGGTCCAACCATATGAGGTCCTTCAAGGTCAAGGTCCCTCCAGATCAACTTAGAAGGGACGGGACGGCCATATGAGGTCAGCCAAAGTCAAGGTACCTCCAGATCAACTAAGAATTGCCGGGCCAGCCAAATGAGGTCAGCCAAGGTCAAGCATCCTCCAGATGGAATTAGAAGGGCCGGGCCGACCATATCAGGTCAGCCAAGGTCAAGGTCCTTCCAAAATCGACTTAGAAGGGCCGGGCCGCCCATATGAGTTCAGCCAAGGTCAAGGTCCCTCCAGATCGACTTAGAAGAGCCGGGCCAGCCAAATGAGGTCAGCCAAGGTCAAGGTCCCTCCAGATCGACTTAGAAGGGCCGGGTCGGCCATATGTGGTCTGCCAAGATCAAGGTCCCTCCTGATCTACTTAGAAGGGCCGGGTCGACCATATGAGGTCACCCAAGGTAAAAGTCCTTCCAGATCGACTCAGAAGGGCCGGGACGGCCGAATGAGGTCAGCCTAGATCAAGGTCCCACTAGATCCACACAGAAGGGCCGGGATGCCCAAATGTGGTCAGCCAAGTTCAAGGTTTTTCCAGGTCGACTTAGAAGGGCCGGGCCAGCCGCATGAAGTCAGCCAAGTTCAAGCACCTTCCAGATCGACTTAGAAGGGACGGCCCAACCATATGAGGTCAGCCAAGGTCAAGGTCTCTCCAGATCGACTCAGATGGGCTGGGCCAACCACATGAGGTCAGCCAAGTTCAAGGTCCCTCCAGATCGACTTAGAAGGGCCGGGGGGACCATGTGAAGTCACCCAAAGTCGAGGTCTCTCCAGATCAACTTAGAAGGGCCGGTACGCCCAAAAGAGTTCAGCCAAGTTCAAGGTTCCTCCAGATCGACTTAGAAGGGCCGGGCCAGCCAAATGGGGAAGGCCAAGGTCAAGGTCCCTCCAGATTGACTCACAAGGGACGGGGCGACCATATCAGGTCAGCCAAAGTCAAGGTCCCTCCTGATCGACTTAGAATGCCCGGGTCGTCCATATGAGGTCTGCCAAGATCAAGGTCTTTCCAGATCGACTTAGAAGGGGCGGGTCGCCATATGAGGTCAGCACAAGGCCAAGGTCCCTCCAGATCGACTTAGATGGGCCGTGTCGGCCATATGAGGTCAGCCAAGATCAAGGTTCCTCCAGATCGACTTAGAAGGGCTGGGCCAGCCACATGATGTCAGCCAAGTTCAAGGTTCCTCCAGATCGACTTAGAAGGGCCGGGCCGACCATATGAGGTCACCCAAGGTAAAGGTACCTCCAGATCGACTCAGATGGGACGGGACGGCCAAATGAGGTCAGACAAGGTCAAGGTCCCTCCAGATCATCTTAGAAGGGCGCGGCCGACCGTATGAGGTCAGCCAAGATCTAGGTCCCTCCTGATCGACTTAGAAGGGATGGACCGACCATATGAGGTCAGCTAATTTCAAGGTCCCTCCAGATCGACTTAGAAGGGCCGGGCCAGACAAATGAGGTTAGCCAAGGTCAAGCACCCTCCAGATCGACTTAGAAGGGACGGTCCAACCATATGAGGTAGTGCAAGGTCAAGGTCCCTCCAGATCAACTTAGAAGGGACGGGACGGCCATATGAGGTCAGCCAAAGTCAATGTCCCTCCAGTTCGACTCAGAATTTGCCGCGTCAGCCAAATGTGGTCAGCCAAGATCAAGGTCCCGCCTGATCGACTTAGAAGGGCCGGGCCGACCACATGAGGTCAGACAAGGTCAAGGTCACACCGGATCGACTCAGACGGGCCGGGATGCCCAAATGTGGTCAATCAAGTTCAAGGTTCCTCCAGATCGACTTAGAAGGGCCGGGCCAGCCAAATGAGGTCAGCGAAGTTCAAGGTACCCCCAGATTGACTCAAAATGGTCGTGACGATCATGTGAGTTCAGCCATGGTCAAGGTCCCTCCGTATCGATTTAGAAGGGCGGGACGGTTAAATCATGTCAGCCAATGTCAAGGACCCCCCGATCGACTTAGAAGGGCCGGGCGGACCATATGAAGTCACCCAAGGTCGAGGTCCCTCCAGATCAACTTAGAAGGGCCGGGACGCCCAAATGAGGTCAGCCAAGTTCAAGGTTCCTCCAGATCGACTTAGAAGGGCCGGGCCAGCCACATGAGGTCAGCCAAGGTCAAGCATCCTCCAGGTCGACTTAGAAGGGACGACCCATCCATATGGGGTCAGCCAAGGTCTAGGTCCCACCAGATCAACTCAGATGGGCCGGGACGGCCTAATGATGTCAGCCAAGGTCAAGATCCCTCCAGATCGACTTATTAGGGCCGGGTCGGCAATATGAGGTCAGCCAAGGTCTTGGTCCCTCCGGATCGACTTAGAATGGACGGTCCAACCATATGAGGTCCTTCAAGGTCAAGGTCCCTCCAGATCAACTTAGAAGGGACGGGACGGCCATATGAGGTCAGCCAAAGTCAAGGTCCCTCCAGATCAACTAAGAATTGCCGGGCCAGCCAAATGAGGTCAGCCAAGGTCAAGCATCCTCCAGATGGAATTAGAAGGGCCGGGCTGACCATATCAGGTCAGCCAAGGTCAAGGTCCTTCCAAAATCGACTTAGAAGGGCCGGGCCGCCCATATGAGTTCAGCCAAGGTCAAGGTCCCTCCAGATCGACTTAGAAGAGCCGGGCCAGCCAAATGAGGTCAGCCAGGGTCAAAGTCCTTACGGATTTACTCAAAAGGGTCGGGACGACCATATGAGTTCAGCCAAGGTCAAGGTCCCTCCAGATCGACTTAGAAGGGACGGGACGGCCATATGAGGTCAGCCAAAGTCAATGTCCCTCCAGTTCGACTCAGAATTTGCCGCGTCAGCCAAATGTGGTCAGCCAAGATCAAGGTCCCGCCTGATCGACTTAGAAGGGCCGGGCCGACCACATGAGGTCAGACAAGGTCAAGGTCACACCAGATCGACTTAGAAGGGTCGGGCCGACCATATGAGGTCAGCCAAGTTCAAGGTCCCACCAGATCGACTTAGAAGAGACGGCCCAACCATATGAGTTCAGCCAAGCTCAAGGTCCCTCCAGATCGACTCGGAATTGCCGGGCCAGCCAAATGAGGTCAGCCAAGGTCAAGCATCCACCAGATGGACTTAGAAGGGCCGCGCCGACCATATGAGGTCACCCAAGCTAAAGGTCCCTCCAGATCGACTCAGAAGGGCCGGGACGGCCAAATGAGGTCAGCCTAGTTCAAAGTCCCACTAGATCGACTCAGACGGGCCGGGATGCCCAAATGTGGTCAATCAAGTTCAAGGTTCCTCCAGATCGACTTAGAAGGGCCGGGCCAGCCGCATGAGGTCAGCCGAGGTCAAGGTCACTCCAGATCGACTTAGAAGGGCCGGGCCAGGCAAATGAGGTCAGCCAAGGTGAAGCACCCTCCAGATCGACTTAGAAGGGCCGGGCCAGCCACATGAGGTCAGCCAAGGTCAAGCACCCTCCAGGTCGACTTAGAAGGGACGGCCCATCCATATGATGTCAGGCAAGGTCAATGTCCCACCAGATAGACTCAGATGGGCCGGACTGACCATATGAGTTCAGCTAATTTCAAGGTCCCTCCAGATCGACTCAGAAGGGCCGAGCCGACCATATGAGGTCTGCCATGATCAAGGTCCCTCCTGATCTACTTAGAAGGGCCGGGTCGACCATATGAGGTCACCCAATGTAAAAGTCCTTCCAGATCGACTCAGAAGGGCCGGGACGGCCAAATGAGGTCAGCCTAGATCAAGGTCCAACCAGATCGACTCAGAAGGGCCGGGACGCCAAAATGAGGTCAGCCAAGTTCAAGGTTCCTCCAGATCGACTTAGAAGGGCCGGGCCAGCCTCATGAGGTCAGCCAAGATCAAGGTCCCGCCTGATCGACTTAGAAGGGCCGGGCCGACCACATGAGGTCAGACAAGGTCAAGGTCACACCGGATCGACTCAGACGGGCCGGGATGCCCAAATGTGGTCAATCAAGTTCAAGGTTCCTCCAGATCGACTTAGAAGGGCCGGGCCAGCCAAATGAGGTCAGCGAAGTTCAAGGTACCCCCAGATTGACTCAAAATGGTCGTGACGATCATGTGAGTTCAGCCATGGTCAAGGTCCCTCCGTATCGATTTAGAAGGGCGGGACGGTTAAATCATGTCAGCCAATGTCAAGGACCCCCCGATCGACTTAGAAGGGCCGGGCGGACCATATGAAGTCACCCAAGGTCGAGGTCCCTCCAGATCAACTTAGAAGGGCCGGGACGCCCAAATGAGGTCAGCCAAGTTCAAGGTTCCTCCAGATCGACTTAGAAGGGCCGGGCCAGCCACATGAGGTCAGCCAAGGTCAAGCATCCTCCAGGTCGACTTAGAAGGGACGACCCATCCATATGGGGTCAGCCAAGGTCTAGGTCCCACCAGATCAACTCAGATGGGCCGGGACGGCCTAATGATGTCAGCCAAGGTCAAGATCCCTCCAGATCGACTTATTAGGGCCGGGTCGGCAATATGAGGTCAGCCAAGGTCTTGGTCCCTCCGGATCGACTTAGAATGGACGGTCCAACCATATGAGGTCCTTCAAGGTCAAGGTCCCTCCAGATCAACTTAGAAGGGACGGGACGGCCATATGAGGTCAGCCAAAGTCAAGGTCCCTCCAGATCAACTAAGAATTGCCGGGCCAGCCAAATGAGGTCAGCCAAGGTCAAGCATCCTCCAGATGGAATTAGAAGGGCCGGGCTGACCATATCAGGTCAGCCAAGGTCAAGGTCCTTCCAAAATCGACTTAGAAGGGCCGGGCCGCCCATATGAGTTCAGCCAAGGTCAAGGTCCCTCCTGATCGACTTAGAAGAGCCGGGCCAGCCAAATGAGGTCAGCCAGGGTCAAAGTCCTTACGGATTTACTCAAAAGGGTCGGGACGACCATATGAGTTCAGCCAAGGTCAAGGTCCCTCCAGATCGACTTAGAAGGGACGGGACGGCCATATGAGGTCAGCCAAAGTCAATGTCCCTCCAGTTCGACTCAGAATTTGCCGCGTCAGCCAAATGTGGTCAGCCAAGATCAAGGTCCCGCCTGATCGACTTAGAAGGGCCGGGCCGACCACATGAGGTCAGACAAGGTCAAGGTCACACCAGATCGACTTAGAAGGGTCGGGCCGACCATATGAGGTCAGCCAAGTTCAAGGTCCCACCAGATCGACTTAGAAGAGACGGCCCAACCATATGAGTTCAGCCAAGCTCAAGGTCCCTCCAGATCGACTCGGAATTGCCGGGCCAGCCAAATGAGGTCAGCCAAGGTCAAGCATCCACCAGATGGACTTAGAAGGGCCGGGCCGACCATATGAGGTCACCCAAGCTAAAGGTCCCTCCAGATCGACTCAGAAGGGCCGGGACGGCCAAATGAGGTCAGCCTAGTTCAAAGTCCCACTAGATCGACTCAGACGGGCCGGGATGCCCAAATGTGGTCAATCAAGTTCAAGGTTCCTCCAGATCGACTTAGAAGGGCCGGGCCAGCCGCATGAGGTCAGCCGAGGTCAAGGTCACTCCAGATCGACTTAGAAGGGCCGGGCCAGGCAAATGAGGTCAGCCAAGGTGAAGCACCCTCCAGATCGACTTAGAAGGGCCGGGCCAGCCACATGAGGTCAGCCAAGGTCAAGCACCCTCCAGGTCGACTTAGAAGGGACGGCCCATCCATATGATGTCAGGCAAGGTCAATGTCCCACCAGATAGACTCAGATGGGCCGGACTGACCATATGAGTTCAGCTAATTTCAAGGTCCCTCCAGATCGACTCAGAAGGGCCGAGCCGACCATATGAGGTCTGCCATGATCAAGGTCCCTCCTGATCTACTTAGAAGGGCCGGGTCGACCATATGAGGTCACCCAATGTAAAAGTCCTTCCAGATCGACTCAGAAGGGCCGGGACGGCCAAATGAGGTCAGCCTAGATCAAGGTCCAACCAGATCGACTCAGAAGGGCCGGGACGCCAAAATGAGGTCAGCCAAGTTCAAGGTTCCTCCAGATCGACTTAGAAGGGCCGGGCCAGCCTCATGAGGTCAGCCAAGTTCAAGCACCCTCCAGATGGACTTAGAAGAGACGGCCCAACCATATGAGTTAAGCCAAGGTCAAGGTCCCTCCAGATCGACTCAGATGGGCCGGGACGGCCAAATGAGGTCAGCCAAGTTCAAGGTCCCTCCAGATCGACTTAAAAGGGCCGAGCCAGCCAAATGAGGTCAGCGAAGTTCAAGGTACCCCCAGATTGACTCAAAATGGTCGTGACGATCATGTGAGTTCAGCCATGGTCAAGGTCCCTCCGTATCGATTTAGAAGGGCGGGACGGTTAAATCATGTCAGCCAATGTCAAGGACCCCCCGATCGACTTAGAAGGGCCGGGCGGACCATATGAAGGCACCCATGGTCGAGATCCCTCCAGATCAACTTAGAAGGGCCGGGACGCCCAAATGAGTTTAGCCAAGTTCAGGGTTCCTCCAGATCGACTTAGAAGGGCCGGGCCAGCCACATGAGGTCAGCCAAGGTCAAGCACCCTCCAGGTAGACTTAGAAGGGACGGCCCATCCATATGGGGTTAGCCAAGGTCAAGGTCCCACCAGATCAACTCAGATGAGCCGGGGCGGCCTAATGATGTCCGCCAAGGTCAAGATCCCTCCAGATCAACTTAGAAGGGACGGTCCAACCATGTGAGGTCAGCCAAAGTCAAGGTTCCTCCGTATCGATTTAGAAGGGCGGGACGGTTAAATCAGGTCAGCCAATGTCAAGGACCCCCCGATCGACTTAGAAGGGCCGGGCGGACCATATGAAGTCACCCAAGGTCGAGGTCCCTCCAGATCAACTTAGAAGGGCCGGGACGCCCAAATGAGGTCAGCCAAGTTCAAGATTCCTCCAGATCGACTTAGAAGGGCCGGGCCAGCCACATGAGGTCAGCCAAGGTCAAGCATCCTCCAGGTCGACTTAGAAGGGACGACCCATCCATATGGGGTCAGCCAAGGTCTAGGTCCCACCAGATCAACTCAGATGGGCCGGGACGGCCCAATGATGTCAGCCAAGGTCAAGATCCCTCCAGATCGACTTATTAGGGCCGGGTCGGCAATATGAGGTCAGCCAAGGTCTTGGTCCCTCCGGATCGACTTAGAATGGACGGTCCAACCATATGAGGTCCTTCAAGGTCAAGGTCCCTCCAGATCAACTTAGAAGGGACGGGACGGCCATATGAGGTCAGCCAAAGTCAAGGTCCCTCCAGATCAACTAAGAATTGCCGGGCCAGCCAAATGAGGTCAGCCAAGGTCAAAGTCCCTCCGGATTGACTCAAAAGGGTCGGGACGACCATATGAGTTCAGCCAAGGTCAAGATCCCTCCAGATCGACTCAGAAGGGCCGGGCCGACCATATGAGGTCACCCAAGGTAAAGGTACCTCCAGATCGACTCAGAAGGGCCGGGACGGCCAAATGAGTTCAGACAAGGTCAAGGTCCCTCCAGATCACCTTAGAAGGGCGGGGCCGACCGTATGAGGTCAGCCAAGATCTAGGTCCCTCCTGATCGACTTAGAAGGGATGGACCGTCCACATGAGGTCAGACAAGGTCAATGTCACACCAGATCGACTTAGAAGGGTCGGGCCGACCATATGACGTCAGCCAAGTTCAAGGTCCCTCCAGATCGACTTAGAAGAGACGGCCCAACCATATGAGTTCAGCCAAGGTCAAGGTCCCTCCAGATCGACTCGGAATTGCCGGGCCAGCCAAATGAGGTCAGCCAAGGTCAAGCATCCACCAGATGGACTTAGAAGTGCCGGGCCGACCATATCAGTTCAGCCAAGATCAAGGTCCCTCCAGATCGACTCAGAAGGGCCGGGCCATCCAAATGAGGTCAGCCAAGGTCAAGCACCCTCCAGATCGACTTAGAATGGACGGTCCAACCATATGAGGTAGTCCAAAGTCAAGTTCCCTCCAGATCAACTTACAAGGGACGGGACGGCCATATGAGGTCAGCCAAAGTCAAGGTCCCTCCAGATCGACTCAGAATTGCGGGGCCAGCCAAATGAGGTTAGCCAAGGTCAAGCATCCTCCAGATGGACTTAGAAGGGCCGGGCCTACCACGTGAGGTCAGACAAGGTCAAGGTCCATCCAGATCGACTTAGAAGGGCCGGGGCGGCCAAATGAGGTCAGCCTTGATCAAGGTCCCACCAGTTCGACTCGGAATTGCCGGGCCAGCCAAATGAGGTCAGCCAAGGTCAAATATCCTCCAGATAGACTTAGAAGGGCCGGGCCGACCATATCAGGTCAGCCAAGATCAAGGTCCCTCCAGATCGACTCAGAAGGGCCGGGCCGATCAAATGAGGTCACCCAAGGTAAAGGTACCTCCAGATCGACTCAGAAGGGCCGGGACGGCCAAATGAGGACACCCAAGGTAAAGGTACCTCCAGATCTACTCAGAAGGGCCGGGACGGCCAAATGAGGTCTCCCAAGCTAAAGGTCACTCCAGATCGACTCAGAAAAGCCGGGACAGCCAAACGAGGTCAGATAAGCTCAAGGTCCCTCCAGATCAACTTAGAAGGACCGGGCCAGCCAAATGAGGTCAGCCAAGGTCAAGGTCCCTCCGGATTGACTCAAAAGGGTCGGGACGACCATATGCGTTCAGCCAAGGTCAAGGTCCCTCCAGATCGACTTAGAAGGGCCGGGATGCCCAAATGAGGTCAGCCAAGTTCAAGGTCCCTCCAGATCGACTTAGAAGGGCCGGGCCAGCCACATCAAGTCAGCCGTGGTCAAGCATCCTCCAGGTCGACTTAGAAGGGACGGCCCATCCATATGGGGTCAGCCAAGGTCAAGGTCCTACCAGATCGACTCAGATGGGCTGGGACGGCCTAATGATGTCAGCCAAGTTCAAGATCCCTCCAGATCGACTTATTAGGGACGGGTCGGCAATTTGAGGTCAGCCAAGGTCTTGGTCCCTCCGGATCGACTTAGAATGGACGGTCCAACCATATGAGGTCCTTCAAGGACAAGGTCCCTCAAATCAACTTAGAAGGGACGGGACGGCCATATGAGATCAGCCAAAGTCAAGGTCCCTCCAGATCGACTCAGAATTGCGGGGCCATCCAAATGAGGTCAGCCAAGGTCAAGCATCCTCCAGATGGACTTAGAAGGGCCGGGCCGACCATATCAGGTCAGCCAAGGTCAAGGTCCCTCCAGATCGACTTAGAAGGGCCGGGTCGGCCATATGAGGTCAGCCAAGGCCAAGGACCCTCCAGATCGACTTAGGAGGGCCGGTCCGACTATATTAGGACAGCCAAGGTCAAGGTCCCTCCAGATCGACTCAGAAGGGCCGGGTCAGCCGAACGAGGACTGCCAAGGTCAAGTATCCTCCAGATCGACTCAGAAGAGCCGGGACGGCCAAATGAGGTCAGCCAAGGTCAAGGTCCTTCCAGATCGTCATAGAAGGGCAGGGCAGCCAAATGAGGTCAGCCAAAGTCAAGGACCCTCCAGATCGACTTAGGAGGGCCGGTCCGACTATATTAGGACAGCCAAGGTCAAGGTCACTCCAGATCGACTCAGAAGGGCCGGGCCAGCCGAATGAGGTCAGCCAAGATCATGGTCCCTCCGGATAGACTTAGAAGGGCCGGTTCAGACATATGCGGTTAGCCAAGGTCAAGGACCATCCAGATCGACTGAGAAGAGCCGGTCCGACTATATGAGGTCAGCCAACGTCAAGGTCCCTCCAGATCGTCATAGAAGGGCCGAGTCAGCCAAATGAGGTCAGCCAAGGCCATGGTCCCTCCAGATCGACTCAGAAGGGCCTGTCCGACTATATGAGGTCACCCAAGGTCAAGCTCTCTTCAGATCGACTTAGAAGGGACGGGACAGTAAATGAGGTCAGCCAAGGTCAAGGACCCTCCAGATCGACTTAGAAGGGCCGGTCCGACTATAAGAGGTCAGCCAAGGTCAAGGTCCCTCTAGATCGACTTAGTAGGGCCGGTCCGACTATATTAGGTCAGCCAAGATCAAGGTCACTCCAGATCGACTCAGAAGGGCCGGGACGGCCAAATGAGGTCAGCTAAGGTGAAGGTCCCTCCAGATCGACTTAGAAAGGCCGGTCCGAGAATATGAGGTCAGGCAAGGTCAAGGTCCCTCCAGATCGTCATAGAAGGTCCGGTTCAGCCGTATGCGGTTAGCCAAGGTCAAGGACCATCCAGATCCACTGAGAAGAGCCGGTCCGAGTATATGAGGTCAGCCAAGGTCAAGGTCCCTCCAGATCGTCTTAGAACGGCCGGTTCAGCCAAATGAGATCCGTCAAGGTCAAGGACCCTCCAGATCGACTTAGAATGGCCGGTCCGACTATATGAGGTCAGCCAAGGTCAATGATTCTCCAGATCGATTCAGAAGGGCCGGGACGGCCAAATGAGGTCAGCTAAGGTGAAGGTCTCTCCAGATCGACTTAGAAAGGCCGGTCCGACAATATGAGGTCAGGCAAGGTCAAGGTCCCTACAGATCGTCATAGAAGGGCCGGTTCAGCCAAATGAGGTCCGCCAAGGTCAAGGACCCTCCAGATCGATTCAGATGTGCCCGGACGGCCAAATGAGGTCAGCTAAGGTGAAGGTCCCTCCAGATCGACTTAGAAGGGCCGGTACGTCTATATGAGGTCAGCCAAGGTAAAAGTTCCTCCAGATCGTCATAGAAGGGCAGGGCAGCCAAATGAGGTCAGCCAAGGTCAAGGACCCTCCAGACCGACTTAGAAGGGCCGGGCCGACCATATGAGGTCAAACAAGGTCAACGTCCCTCCAGATCGACTCAGAAGGGCCGGGACGGCCAATGTGGTCAGCCAAGGTCAAGGTCCCTCCAGATCGACTTAGGAGGGCCTTTCCGACTATGTGAGTTCAGCCAAGTTCAAAGTTTCTCCAGATCGACTTAGAAGAGCAGGCTCAGCGAAATGAGGTCAGGCAAGGTCATGGATCCTCCAGATCGACTTAGAAGGGCCTGGCCGACCATATGAGTTCACCCAAGTTCATGGTCCCTCCAGATCCACTCAGAAGAGACGGGACGGCCAAATGCGGTCTGCCAAGGTCAAGGAACCTCCAGATCGACTTAGGAGGGCCGGTCCGACTATATCAGGACAGCCAAGGTAAAGGTCACTCCAGATCGACTCAGAAGGGCCGGGCCAGCCGAATGAGGTCAGCCTAGTTCATGGTCCCTCCGGATAGACTTAGAAGGGCCGGTTCTGCCATATGCGGTTATCCAAGGTCAAGGACCATCCAGATCGACTTAGAAGAGCCGGTCCGACTATATGAGGTCAGCCAACGTCAAGGTCTCTCCAGATCGTCATAGAAGGGCCGAGTCAGCCAAATGAGGTCAGCCAAGGCCATGGTCCCTCCAGATCGACTCAGAAGGGCCTGTCCGACTATATGAGGTCACCCAAGGTCAAGCTCTCTTCAGATCGACTTAGAAGGGCCGGAAGAGCAAATGAGGTCAGCCAAGGTCAAGGACCCTCCAGATCGACTTAGAAGGGCCGATCCGACTATATGAGGTCAGCCAAGGTCAAGGTCACTCCAGATCGACTCAAAAGGACGGGCCAGCAAATGAGGTCAGCCAAGGTCATGGTCCCTCCGGATAGACTTAGAACGGCCGGTTCAGCCGTATGCTGTTAGCCAAGGTCAAGGACCATCCAGATCGACTGAGAAGAGCCGGTCCGAGTATATGAGGTCAGCCAAGGCCAAGGTCCCTCCAGATCGTCTTAGAACATCCGGTTCAGCCAAATGAGGTCCGCCAAGGTCAAGGACCCTCCAGATCGACTTAGAATGGCCGGTCCGACTATATGAGGTCAGCCAAGGTCAAGGTCACTCCAGATCGATTCAGAAGTGCCGGGACGGCCAAATGAGGTCAGCTAAGATGAAGGTCCCTCCAGATCTACTTAGAAGGGCCGGTACGACTATATGAGGTCAGCCAAGGTAAAAGTCCCTCCAGATCGTCATAGAAGGGCCGGGTCAGCGAAATGAGGTCCGCCAAGGTCAAGGATCCTCCAGATCGACTCAGAAGGGCCGGTCCGACTATATGAGGTCAGCCAACGTCAAGGTCCCTCCAGATCGTCATAGAAGGACCGAGTCAGCCAAATGAGGTACGCCAAGGCCATGGTCCCTCCAGATCGACTCAGAAGGGCCTGTCCGACTATATGAGGTCACCCAAGGTCAAGCTCTCTTCAGATCGACTTAGAAGGGCCGGGACAGCAAATAAGGTCAGCCAAGGTCAAGGACCCTCCAGATCGACTTAGAAGGGCCGGTCCGACTATATGAGGTCAGCCAAGGTCAAGCACCCTCCAGATCGACTTAGTAGGGCCTATCCGACTATGTGAGTTCAGCCAAGTTCAAAGTTTCTCCAGATCTACTTAGAAGAGCCGGCTCAGCGAAATGAGGTCAGGCAAGGTCAAGGATCCTCCAGATCGACTTAGAAGGGCCTGGCCGACCATATGAATTCACCCAAGTTCATGGTTCCTCCAGATCCACTCAGAAGAGACGGGACGGCCAAATGAGGTCTGCCAAGGTCAAGGACCCTCCAGATCGACTTAGGAGGGCCGGTCCGACTATATTAGGACAGCCAAGGTCAAGGTCACTCCAGATCGACTCAGAAGGGCCGGGCCAGCCGAATGAGGTCAGCCAAGTTCATGGTCCCTCCGGATAGACTTAGAAGGGCCGGTTCAGCCATATGCGGTTAGCCAAGGTCAAGGACCATCCAGATCGACTGAGAAGAGCCGGTCCGTCTATATGAGGTCAGCCAACGTCAAGGTCCCTCCAGATCGTCATAGAAGGGCCGAGTCAGCCAAATGAGGTCAGCCAAGGCCATGGTCCCTCCAGATCGACTCAGAAGGGCCTGTCCGACTATATGAGGTCACCCAAGGTCAAGCTCTCTTCAGATCGACTTAGAAGGGCCGGGACAGCAAATGAGGTCAGCCAAGGTCAAGGACCCTCCAGATCGACTTAGAAGGGCCGGTCCGACTATAAGAGGTCAGCCAAGGTCAAGGTCCCTCTAGATCGACTTAGTAGGGCCGGTCCGACTATATTAGGTCAGCCAAGATCAAGGTCACTCCAGATCGACTCAGAAGGGCCGGGACGGCCAAATGAGGTCAGCTAAGGTGAAGGTCCCTCCAGATCGACTTAGAAAGGCCGGTCCGAGAATATGAGGTCAGGCAAGGTCAAGGTCCCTCCAGATCGTCATAGAAGGGCCGGTTCAGCCGTATGCGGTTAGCCAAGGTCAAGGACCATCCAGATCGACTGAGAAGAGCCGGTCCGACTATATGAGGTCAGCCAACGTCAAGGTCCCTCCAGATCGACTCAGAAGGGCCTGTCCGACTATATGATGTCACCCAAGGTCAAGCTCTCTTCAGATCGACTTAGAAGGGCCGGGACAGCAAATGAGGTCAGCCAAGGTCTAGGACCCTCCAGATCGACTTAGAAGGGCCGGTCCGCCTATATGAGGTCAGCCAAGGTCAAGGACCCTCTAGATCGACTTATTAGGGCCGGTCCGACTATATTAGGTCAGCCAAGATCAAGGTCACTCCAGATCGACTTAGAAGGGCCGGGCCGACCATATCAGGTCACCCATGGTCAACGTCCCTCCAGATCGACTCAGAAGGGACGGGTCGGCCGTATGAGGTCAGCCGAGGTCAAGGTCCCTCCAGATCGACTCAGAAGAGCCGCGACGGCCAAATGAGGTCAGCCAAGGTCAAGGTCCCTACAAATTGACTCAAAAGGGCTGGGTCAGCCAAACGAGGTCAGCCAAGGTCAAGCATCCTCCAGATCGACTTAGAAGGGCCGGTCCGACTATATGAGGTCAGCCAAGGTCAAGCACCCTCCAGATCGACTTAGAAGGACCGGGGCGGCCAAGTGTGGTCAGCCAAGGTAAAAGGTCCCTCCAGATCGACTTAGAAGGGTCGGGCCGATCATATGAGGTCACCCAAGGACAAAGTCCCTCCAGATCCACTCAGAAGAGCCGGGACGGCCAAATGAGGTCAGCCAAGGTCAAGTTTTCTCCAGATCGGCTCAGAAGGGCCGGGACGGCCAAATGTGGTCAGCCATGGACAAGGTCCCTCCAGATATACTCAGACGGGACGGGCCGACCATATGAGGTCACCCAAGGTCAACGTCCCTCCAGATCGACTCAGATGGGCCGGGTCAGCCAAATGAGGTCAGTCAAGTTCAAGGAACCTCCAGATCGACTTAGAAGAGCCGGTCCGACTATATGAGGTCAGCCAAGGTCAACGTCCCACCAGATCGACTCAGAAGGACCGAGACGGCCGTATGACATCAGCCAAGGTCAAGGTCATTCCAGATGGACTTAGAAGGGCCGGGTCGGCCATATGAGGTCAGCCAATGTCAAGGACCCTTCAGTTCGACTAAAAAGTGCCGGTCCGACTATATGAGGTCAACCAAGGTCAAGGTCCCTACAGATCGTCGTACAAGTGATGGGCCAGCCAAGTGAGGTCTGCCAATGTCAATGAACAAGCAGATCGACTTAGAAGGGCCGGGCCGACCATATGAGTTCAACCAAGGTAAAAAACCCTCCAGATCGACTCAGAAGGGCCGGGTCAGCCAAATGAGGTCAGTCAAGGTCAAATACACTCCAGATCGACTTAGAAGGGCCGGTCCGACTATCTGAGGTCAGACAAGGTCTAGGTCTTACCAGATCGACTCAGAAGTTCCCAGACCGCCAAAGTGAGGTCAGCATAGGTCAATGAACTTCAGGATTAACTCAGAAGCGCCGCGTCGGTCAAATGAGGTCAGATGAGGTGAATGACCTTTGCTATCCTCTTAGAAGCTCCCGGACACGCAAAATAAGGTCACCAGATGTCAATGACCTTTGCTATCTTCTAAGACGCTCCCGGACACGCAAAATGAGGTCACCAGAGGTCAATGACCGTCAGGATAGTCCCACATGCGCCGCGTCGGTCAAATGAGGTCAGATGAGTTCAATGACCTTTGCTATCCACTTAGAAGCTCCCAGACCGGCAAAATGAGGTCACCAGAGGTCAAAGACCTTCAGGATAGCCTCAGAAGAGCCGCGTCGGTCAAATGAGGTCAGATGAGGTCAATGAGCTTTGCTATCCTCTTAGAAGCTCCCGGACCGGCAAAATGAGGTCTCCAGAGGTCAATGACATTCAGGATAGACTCAGAAGCGCCGCGTCGGTCGAATGAGGTCAATTACCTGTATTATCCTTTCAGAAGCTCCCAGTGCGGCAAAATGAGGTCAGCAGAGGTCAGTGACCTTCAGGATTGACTCAGAAGCGCCGCGTCGGTCAAATCAGGTCAGATGAGGTTAATGACCTTTGCTAACATCTTAGAAGCTCCCAGACCGGAAAAATGAGGTCACCAGAGGTCAATGACCTTCAGGATAGACTCAGAAGCGCCGCGTCATTTAAATGAGGTCAGATGAGGTCAATGACCTTTGCTAACCACTTAGAAGCTCCCAGAGCGGCAAAATGTGGTCAGCAGAGGTCAATGACCTTGAGGACAGACTCAGAAGCGCCGGGTCGGTCAATTGAGTCAGATGAGGTCAATGACCTACGCTATCCTCTTAGAAGCTCCCGGACCGGCAAAATGATCTCAGCAGAGGACAATGACCTTGAGGATAGACTCAGAAGCACCGCGTCGGTCAAATTAGGTCAGATGAGGTCAATGACCTTTGCTATCCTCTTAGTTGTTCACGGACACACATAATGAGGTCAGCAGAGGTCAATGACCTTCAGGATAGACTCAGAAGCGCCGCGAGGGACAAATGAGGTCAGATGGGGTCAATAACCTTTGCTAACCTCTTAGAAGCTCCCGGACCGACAAAATGAGGTCAGCAGAGGTCAATGACCTTTGCTATCCTCTTAGAAGCTCCCGGACACGCAAAATGATCTCAGCAGAGGACAATGACCTTCAGGATAGACTCAGAAGCGCCGCGTCGTTCAATTGAGGTCAGATGGGGTCAATGATCTTTGCTAACCTCTTAGAAGCTCCCAGACCAGCAAAATGAGGTCATCAGAGGTCAATGACCTTCAGGATAGTCTCACAAGCGCCGCGTCGGTCAATTGAGGTCAGATGAGGTCAATGACCTTTGCTATCCTCTTAGATGCTCCCTGACCGCAAAATGGGGTCAGCAGAGGTCAATGACCTTTGCTATCCTCTAAGACGCTCCCGGACACGCAAGATGAGTTCACCAGAGGTCAATGACATTGAGGATAGACTCAGCAGCGCCGCGTCGGTCAAATGAGGTCAGATGAGGTCAATGACCTTTGCTATCCTCTTAGATGTTCCCGGACACACATAATGAGGTCAGCAGAGGTCAATGACCTTCAGGATAGACTCAGAAGCGCCGCGTGGGACAAATGAGGTCAGATGGGGTCAATGACATGTGCTAACCTCTTAGAAGCTCCTAGACCGGCAAAATGAGGTCACCAGAGGTCAATGACCTTCAGGATAGACTCAGACGCGCGGCGTCGGTCTAATGAGGTCAGATGTGGCCCAATGAACTTTGCTATCCTCTTAGAATCTCCCGGACACGCAAAATGATCTCAGCAGAGGACAATGACCTTCAGGATAGACTCAGAAGCGCCGCGTCGTTCAATTGAGGTCAGATGAGGTCAATAACCTTTGCTAACGTCTTAGAAGCTCCCGGACCGACAAAATGAGGTCAGCAGAGGTCAATGACCTTTGCTATCCTCTTAGAAGCTCCCGGACACGCAAAATGATCTCAGCAGAGGACAATGACCTTCAGGATAGACTCAGAAGCGCCGCGTCGTTCAATTGAGGTCAGATGGGGTCAATGATCTTTGCTAACTTCTTAGAAGCTCCCAGACCGGCATAATGAGGTCATCAGAGGTCAATGACCTTCAGAATAGTCTCACAAGCGCCGCGTCGGTCAAGTGAGGTCAGATGAGGTCAATGACGTATGCTATCTTCTTAGAAGCACCCGGACCGGCAAAATGGGGGCACCAGAGGTCAATGACCTTCAGGATAATCTCAGAAGCGCCGCATCGGTCAAATGAGGTCAGATGATGTCAATGACATTTGCTATTCTCTTAGAAGCTCCCGGACCGGCAGAATGAGGTCAGCAGAGGTCAAAGACCTTCAGGATAGACTCAGAAGTGCCGCGTCGGCCATATGAGGTCAAATGAGGTCAATGACCTTTGCTATCCTCTTAGAAGCTCCCAGAGCGGTAAAATGAGGTCAGCAGAAGTCAATGACCGTCAGGATAGACTCAAAAGCGCCGCGTCGGACATATGAGGTCAGATGAGGTCAATGACCTTTGCTATCCTCTTAGAAGCTCCCGGACCGTCAAAATGGGTCACCAGAGGTCAATGATCTTCAGGATAGACTCAGAAGCGCCGCATCGGTCAAATGAGGTCAGATAAGGTCAATGACCTTTGCTATCTTCTTAGATGCTCCCGGACACACTAAATGTGGTCAGCAGAGGTCAATGACCTTCAGGATAGATTCAGAAGCGCCGCATAGGTCAAATGAAGTCAATGACTTTTGCTATCCTCTTAGAAGCTCCCGGACCGGCAAAATGAGGTCAGCAGAGGTCAATGACCTTCAGGATAGACTCAGTAGCGCCCCGTTGGTTAAATGAGGTCAGATGAGGTCAATGACCTTTGCTAACCACTTAGAAGCTCCAAGACCGACAAAATGAGGTCACCAGAGGTCAATGACCTTCAGGATAGACTCAGAAGCACTGCGTCGGTCAAATGAGGTCAGATGAGGTCAATGACCTTTTCTATCCTCTTAGAAGCTCCCGGACACACAAAATGTGGTCACCAGAGGTTAATGACATTCAGGATAGACTCAGAAGCGCCGCGTCGGTCAAATGAGGTCAGATGAGGTCAATGACCTTTGCTATCCTCTTAGTTGTTCACGGACACACATAATGAGGTCAGCAGAGGTCAATGACCTTCAGGATAGACTCAGAAGCGCCGCGTGGGACAAATGAGGTCAGATGGGGTCAATAACCTTTGCTAACGTCTTAGAAGCTCCCGGACCGACAAAATGAGGTCAGCAGAGGTCAATGACCTTTGCTATCCTCTTAGAAGCTCCCGGACACGCAAAATGATCTCAGCAGAGGACAATGACCTTCAGGATAGACTCAGAAGCGCCGCGTCGTTCAATTGAGGTCAGATGGGGTCAATGATCTTTGCTAACTTCTTAGAAGCTCCCAGACCGGCATAATGAGGTCATCAGAGGTCAATGACCTTCAGAATAGTCTCACAAGCGCCGCGTCGGTCAAGTTAGGTCAGATGAGGTCAATGACGAATGCTATCTTCTTAGAAGCACCCGGACCGGCAAAATGGGGGCACCAGAGGTCAATGACCTTCAGGATAATCTCAGAAGCGCCGCATCGGTCAAATGAGGTCAGATGAGGTCAATGTCATTTGCTATCTTTTTAGAAGCACCCGGACCGGCAAAATGAAGTCAGTAGAGGTCAATGACCTTTGCTATCTTCTAAGACGCTCCCGGACACGCAAAATGAGGTCACCAGAGGGCAATGACCTTGAGGATAGACTCAGAAGCGCCGCGTCGGTCAAATGAGGTCAGATGAGGTCAATGACCTTTGCAATCATCTTAGAAGCTCCCGTACACTCAAAATGAGGTCACCAGAGGTCAATGACCTTCAGGATAGACTCAGAAGCGCCGCGTCGGTCAAATGAGGTCAGATGGTGTCAATGATCTTTGCTAACCTCTTAGAAACTCCCAGACCGGCAAAATGAGGTCACCAGAGGTCAATGACCATCAGAATAGACTCAGAAGCGCCGCGTCGGTCAAATGAGGTCAGATGAGGTCAATGACCTTTGCTATCTTCTAAGACGATCCCGGACACGCAAAATGAGGTCACCAGAGGGCAATGAACTTGAGGATAGACTCAGAAGCGCCGCGTCGGTCAAATGAGGTCAGATGAGATCAATGACCTTTGCTATCCTCTTAGAAGCCACCGCACACGCAAAATGAGGTCACCAGAGGTCAATGACCTTCAGGATAGACTCAGAAGCGCCGCGTCGGACAAATGAGGTCAGATGAGGTCAATGACCTTTGCTATCCTCTTAGAAGCTCCCGGACAGGCAAAATGAGGTCTCCAGAGGTCAATGACATTCAGGATACACTCAGAAGCGCTGCGTCGGTCAAATGAGGTCAATGACCTTTGTTATACGTTCAGAAGCTCCCAGTGCGGCAAAATGAGGTCAGCAGAGGTCAATGATCTTCAGGATAGACTCTGCAGCGCCGTGACGGTCAAATGAGGTCAGATGAGGTCAATGAACTTTGCTATCCTCTTAGAAGCTCCCAGACACGCAAAATGAGTTCAGCAGAAGTCAATGACCTTCAGGTTAGACACAGAAGCGCCGCGTCGTTCAAATGAGGTCAGATGAGGTCAATGACATTTGCTAACATCTTAGAAGCTCCCAGCGCGGCAAAATGAGGTCAGCAGAGGTCAATGACCTTCAGGAAAGACTCAGAAGCGCCGTGTCGGTCAAATCAGGTCAGATGAGGTCAATGACCTATGCTATCCTCTTAGAAGCTCCCGTACCTTCAAAATGGGGTCACCTGATATCAATGACCTTCAGGATAGACTCAGAAGCGTCGCGTCAGTCAAATGAGGTCAGATGAAGTCAATGTCATTTGCTATCTTCTTAGAAGCACCCGGACCGGCAAAATGAGGTCAGCAGAGTTCAATGACATTTGCTATCTTCTAAGACGCTACCGGACACGCAAAATGAGGTCACCAGAGGGCGATGAACTTGAGGATAGACTCAGAAGCGCCGCGTCGGTCAAATGAGGTCAGATGAGGTCAATGACATTTGCTATCCTCTTAGAAGCCACCGCACACGCAAAATGAGGTCACCAGAGGTCAATGACCTTCAGGATAGACTCAGAAGCGCCGCGTCGGACAAATGAGGTCAGATGGGGTCAATGACCTTTGCTATCCTCTTAGATGCTCCCGGACAGGCAAAATGAGGTCACCAGAGGTCAATGACCTTCAGGTTAGTCTCAGACGCGCGGCGTCGGTCTAATGAGGTCAGATGAGGTCAATGTCATTTGCTATCTTCTTAGAAGCATCCGTACCTTCAAAATGGGGTCACCAGAGGTCAATGACCTTCAGGTTAGTCTCAGACGCGCGGCGTCGGTCTAATGAGGTTAGATGAGGTCAATGTCATTTGCTATCTTCTTAGAAGCACCCGGACCGGCAAAATGAGGTCAGCAGAGGTCAATGACCTTTGCTATCTTCTAAGACGCTCCCGGACACGCAAAATGAGGTCACCAGAGGGCAATGACCTTGAGGATAGACTCAGAAGCGCCGCGTCGGTGAAATGAGGTCAGATTAGGTCAATGACCTTTGCTATCCTCTTAGAAGCTCCCGGATACGCAAAATGAGGTCAGCAGAGATCAATGTCCTTCAGGATAGACTCAGAAGCACCGCGTCGGTCAAATGAGGTCAGATGAGGTCTATGACCTATGCTATCCTCTTAGGAGCTCCCGGACAGGCAAAATGGGATCTCCAGAGGTCAATGACATTCAGGATAGACTCAGAAGCGCCGCGTCGGTCAAATGAGGTCAATGACGTTTGTTATCCGCTCAGAAGCTCCCAGTGCGGCAAAATGTGGTCAGCAGAGGTCAATGATCTTCAGGATAGACTCTGCAGCTCCGTGTCGGTCAAATGAGGTCAGATGAGGTCAATGAACATTGCTATCCTCTTAGAAGCTCCCAGACACGCAAAATGAGTTCAGCAGAAGTCAATGACCTTCAGGTTAGACACAGAAGCGCCGCGTCGTTCAAATGAGGTCAGATGAGGTCAATGACCTTTGCTATCCTCTTAGATGGTCTCGGACCGGCAAAATGAGGTCAACAGAGGTCAATGATCTTCAGGATAGACTCAGAATCGCCGCGTCGGTCAAATGAGGTCAGATGAGGTCAATGACCTTTGCTATCCTCTTAGAAGCTCCCGGACAGGCAAAATGTGGTCTCCAGAGGTCAATGACATTCAGGATAGACTCAGAAGCGCCGCGTTGGGCAAATGAGGTCAGATGAGGTCAATGACCTTTGCTAAAATCTTAGAAGCTCCCAGAGCAGCAAAATGAGGTCAGCAGAGGTCAATGACCTTCAGGAAAGACTCAGAAGCGCCGTGTCGGTCAAATGAGGTCAGATGAGGTCTATGACCTATGCTATCCTCTTAGAAGCTCCCGGACAGGCAAAATGAGATCTCCAGAGGTCAATGACATTCAGGATAGACTCAGAAGCGCCGCGTCGGTCAAATGAGGTCAATGACCTTTGTTATCCTCTCAGAAGCTCACAGTGCGGCAAAATGAGGTCAGCAGAGGTCAATGATCTTCAGGATAGACTCTGCAGCTCCGTGTCGGTCAAATGAGGTCAGATGAGGTCAATGTACTTTGCTATCCTCTTAGAAGCTCCCAGACACGCAAAATGAGTTCAGCAGAATTCAATGACCTTTAGGTTAGACACAGAAGCGCCGCGTCGTTCAAATGAGGTCAGATGAGGTCAATGACCTTTGATAACATCTTAGAAGCTCCCAGAGCGGCAAAATGAGGTCAGCAGAGGTCAATGACCTTCAGGAAAGACTCAGAAGGGCCGCGTCAGTCAAATGAGGTCAGATGAGGTCAATGTCATTTGCTATCTTCTTAGAAGCACCCGGACCGGCAAAATGAGGTCAGCAGAGGTCAATGACCTTTGCTATCTTCTAAGACGCTCCCGGACACGCAAAATGAGGTCACCAGAGGGCAATGACCTTGAGGATAGACTCAGAAGGGCCGCGTCGGTCAAATGAGGTCAGATGAGGTCAATGACCTTTGCTATCCTCTTAGCAGCTCCCGGACACGCAAAATGAGGTCAGCAGAGGTCAATGACCATCAGGATAGACTCAGAAGAGCCGCGTCGGTCAAATGAGGTCAGATGAGTTCAATGACCTTGCTATTCTCTTAGAAGCTCCCGCACACGCAAAATGAGGTCAACAGAGGTCAATGACCTTCAGGACAGACTCAGAAGCCCCGCGTCGGTCAAATAAGGTCAGATGAAGTCAATGACCTTTGCTATCCTCTTAGAAGATCCCGGACACGCAAAATAAGGTCAGCAGAGATCAATGAACTTCAGGATAGACTCAGAAGCGCCTTGTCGGTCAAATGAGGTCAGATGGGGTCAATGACCTTTGCTATCCTCTTAGAAGCTCCCGGACACGCGAAATGAGGTCAGCAGAGTTCAATGACCTTCAGGACAGACTCAGAAGCGCCGCGTGGGTCAAATGAGGTCAGATGAGGGCAATGACCTTTGCTATCCTCTTAGAAGCTTCCGGACTCACATAATGAGGTCAGCAGAGGTCAATGACCTTCAGGATAGACTCAGAAGCGCCGCGTCGGTCAAATGAGGTCAGATGAGGTCAATGACTTTTGCTATCCTCTGAGAAGCTTCCGGACACGCAAAATGAGGTCAGCAGAGATAAATGAACTTCAGGATAGACTCAGAAGCGCCTTGTCGGTCAAATGAGGTCAGATGAGGTCAATGACCTTTGCTATCCTCTTAGAAGCTCCCGGACACGCAAAATGAGGACTCCAGAGGTCAATGACCTTAAGGACAGACTCAGAAGCGCCGCGTGGGTCAAATGAGGTCAGATGAGGTCAATGACCTTTGCTATCCTCTTAGAAGCCCCCGGACTCACATAATGAGGTCAGCAGAGGTCAATGACCTTCAGGATAGACTCAGTAGCGCCTTGTCGGTCAAATGAGGTCAGATGAGGTCAGTGACCTTTGCTATCCTCTTAGAAGCTCCCGCACACGCAAAATGAGGTAACCACAGATCAATAACCTTTTCTATCTTCTAAGACGCTCCCGGACACGCAAAATGAGGTCACCAGTGGTCAATGACCTTTGCTATCTTCTAAGACGCTCCCGGAAACGCAAAATGAGGTCAACAGAGGTCAATGTCCTTCAGGATAGACTCAGAAGCGCCTTGTCGGTCAAATGAGGTCAGATGACGTCAATGACCTTTGCTATCCTCTTAGAAGCTCCCGGACACGCAAAATGTGGACTCCAGAGGTCAATGACCTTAAGGACAGACTCAGAAGCGCCGCGTGGGTCAAATGAGGTCAGATGAGGTCAATGACCTTTGCTATCCTCTTAGAAGCTCCCGGACACGCAAAATGAGGTCAGCAGAGGTCAATGACCATCAGGATAGACTCAGAAGAGCCGCGTCGGTCAAATGAGGTCAGATGAGGTCAATGACCTTTGCTATCCTCTTAGAAGCTTTCGGACACGCAAAATGAGGTCACCAGAGGTCAATGACCTTTGCTATCCTCTTAGAAGCTCCCGGACACGCAAAATGAGGTCTCCAGAGGTCAATGACCTTCAGAAAAGACTCAGAAGCGCCGCGAGGGTCAAATGAGGTCAGATGAGGTCAATGACCTTTGCTATCCTCTTAGAAGCTCCCGGACTCACATAATGAGGTCAGCAGTGGTCAATGACCTTCAGGATAGACTCAGTAGCGCCTTGTCGGTCAAATGAGGACAGATGAGGTCAATGACCTTTGCTATCCTCTTAGAAGCTCCCGGACACGCGAAAAGAGGTCAGCAGAGTTCAATGATCTTTAGGACAGACTCAGAAGCGCCGCGTGGGTCAAATGAGGTCAGATGAGGTCAATGACCTTTGCTATCCTCTTAGAAGCTCCCGGACAGGCAAAATGAGGTCTCCAGAGGTCAATGACATTCAGGATAGACTCAGAAGCGCCGCGTCGGTTAAATGAGGTCAATGACCTTAGTTATACTCTCAGAAGCTCCCAGTGCGGCAAAATGAGGTCAGCAGAGGTCAATGATCTTCAGGATAGAGTCTGCAGCGCCGTGTCGGTCAAATGAGGTCAGATGAGGTCAATGAACTTTGCTATCCTCTTAGAAGCTCCCAGACACGCAAAATGAGTTCAGCAGAAGTCAATGACCTTCAGGTTAGACACAGAAGCGCCGTGTCGGTCAAATCAGGTCAGATGAGGTCAATGACCTATGCTATCCTCTTAGAAGCTCCCGTACCTTCAAAATGGGGTCACCAGATGTCAATGACCTTCAGGATAGACTCAGAAGCGCCGCGTCAGTCAAATGAGGTCAGATGAGGTCAATGTCATTTGCTATCTTCTTAGAAGCACCCGGACCGGCAAAATGAGGTCAGCAGAGGTCAATGACCTTTGCTATCTTCTAAGACGCTCCCGGACACGCAAAATGAGGTCACCAGAGGGCAATGACCTTGAGGATAGACTCAGAAGGGCCGCGTCGGTCAAATGAGGTCAGATGAGGTCAATGACCTTTGCTATCCTCTTAGCAGCTCCCGGACACGCAAAATGAGGTCAGCAGAGGTCAATGACCATCAGGATAGACTCAGAAGAGCCGCGTCGGTCAAATGAGGTCAGATGAGTTCAATGACCTTGCTATTCTCTTAGAAGCTCCCGCACACGCAAAATGAGGTCAACAGAGGTCAATGACCTTCAGGACAGACTCAGAAGCCCCGCGTCGGTCAAATAAGGTCAGATGAAGTCAATGACCTTTGCTATCCTCTTAGAAGATCCCGGACACGCAAAATAAGGTCAGCAGAGATCAATGAACTTCAGGATAGACTCAGAAGCGCCTTGTCGGTCAAATGAGGTCAGATGGGGTCAATGACCTTTGCTATCCTCTTAGAAGCTCCCGGACACGCGAAATGAGGTCAGCAGAGTTCAATGACCTTCAGGACAGACTCAGAAGCGCCGCGTGGGTCAAATGAGGTCAGATGAGGGCAATGACCTTTGCTATCCTCTTAGAAGCTTCCGGACTCACATAATGAGGTCAGCAGAGGTCAATGACCTTCAGGATAGACTCAGAAGCGCCGCGTCGGTCAAATGAGGTCAGATGAGGTCAATGACTTTTGCTATCCTCTGAGAAGCTTCCGGACACGCAAAATGAGGTCAGCAGAGATAAATGAACTTCAGGATAGACTCAGAAGCGCCTTGTCGGTCAAATGAGGTCAGATGAGGTCAATGACCTTTGCTATCCTCTTAGAAGCTCCCGGACACGCAAAATGAGGACTCCAGAGGTCAATGACCTTAAGGACAGACTCAGAAGCGCCGCGTGGGTCAAATGAGGTCAGATGAGGTCAATGACCTTTGCTATCCTCTTAGAAGCCCCCGGACTCACATAATGAGGTCAGCAGAGGTCAATGACCTTCAGGATAGACTCAGTAGCGCCTTGTCGGTCAAATGAGGTCAGATGAGGTCAGTGACCTTTGCTATCCCCTTAGAAGCTCCCGCACACGCAAAATGAGGTAACCACAGATCAATAACCTTTTCTATCTTCTAAGACGCTCCCGGACACGCAAAATGAGGTCACCAGTGGTCAATGACCTTTGCTATCTTCTAAGACTCTCCCGGAAACGCAAAATGAGGTCAACAGAGGTCAATGTCCTTCAGGATAGACTCAGAAGCGCCTTGTCGGTCAAATGAGGTCAGATGACGTCAATGACCTTTGCTATCCTCTTAGAAGCTCCCGGACACGCAAAATGTGGACTCCAGAGGTCAATGACCTTAAGGACAGACTCAGAAGCGCCGCGTGGGTCAAATGAGGTCAGATGAGGTCAATGACCTTTGCTATCCTCTTAGAAGCTCCCGGACACGCAAAATGAGGTCAGCAGAGGTCAATGACCATCAGGATAGACTCAGAAGAGCCGCGTCGGTCAAATGAGGTCAGATGAGGTCAATGACCTTTGCTATCCTCTTAGAAGCTTTCGGACACGCAAAATGAGGTCACCAGAGGTCAATGACCTTTGCTATCCTCTTAGAAGCTCCCGGACACGCAAAATGAGGTCTCCAGAGGTCAATGACCTTCAGAAAAGACTCAGAAGCGCCGCGAGGGTCAAATGAGGTCAGATGAGGTCAATGACCTTTGCTATCCTCTTAGAAGCTCCCGGACTCACATAATGAGGTCAGCAGTGGTCAATGACCTTCAGGATAGACTCAGTAGCGCCTTGTCGGTCAAATGAGGACAGATGAGGTCAATGACCTTTGCTATCCTCTTAGCAGCTCCCGGACTCGCAAAATGAGATCAGCAGAGATCAATGACCTTCAGGATAGACTCAGAAGCGCCTTGTCGGTAAAATGAGGTCAGATGAGGTCAATGACCTTTGCTATCCTCTTAGAAGCTCCCGGACTCGCAAATTGAGGTCAGCAGAGCTAAGTGACCATCAGGATAGACTCAGAAGCGCCGCGTCGGTCAAATGAGGTCAGATGAGGTCAATGACCTTTGCTATCCTCTTAGAAGCTCCCGCACACGCAAAATGAGGTTACCAGAGGTCAATGACCTTCAGGATAGACTCAGAAGCGCCGCGTCGGACAAATGAGGTCAGATGAGGTCAATGACCTTTGCTATCCGCTTAGAAGCTCCCGGACTCGCAAAATGATATCAGCAGAGGTCAATGACCATCAGGATAGACTCAGAAGCGCCGCGTCGATCAAATGAGGTCAGATGAGTTCAATGACATTTGCTATCCTCTTAGAAGCTCCCGTACACGCAAAATGAGGTCACCAGAGGTCAATGACCTTCCGGATAGACTCAGAAGCGCCGCGTCGGACAAATGAGGTCAGATGAGGTCAATGACATTTGCTATTCTCCTAGAAGCTCCCGGACCGGCAGAATGAGGTCAGCAGAGCTCAATGACCTTCCGGAAAGACTCTGAAGCGCCGCGTCGGTCAAATAAGGTCAGATGAGTTCAATGACCTTTGCTATCCTCTTAGAACCTCCCAGGCACGCAAAAAAAGGTCTGCAGAGTTCAATGACCTTCAGGATAGACTCAGAAGCGCCGCGTGGGTCAAATGAGGTCAGATGAGGTCAATGACCTTTGCTATCCTCTTAGAAGCTCCCGGACACGCAAAATGAGGTCAGCAGAGGTCAATGACCATCAGGATAGACTCAGAAGAGCCGCGTCGGTCAAATAAGGTCAGATGAAGTCAATGACCTCTGCTATCCTCTTAGAAGATCCCGGACACGCAAAATAAGGTCAGCAGAGATCAATGAACTTCAGGATAGACTCAGAAGCGCCTTGTCGGTCAAATGAGGTCAGATGGGGTCAATGACCTTTGCTATCCTCTTAGAAGCTCCCGGACACGCGAAATGAGGTCAGCAGAGTTCAATGACCTTCAGGACAGACTCAGAAGCGCCGCGTGGGTCAAATGAGGTCAGATGAGGGCAATGACCTTTGCTATCCTCTTAGAAGCTTCCGGACTCACATAATGAGGTCAGCAGAGATCAATGACCTTCAGGATAGACTCAGTAGCGCCGCGTCGGTCAAATGAGGTCAGATGAGTTCAATGACCTTGCTATCCTCTTAGAAGCTCCCGCACACGCAAAATGAGGTCAACAGAGGTCAATGACCTTAAGGACAGACTCAGAAGCGCCGCGTGGGTCAAATGAGGTCAGATGAGGTCAATGACCTTTGCTATCCTCTTAGAAGCCCCCGGACTCACATAATGAGGTCAGCAGAGGTCAATGACCTTCAGGATAGACTCAGAAGAGCCGCGTCGGTCAAATGAGGTCAGATGAGGTCAATGACCTTTGCTATCCTCTTAGAAGCTTTCGGACACGCAAAATGAGGTCACCAGAGGTCAATGACCTTTGCTATCCTCTTAGAAGCTCCCGGACTCGCAAATTGAGGTCAGCAGAGCTAAGTGACCATCAGGATAGACTCAGAAGCGCCGCGTCGGTCAAATGAGGTCAGATGAGGTCAATGACCTTTGCTATCCTCTTAGAAGCTCCCGCACACGCAAAATGAGGTTACCAGAGGTCAATGACCTTCAGGATAGACTCAGAAGCGCCGCGTCGGACAAATGAGGTCAGATGAGGTCAATGACCTTTGCTATCCTCTTAGAAGCTCCCGCACACGCAAAATGAGGTTACCAGAGGTCAATGACCTTCAGGATAGACTCAGAAGCGCCGCGTCGGACAAATGAGGTCAGATGAGGTCAATGACCTTTGCTATCCTCTTAGCAGCTCCCGGACTCGCAAAATGAGATCAGCAGAGATCAATGACCTTCAGGATAGACTCAGAAGCGCCTTGTCGGTAAAATGAGGTCAGATGAGGTCAATGACCTTTGCTATCCTCTTAGAAGCTCCCGGACTCGCAAATTGAGGTCAGCAGAGCTAAGTGACCATCAGGATAGACTCAGAAGCGCCGCGTCGGTCAAATGAGGTCAGATGAGGTCAATGACCTTTGCTATCCTCTTAGAAGCTCCCGCACACGCAAAATGAGGTTACCAGAGGTCAATGACCTTCAGGATAGACTCAGAAGCGCCGCGTCGGACAAATGAGGTCAGATGAGGTCAATGACCTTTGCTATCCTCTTAGCAGCTCCCGGACTCGCAAAATGAGATCAGCAGAGATCAATGACCTTCAGGATAGACTCAGAAGCGCCTTGTCGGTAAAATGAGGTCAGATGAGGTCAATGACCTTTGCTATCCTCTTAGAAGCTCCCGGACTCGCAAATTGAGGTCAGCAGAGCTAAGTGACCATCAGGATAGACTCAGAAGCGCCGCGTCGGTCAAATGAGGTCAGATGAGGTCAATGACCTTTGCTATCCTCTTAGAAGCTCCCGCACACGCAAAATGAGGTTACCAGAGGTCAATGACCTTCAGGATAGACTCAGAAGCGCCGCGTCGGACAAATGAGGTCAGATGAGGTCAATGACCTTTGCTATCCTCTTAGAAGCTCCCGGACTCGCAAAATGATATCAGCAGAGGTCAATGACCTTCCGGATAGACTCAGAAGCGCCGCGTCGGACAAATGAGGTCAGATGAGGTCAATGACATTTGCTATTCTCTTAGAAGCTCCCGGACCGGCAGAATGAGGTCAGCAGAGCTCAATGACCTTCCGGAAAGACTCTGAAGCGCCGCGTCGGTCAAATAAGGTCAGATGAGTTCAATGACCTTTGCTATCCTCTTAGAACCTCCCAGGCACGCAAAAAAAGGTCAGCAGAGTTCAATGACCTTCAGGATAGACTCAGAAGCGCCGCGTGGGTCAAATGAGGTCAGATGAGGTCAATGACCTTTGCTATCCTCTTAGAAGCTCCCGGACACGCAAAATGAGGTCAGCAGAGGTCAATGACCATCAGGATAGACTCAGAAGAGCCGCGAGGGTCAAATGAGGTCAGATGAGGTCAATGACCTTTGCTATCCTCTTAGAAGCTCCCGGACTCACATAATGAGGTCAGCAGTGGTCAATGACCTTCAGGATAGACTCAGTAGCGCCTTGTCGGTCAAATGAGGACAGATGACGTCAATGACCTTTGCTATCCTCTTAGAAGCTCCCGGACACGCAAAATGTGGACTCCAGAGGTCAATGACCTTAAGGACAGACTCAGAAGCGCCGCGTGGGTCAAATGAGGTCAGATGAGGTCAATGACCTTTGCTATCCTCTTAGAAGCTCCCGGACACGCAAAATGAGGTCAGCAGAGGTCAATGACCATCAGGATAGACTCAGAAGAGCCGCGTCGGTCAAATGAGGTCAGATGAGGTCAATGACCTTTGCTATCCTCTTAGAAGCTTTCGGACACGCAAAATGAGGTCACCAGAGGTCAATGACCTTTGCTATCCTCTTAGAAGCTCCCGGACACGCAAAATGAGGTCTCCAGAGGTCAATGACCTTCAGAAAAGACTCAGAAGCGCCGCGAGGGTCAAATGAGGTCAGATGAGGTCAATGACCTTTGCTATCCTCTTAGAAGCTCCCGGACTCACATAATGAGGTCAGCAGTGGTCAATGACCTTCAGGATAGACTCAGTAGCGCCTTGTCGGTCAAATGAGGACAGATGACGTCAATGACCTTTGCTATCCTCTTAGAAGCTCCCGGACACGCAAAATGTGGACTCCAGAGGTCAATGACCTTAAGGACAGACTCAGAAGCGCCGCGTGGGTCAAATGAGGTCAGATGAGGTCAATGACCTTTGCTATCCTCTTAGAAGCTCCCGGACACGCAAAATGAGGTCAGCAGAGGTCAATGACCATCAGGATAGACTCAGAAGAGCCGCGTCGGTCAAATGAGGTCAGATGAGGTCAATGACCTTTGCTATCCTCTTAGAAGCTCCCGGACTCACATAATGAGGTCAGCAGTGGTCAATGACCTTCAGGATAGACTCAGTAGCGCCTTGTCGGTCAAATGAGGACAGATGACGTCAATGACCTTTGCTATCCTCTTAGAAGCTCCCGGACACGCAAAATGTGGACTCCAGAGGTCAATGACCTTAAGGACAGACTCAGAAGCGCCGCGTGGGTCAAATGAGGTCAGATGAGGTCAATGACCTTTGCTATCCTCTTAGAAGCTCCCGGACACGCAAAATGAGGTCAGCAGAGGTCAATGACCATCAGGATAGACTCAGAAGAGCCGCGTCGGTCAAATGAGGTCAGATGAGGTCAATGACCTTTGCTATCCTCTTAGAAGCTTTCGGACACGCAAAATGAGGTCACCAGAGGTCAATGACCTTTGCTATCCTCTTAGAAGCTCCCGGACACGCAAAATGAGGTCTCCAGAGGTCAATGACCTTCAGAAAAGACTCAGAAGCGCCGCGAGGGTCAAATGAGGTCAGATGAGGTCAATGACCTTTGCTATCCTCTTAGAAGCTCCCGGACTCACATAATGAGGTCAGCAGTGGTCAATGACCTTCAGGATAGACTCAGTAGCGCCTTGTCGGTCAAATGAGGACAGATGACGTCAATGACCTTTGCTATCCTCTTAGAAGCTCCCGGACACGCAAAATGTGGACTCCAGAGGTCAATGACCTTAAGGACAGACTCAGAAGCGCCGCGTGGGTCAAATGAGGTCAGATGAGGTCAATGACCTTTGCTATCCTCTTAGAAGCTCCCGGACACGCAAAATGAGGTCAGCAGAGGTCAATGACCATCAGGATAGACTCAGAAGAGCCGCGTCGGTCAAATGAGGTCAGATGAGGTCAATGACCTTTGCTATCCTCTTAGAAGCTTTCGGACACGCAAAATGAGGTCACCAGAGGTCAATGACCTTTGCTATCCTCTTAGAAGCTCCCGGACACGCAAAATGAGGTCTCCAGAGGTCAATGACCTTCAGAAAAGACTCAGAAGCGCCGCGAGGGTCAAATGAGGTCAGATGAGGTCAATGACCTTTGCTATCCTCTTAGAAGCTCCCGGACTCACATAATGAGGTCAGCAGTGGTCAATGACCTTCAGGATAGACTCAGTAGCGCCTTGTCGGTCAAATGAGGACAGATGACGTCAATGACCTTTGCTATCCTCTTAGAAGCTCCCGGACACGCAAAATGTGGACTCCAGAGGTCAATGACCTTAAGGACAGACTCAGAAGCGCCGCGTGGGTCAAATGAGGTCAGATGAGGTCAATGACCTTTGCTATCCTCTTAGAAGCTCCCGGACACGCAAAATGAGGTCAGCAGAGGTCAATGACCATCAGGATAGACTCAGAAGAGCCGCGTCGGTCAAATGAGGTCAGATGAGGTCAATGACCTTTGCTATCCTCTTAGAAGCTTTCGGACACGCAAAATGAGGTCACCAGAGGTCAATGACCTTTGCTATCCTCTTAGAAGCTCCCGGACACGCAAAATGAGGTCACCAGTGGTCAATGACCTTTGCTATCTTCTAAGACGCTCCCGGAAACGCAAAATGAGGTCAACAGAGGTCAATGTCCTTCAGGATAGACTCAGAAGCGCCTTGTCGGTCAAATGAGGTCAGATGACGTCAATGACCTTTGCTATCCTCTTAGAAGCTCCCGGACACGCAAAATGTGGACTCCAGAGGTCAATGACCTTAAGGACAGACTCAGAAGCGCCGCGTGGGTCAAATGAGGTCAGATGAGGTCAATGACCTTTGCTATCCTCTTAGAAGCTCCCGGACACGCAAAATGAGGTCAGCAGAGGTCAATGACCATCAGGATAGACTCAGAAGAGCCGCGTCGGTCAAATGAGGTCAGATGAGGTCAATGACCTTTGCTATCCTCTTAGAAGCTTTCGGACACGCAAAATGAGGTCACCAGAGGTCAATGACCTTTGCTATCCTCTTAGAAGCTCCCGGACACGCAAAATGAGGTCTCCAGAGGTCAATGACCTTCAGAAAAGACTCAGAAGCGCCGCGAGGGTCAAATGAGGTCAGATGAGGTCAATGACCTTTGCTATCCTCTTAGAAGCTCCCGGACTCACATAATGAGGTCAGCAGTGGTCAATGACCTTCAGGATAGACTCAGTAGCGCCTTGTCGGTCAAATGAGGACAGATGAGGTCAATGACCTTTGCTATCCTCTTAGAAGCTCCCGGACACGCGAAAAGAGGTCAGCAGAGTTCAATGATCTTTAGGACAGACTCAGAAGCGCCGCGTGGGTCAAATGAGGTCAGATGAGGTCAATGACCTTTGCTATCCTCTTAGAAGCTCCCGGACAGGCAAAATGAGGTCTCCAGAGGTCAATGACATTCAGGATAGACTCAGAAGCGCCGCGTCGGTTAAATGAGGTCAATGACCTTAGTTATACTCTCAGAAGCTCCCAGTGCGGCAAAATGAGGTCAGCAGAGGTCAATGATCTTCAGGATAGAGTCTGCAGCGCCGTGTCGGTCAAATGAGGTCAGATGAGGTCAATGAACTTTGCTATCCTCTTAGAAGCTCCCAGACACGCAAAATGAGTTCAGCAGAAGTCAATGACCTTCAGGTTAGACACAGAAGCGCCGTGTCGGTCAAATCAGGTCAGATGAGGTCAATGACCTATGCTATCCTCTTAGAAGCTCCCGTACCTTCAAAATGGGGTCACCAGATGTCAATGACCTTCAGGATAGACTCAGAAGCGCCGCGTCAGTCAAATGAGGTCAGATGAGGTCAATGTCATTTGCTATCTTCTTAGAAGCACCCGGACCGGCAAAATGAGGTCAGCAGAGGTCAATGACCTTTGCTATCTTCTAAGACGCTCCCGGACACGCAAAATGAGGTCACCAGAGGGCAATGACCTTGAGGATAGACTCAGAAGGGCCGCGTCGGTCAAATGAGGTCAGATGAGGTCAATGACCTTTGCTATCCTCTTAGCAGCTCCCGGACACGCAAAATGAGGTCAGCAGAGGTCAATGACCATCAGGATAGACTCAGAAGAGCCGCGTCGGTCAAATGAGGTCAGATGAGTTCAATGACCTTGCTATTCTCTTAGAAGCTCCCGCACACGCAAAATGAGGTCAACAGAGGTCAATGACCTTCAGGACAGACTCAGAAGCCCCGCGTCGGTCAAATAAGGTCAGATGAAGTCAATGACCTTTGCTATCCTCTTAGAAGATCCCGGACACGCAAAATAAGGTCAGCAGAGATCAATGAACTTCAGGATAGACTCAGAAGCGCCTTGTCGGTCAAATGAGGTCAGATGGGGTCAATGACCTTTGCTATCCTCTTAGAAGCTCCCGGACACGCGAAATGAGGTCAGCAGAGTTCAATGACCTTCAGGACAGACTCAGAAGCGCCGCGTGGGTCAAATGAGGTCAGATGAGGGCAATGACCTTTGCTATCCTCTTAGAAGCTTCCGGACTCACATAATGAGGTCAGCAGAGGTCAATGACCTTCAGGATAGACTCAGAAGCGCCGCGTCGGTCAAATGAGGTCAGATGAGGTCAATGACTTTTGCTATCCTCTGAGAAGCTTCCGGACACGCAAAATGAGGTCAGCAGAGATAAATGAACTTCAGGATAGACTCAGAAGCGCCTTGTCGGTCAAATGAGGTCAGATGAGGTCAATGACCTTTGCTATCCTCTTAGAAGCTCCCGGACACGCAAAATGAGGACTCCAGAGGTCAATGACCTTAAGGACAGACTCAGAAGCGCCGCGTGGGTCAAATGAGGTCAGATGAGGTCAATGACCTTTGCTATCCTCTTAGAAGCCCCCGGACTCACATAATGAGGTCAGCAGAGGTCAATGACCTTCAGGATAGACTCAGTAGCGCCTTGTCGGTCAAATGAGGTCAGATGAGGTCAGTGACCTTTGCTATCCTCTTAGAAGCTCCCGCACACGCAAAATGAGGTAACCACAGATCAATAACCTTTTCTATCTTCTAAGACGCTCCCGGACACGCAAAATGAGGTCACCAGTGGTCAATGACCTTTGCTATCTTCTAAGACTCTCCCGGAAACGCAAAATGAGGTCAACAGAGGTCAATGTCCTTCAGGATAGACTCAGAAGCGCCTTGTCGGTCAAATGAGGTCAGATGACGTCAATGACCTTTGCTATCCTCTTAGAAGCTCCCGGACACGCAAAATGTGGACTCCAGAGGTCAATGACCTTAAGGACAGACTCAGAAGCGCCGCGTGGGTCAAATGAGGTCAGATGAGGTCAATGACCTTTGCTATCCTCTTAGAAGCTCCCGGACACGCAAAATGAGGTCAGCAGAGGTCAATGACCATCAGGATAGACTCAGAAGAGCCGCGTCGGTCAAATGAGGTCAGATGAGGTCAATGACCTTTGCTATCCTCTTAGAAGCTTTCGGACACGCAAAATGAGGTCACCAGAGGTCAATGACCTTTGCTATCCTCTTAGAAGCTCCCGGACACGCAAAATGAGGTCTCCAGAGGTCAATGACCTTCAGAAAAGACTCAGAAGCGCCGCGAGGGTCAAATGAGGTCAGATGAGGTCAATGACCTTTGCTATCCTCTTAGAAGCTCCCGGACTCACATAATGAGGTCAGCAGTGGTCAATGACCTTCAGGATAGACTCAGTAGCGCCTTGTCGGTCAAATGAGGACAGATGAGGTCAATGACCTTTGCTATCCTCTTAGCAGCTCCCGGACTCGCAAAATGAGATCAGCAGAGATCAATGACCTTCAGGATAGACTCAGAAGCGCCTTGTCGGTAAAATGAGGTCAGATGAGGTCAATGACCTTTGCTATCCTCTTAGAAGCTCCCGGACTCGCAAATTGAGGTCAGCAGAGCTAAGTGACCATCAGGATAGACTCAGAAGCGCCGCGTCGGTCAAATGAGGTCAGATGAGGTCAATGACCTTTGCTATCCTCTTAGAAGCTCCCGCACACGCAAAATGAGGTTACCAGAGGTCAATGACCTTCAGGATAGACTCAGAAGCGCCGCGTCGGACAAATGAGGTCAGATGAGGTCAATGACCTTTGCTATCCTCTTAGAAGCTCCCGGACTCGCAAAATGATATCAGCAGAGGTCAATGACCATCAGGATAGACTCAGAAGCGCCGCGTCGATCAAATGAGGTCAGATGAGTTCAATGACATTTGCTATCCTCTTAGAAGCTCCCGTACACGCAAAATGAGGTCACCAGAGGTCAATGACCTTCCGGATAGACTCAGAAGCGCCGCGTCGGACAAATGAGGTCAGATGAGGTCAATGACATTTGCTATTCTCTTAGAAGCTCCCGGACCGGCAGAATGAGGTCAGCAGAGCTCAATGACCTTCCGGAAAGACTCTGAAGCGCCGCGTCGGTCAAATAAGGTCAGATGAGTTCAATGACCTTTGCTATCCTCTTAGAACCTCCCAGGCACGCAAAAAAAGGTCAGCAGAGTTCAATGACCTTCAGGATAGACTCAGAAGCGCCGCGTGGGTCAAATGAGGTCAGATGAGGTCAATGACCTTTGCTATCCTCTTAGAAGCTCCCGGACACGCAAAATGAGGTCAGCAGAGGTCAATGACCATCAGGATAGACTCAGAAGAGCCGCGTCGGTCAAATAAGGTCAGATGAAGTCAATGACCTCTGCTATCCTCTTAGAAGATCCCGGACACGCAAAATAAGGTCAGCAGAGATCAATGAACTTCAGGATAGACTCAGAAGCGCCTTGTCGGTCAAATGAGGTCAGATGGGGTCAATGACCTTTGCTATCCTCTTAGAAGCTCCCGGACACGCGAAATGAGGTCAGCAGAGTTCAATGACCTTCAGGACAGACTCAGAAGCGCCGCGTGGGTCAAATGAGGTCAGATGAGGGCAATGACCTTTGCTATCCTCTTAGAAGCTTCCGGACTCACATAATGAGGTCAGCAGAGATCAATGACCTTCAGGATAGACTCAGTAGCGCCGCGTCGGTCAAATGAGGTCAGATGAGTTCAATGACCTTGCTATCCTCTTAGAAGCTCCCGCACACGCAAAATGAGGTCAACAGAGGTCAATGACCTTAAGGACAGACTCAGAAGCGCCGCGTGGGTCAAATGAGGTCAGATGAGGTCAATGACCTTTGCTATCCTCTTAGAAGCCCCCGGACTCACATAATGAGGTCAGCAGAGGTCAATGACCTTCAGGATAGACTCAGAAGAGCCGCGTCGGTCAAATGAGGTCAGATGAGGTCAATGACCTTTGCTATCCTCTTAGAAGCTTTCGGACACGCAAAATGAGGTCACCAGAGGTCAATGACCTTTGCTATCCTCTTAGAAGCTCCCGGACTCGCAAATTGAGGTCAGCAGAGCTAAGTGACCATCAGGATAGACTCAGAAGCGCCGCGTCGGTCAAATGAGGTCAGATGAGGTCAATGACCTTTGCTATCCTCTTAGAAGCTCCCGCACACGCAAAATGAGGTTACCAGAGGTCAATGACCTTCAGGATAGACTCAGAAGCGCCGCGTCGGACAAATGAGGTCAGATGAGGTCAATGACCTTTGCTATCCTCTTAGAAGCTCCCGCACACGCAAAATGAGGTTACCAGAGGTCAATGACCTTCAGGATAGACTCAGAAGCGCCGCGTCGGACAAATGAGGTCAGATGAGGTCAATGACCTTTGCTATCCTCTTAGCAGCTCCCGGACTCGCAAAATGAGATCAGCAGAGATCAATGACCTTCAGGATAGACTCAGAAGCGCCTTGTCGGTAAAATGAGGTCAGATGAGGTCAATGACCTTTGCTATCCTCTTAGAAGCTCCCGGACTCGCAAATTGAGGTCAGCAGAGCTAAGTGACCATCAGGATAGACTCAGAAGCGCCGCGTCGGTCAAATGAGGTCAGATGAGGTCAATGACCTTTGCTATCCTCTTAGAAGCTCCCGCACACGCAAAATGAGGTTACCAGAGGTCAATGACCTTCAGGATAGACTCAGAAGCGCCGCGTCGGACAAATGAGGTCAGATGAGGTCAATGACCTTTGCTATCCTCTTAGCAGCTCCCGGACTCGCAAAATGAGATCAGCAGAGATCAATGACCTTCAGGATAGACTCAGAAGCGCCTTGTCGGTAAAATGAGGTCAGATGAGGTCAATGACCTTTGCTATCCTCTTAGAAGCTCCCGGACTCGCAAATTGAGGTCAGCAGAGCTAAGTGACCATCAGGATAGACTCAGAAGCGCCGCGTCGGTCAAATGAGGTCAGATGAGGTCAATGACCTTTGCTATCCTCTTAGAAGCTCCCGCACACGCAAAATGAGGTTACCAGAGGTCAATGACCTTCAGGATAGACTCAGAAGCGCCGCGTCGGACAAATGAGGTCAGATGAGGTCAATGACCTTTGCTATCCTCTTAGAAGCTCCCGGACTCGCAAAATGATATCAGCAGAGGTCAATGACCTTCCGGATAGACTCAGAAGCGCCGCGTCGGACAAATGAGGTCAGATGAGGTCAATGACATTTGCTATTCTCTTAGAAGCTCCCGGACCGGCAGAATGAGGTCAGCAGAGCTCAATGACCTTCCGGAAAGACTCTGAAGCGCCGCGTCGGTCAAATAAGGTCAGATGAGTTCAATGACCTTTGCTATCCTCTTAGAACCTCCCAGGCACGCAAAAAAAGGTCAGCAGAGTTCAATGACCTTCAGGATAGACTCAGAAGCGCCGCGTGGGTCAAATGAGGTCAGATGAGGTCAATGACCTTTGCTATCCTCTTAGAAGCTCCCGGACACGCAAAATGAGGTCAGCAGAGGTCAATGACCATCAGGATAGACTCAGAAGAGCCGCGTCGGTCAAATAAGGTCAGATGAAGTCAATGACCTCTGCTATCCTCTTAGAAGATCCCGGACACGCAAAATAAGGTCAGCAGAGATCAATGAACTTCAGGATAGACTCAGAAGCGCCTTGTCGGTCAAATGAGGTCAGATGGGGTCAATGACCTTTGCTATCCTCTTAGAAGCTCCCGGACACGCGAAATGAGGTCAGCAGAGTTCAATGACCTTCAGGACAGACTCAGAAGCGCCGCGCGGGTCAAATGAGGTCAGATGAGGGCAATGACCTTTGCTATCCTCTTAGAAGCTTCCGGACTCACATAATGAGGTCAGCAGAGATCAATGACCTTCAGGATAGACTCAGTAGCGCCGCGTCGGTCAAATGAGGTCAGATGAGTTCAATGACCTTGCTATCCTCTTAGAAGCTCCCGCACACGCAAAATGAGGTCAACAGAGGTCAATGACCTTAAGGACAGACTCAGAAGCGCCGCGTGGGTCAAATGAGGTCAGATGAGGTCAATGACCTTTGCTATCCTCTTAGAAGCCCCCGGACTCACATAATGAGGTCAGCAGAGGTCAATGACCATCAGGATAGACTCAGAAGAGCCGCGTCGGTCAAATGAGGTCAGATGAGGTCAATGACCTTTGCTATCCTCTTAGAAGCTTTCGGACACGCAAAATGAGGTCACCAGAGGTCAATGACCTTTGCAATCCTCTTAGAAGCTCCCGGACACGCAAAATGAGGTCTCCAGAGGTCAATGACCTTCAGAAAAGACTCAGAAGCGCCGCGAGGGTCAAATGAGGTCAGATGAGGTCAATGACCTTTGCTATCCTCTTAGAAGCTCCCGGACTCACATAATGAGGTCAGCAGTGGTCAATGACCTTCAGGATAGACTCAGTAGCGCCTTGTCGGTCAAATGAGGACAGATGAGGTCAATGACCTTTGCTATCCTCTTAGAAGCTCCCGGACTCGCAAATTGAGGTCAGCAGAGCTAAGTGACCATCAGGATAGACTCAGAAGCGCCGCGTCGGTCAAATGAGGTCAGATGAGGTCAATGACCTTGCTATCCTCTTAGAAGCTCCCGCACACGCAAAATGAGGTCAACAGAGGTCAATGACCTTAAGGACAGACTCAGAAGCGCCGCGTGGGTCAAATGAGGTCAGATGAGGTCAATGACCTTTGCTATCCTCTTAGAAGCCCCCGGACTCACATAATGAGGTCAGCAGAGGTCAATGACCTTCAGGATAGACTCAGTAGCGCCGCGTCGGTCAAATGAGGTCAGATGAGTTCAATGACCTTGCTATCCTCTTAGAAGCTCCCGCACACGCAAAATGAGGTCAACAGAGGTCAATAATCTTCAGGACAGACTCAGAAGCCCCGCGTCGGTCAAATGAGGTCAGATGAAATCAATGACCTTTGCTATCCTATTAGAAGATCCCGGACACGCAAAATAAGGTCAGCAGAGATCAATGAACTTCAGGATAGACTCGGAAGCGCCTTGTCGGTCAAATGAGGTCAGATGAGGTCAATGACCTTTGCTATCCTCTTAGAAGCTCCCGGACTCGCAAATTGAGGTCAGCAGAGCTCAATGACCTTCAGGATAGACTCTGAAGCGCCGCGTCGGTCAAATAAGGTCAGATGAGTTCAATGACCTTTGCTATCCTCTTAGAACCTCCCAGGCACGCAAAAAAAGGTCAGCAGAGTTCAATGACCTTCAGGATAGACTCAGAAGCGCCGCGTGGGTCAAATGAGGTCAGATGAGGTCAATGACCTTTGCTATCCTCTTAGAAGCTCTCGGACACGCAAAATGAGGTCAGCAGAGGTCAATGACCATCAGGATAGACTCAGAAGAGCCGCGTCGGTCAAATAAGGTCAGATGAAGTCAATGACCTTTGCTATCCTCTTAGAAGATCCCGGACACGCAAAATAAGGTCAGCAGAGATCAATGAACTTCAGGATAGACTCAGAAGCGCCTTGTCGGTCAAATGAGGTCAGATGGGGTCAATGACCTTTGCTATCCTCTTAGAAGCTCCCGGACACGCGAAATGAGGTCAGCAGAGTTCAATGACCTTCAGGACAGACTCAGAAGCGTCGCGTGGGTCAAATGAGGTCAGATGAGGGCAATGACCTTTGCTATCCTCTTAGAAGCTTCCGGACTCACATAATGTGGTCAGCAGAGATCAATGACCTTCAGGATAGACTCAGAAGCGCCTTGTCGGTCAAATGAGGTCAGATGAGGTCAATGACCTTTGCTATCCTCTTAGAAGCTCCCGGAGACGCAAAATGAGGACACCAGAGGTCAATGACCTTAAGGACAGACTCAGAAGCGCCGCGTGGGTCAAATGAGGTCAGATGAGGTCAATGACCTTTGCTATCCTCTTAGAAGCCCCCGGACTCACATAAAGAGGTCAGCAGAGGTCAATGACCTTCAGGATAGACTCAGTAGCGCCGCGTCGGTCAAATGAGGTTAGATGAGTTCAATGACCTTGCTATCCTCTTAGAAGCTCCCGCACACGCAAAATGAGGTCAACAGAGGTCAATAAGCTTCAGGACAGACTCAGAAGCCCCGCGTCGGTCAAATGAGGTCAGATGAAGTCAATGACCTTTGCTATCCTATTAGAAGATCCCGGACACGCAAAATAAGGTCAGCAGAGATCAATGAACTTCAGGATAGACTCAGAAGCGCCTTGTCGGTCAAATGAGGTCAGATGGGGTCAATGACCTTTGCTATCCTCTTAGAAGCTCCCGGACACGCGAAATGAGGTCAGCAGAGTTCAATGACCTTCAGGACAGACTCAGAAGCGCCGCGTCGGTCAAATGAGGTCAGATGAGGTCAATGACTTTTGCTATCCTCTTAGAAGCTCCCGCACACGCAAAATGAGGTCAGCAGAGGTCAATGACCTTCAGGATAGACTCAGTAGCGCCTTGTCAGTCAAATGAGGTCAGATGAGGTCAATGACTTTTGCTATCCTCTTAGAAGCTCCCGTACACGCAAAATGAGGTCAGCAGATGTCAATGACCATCAGGATAGACTCAGAAGCGCCGCGTGGGTCAAATGAGGTCAGATGAGGTCAATGACCTTTGCTATCCTCTTAGAAGCTCCCGGACACGCGAAATGAGGTCAGCAGAGTTCAATGACCTTCAGGACAGACTCAGAAGCGCCGCGTCGGACAAATGAGGTCAGATGAGGTCAATGACCTTTGCTATTCTCTTAGAACCTCCCAGGCACGCAAAAAAAGGTCAGCAGAGTTCAATGACCTTCAGGATAGACTCAGAAGCGCCGCGTGGGTCAAATGAGGTCAGATGAGGTCAATGACCTTTGCTATCCTCTTAGAAGCTCCCGGACACGCAAAATGAGGTCAGCAGAGGTCAATGACCTTTGCTATCCTCTTAGAAGATCCCGGACACGCAAAATAAGGTCAGCAGAGATCAATGAACTTCAGGATAGACTCAGAAGCGCCTTGTCGGTCAAATGAGGTCAGATGAGGTCAATGACCTTTGCTATCCTCTTAGAAGCTCCCGGACTCGCAAATTGAGGTCAGCAGAGCTCAATGACCTTCAGGATAGACTCTGAAGCGCCGCGTCGGTCAAATGAGGTCAGATGAGTTCAATGACCTTTGCTATCCTCTTAGAACCTCCCAGGCACGCAAAAAAAGGTCAGCAGAGTTCAATGACCTTCAGGATAGACTCAGAAGCGCCGCGTGGGTCAAATGAGGTTAGATGAGTTCAATGACCTTGCTATCCTCTTAGAAGCTCCCGCACACGCAAAATGAGGTCAACAGAGGTCAATAAGCTTCAGGACAGACTCAGAAGCCCCGCGTCGGTCAAATGAGGTCAGATGAAATCAATGACCTTTGCTATCCTATTAGAAGATCCCGGACACGCAAAATGAGGTCAGCAGAGGTCAATGACCATCAGGATAGACTCAGAAGAGCCGCGTCGGTCAAATGAGGTCAGATGAGTTCAATGACATTGCTATCCTCTTAGAACCTCCCGCACACGCGAAATGATTTCAGCAGAGTTCAATGACCTTCAGGACAGACTCAGAAGCGTCGCGTGGGTCAAATGAGGTCAGATGAGGGCAATGACCTTTGCTATCCTCTTAGAAGCTTCCGGACTCACATAATGTGGTCAGCAGAGATCAATGACCTTCAGGATAGACTCAGAAGCGCCTTGTCGGTCAAATGAGGTCAGATGAGGTCAATGACCTTTGCTATCCTCTTAGAAGCTCCCGGACACGCAAAATGAGGACTCCAGAGGTCAATGACCTTAAGGACAGACTCAGAAGCGCCGCGTGGGTCAAATGAGGTCAGATGAGGTCAATGACTTTTGCTATCCTCTTAGAAGCTTCCGGACACGCAAAATGAGGTCAGCAGAGATCAATGACCTTCAGGATAGACTCAGAAGCGCCTTGTCGGTCAAATGAGGTCAGATGAGGTCAATGTCATTTGCTATCTTCTTAGAAGCACCCGGACCGGCAAAATGAGGTCAGCAGAGGTCAATGACCTTTGCTATCCTCTTAGAAGATCCCGGACACGCAAAATAAGGTCAGCAGAGATCAATGAACTACAGGATAGACTCAGAAGCGCCTTGTCGGTCAAATGAGGTCAGATGAGGTCAATGACCTTTGCTATCCTCTTAGAAGCTCCCGGACTCGCAAATTGAGGTCAGCAGAGCTCAATGACCTTCAGGATAGAATCTGAAGCGCCGCGTCGGTCAAATGAGGTCAGATGAGTTCAATGACCTTGCTATCCTCTTAGAAGCTCCCGCACACGCAAAATGAGGTCAACAGAGGTCAATAAGCTTCAGGACAGACTCAGAAGCCCCGTGTCGGTCAAATGAGGTCAGATGAAATCAATGACCTTTGCTATCCTATTAGAAGATCCCGGACACGCAAAATGAGGTCAGCAGAGGTCAATGACCATCAGGATAGACTCAGAAGAGCCGCGTCGGTCAAATGAGGTCAGATGAGTTCAATGACATTGCTATCCTCTTAGAACCTCCCGCACACGCAAAATGAGGTCACCAGAGTTCAATGACCTTCAGGATAGACTCAGAAGCGCCGCGTCGGACAAATGAGGTCAGATGAGGTCAATGACCTTTGCTATTCTCTTAGAACCTCCCAGGCACGCAAAAAAAGGTCAGCAGAGTTCAATGACCTTCAGGATAGACTCAGAAGCGCCGCGTGGGTCAAATGAGGTCAGATGAGGTCAATGACCTTTGCTATCCTCTTAGAAGCTCCCGGACACGCAAAATGAGGTCAGCTGAGGTCAATGACCTTTGCTATCCTCTTAGAAGATCCCGGACACGCAAAATAAGGTCAGCAGAGATCAATGAACTTCAGGATAGACTCAGAAGCGCCTTGTCGGTCAAATGAGGTCAGATGAGGTCAATGACCTTTGCTATCCTCTTAGAAGCTCCCGGACTCGCAAATTGAGGTCAGCAGAGCTCAATGACCTTCAGGATAGACTCTGAAGCGCCGCGTCGGTCAAATGAGGTCAGATGAGTTCAATGACCTTTGCTATCCTCTTAGAACCTCCCTGGCACGCAAAAAAAGGTCAGCAGAGTTCAATGACCTTCAGGATAGACTCAGAAGCGCCGCGTGGGTCAAATGAGGTTAGATGAGTTCAATGACCTTGCTATCCTCTTAGAAGCTCCCGCACACGCAAAATGAGGTCAACAGAGGTCAATAAGCTTCAGGACAGACTCAGAAGCCCCGCGTCGGTCAAATGAGGTCAGATGAAATCAATGACCTTTGCTATCCTATTAGAAGATCCCGGACACGCAAAATGAGGTCAGCAGAGGTCAATGACCATCAGGATAGACTCAGAAGAGCCGCGTCGGTCAAATGAGGTCAGATGAGTTCAATGACATTGCTATCCTCTTAGAACCTCCCGCACACGCGAAATGAGGTCAGCAGAGTTCAATGACCTTCAGGACAGACTCAGAAGCGTCGCGTGGGTCAAATGAGGTCAGATGAGGGCAATGACCTTTGCTATCCTCTTAGAAGCTTCCGGACTCACATAATGTGGTCAGCAGAGATCAATGACCTTCAGGATAGACTCAGAAGCGCCTTGTCGGTCAAATGAGGTCAGATGAGGTCAATGACCTTTGCTATCCTCTTAGAAGCTCCCGGACACGCAAAATGAGGAATCCAGAGGTCAATGACCTTAAGGACAGACTCAGAAGCGCCGCGTGGGTCAAATGAGGTCAGATGAGGTCAATGACCTTTGCTATCCTCTTAGAAGCCCCCGGACTCACATAATGAGGTCAGCAGAGGTCAATGACCTTCAGGATAGACTCAGTAGCGCCGCGTCGGTCAAATGAGGTCAGATGAGTTCAATGACCTTGCTATCCTCTTAGAAGCTCCCGCACACGCAAAATGAGGTCAACAGAGGTCAATAAGCTTCAGGACAGACTCAGAAGCCCCGCGTCGGTCAAATGAGGTCAGATGAGTTCAATGACCTTGCTATCCTCTTAGAAGCTCCCGCACACGCAAAATGAGGTCAACAGAGGTCAATAAGCTTCAGGACAGACTCAGAAGCCCCGCGTCGGTCAAATGAGGTCAGATGAAATCAATGACCTTTGCTATCGTATTAGAAGATCCCGGACACGCAAAATGAGGTCAGCAGAGGTCAATGACCATCAGGATAGACTCATAAGAGCCGCGTCGGTCAAATGAGGTCAGATGAGTTCAATGACATTGCTATCCTCTTAGAACCTCCCGCACACGCGAAATGAGGTCAGCAGAGTTCAATGACCTTCAGGACAGACTCAGAAGCGTCGCGTGGGTCAAATGAGGTCAGATGAGGGCAATGACCTTTGCTATCCTCTTAGAAGTTTCCGGACTCACATAATGTGGTCAGCAGAGATCAATGACCTTCAGGATAGACTCAGAAGCGCCTTGTCGGTCAAATGAGGTCAGATGAGGTCAATGACCTTTGCTATCCTCTTAGAAGTTCCCGGACACGCAAAATGAGGACTCCAGAGGTCAATGACCTTAAGGACAGACTCAGAAGCGCCGCGTGGGTCAAATGAGGTCAGATGAGGTCAATGACCTTTGCTATCCTCTTAGAAGCCCCCGGACTCACATAATGAGGTCAGCAGAGGTCAATGACCTTCAGGATAGACTCAGTAGCGCCGCGTCGGTCAAATGAGGTCAGATGAGTTCAATGACCTTGCTATCCTCTTAGAAGCTCCCGCACACGCAAAATGAGGTCAACAGAGGTCAATAAGCTTCAGGACAGACTCAGAAGCCCCGCGTCGGTCAAATGAGGTCAGATGAAGTCAATGACCTTTGCTATCCTATTAGAAGATCCCGGACACGCAAAATAAGGTCAGCAGAGATCAATGAACTTCAGGATAGACTCAGAAGCGCCTTGTCGGTCAAATGAGGTCAGATGGGGTCAATGACCTTTGCTATCCTCTTAGAAGCTCCCGGACACGCGAAATGAGGTCAGCAGAGTTCAATGACCTTCAGGACAGACTCAGAAGCGTCGCGTGGGTCAAATGAGGTCAGATGAGGGCAATGACCTTTGCTATCCTCTTAGAAGCTTCCGGACTCACATAATGTGGTCAGCAGAGATCAATGACCTTCAGGATAGACTCAGAAGCGCCTTGTCGGTCAAATGAGGTCAGATGAGGTCAATGACCTTTGCTATCCTCTTAGAAGCTCCCGGACACGCAAAATGAGGACTCCAGAGGTCAATGACCTTAAGGACAGACTCAGAAGCGCCGCGTGGGGCAAATGAGGTCAGATGAGGTCAATGACCTTTGCTATCCTCTTAGAAGCCCCCGGACTCACATAATGAGGTCAGCAGAGGTCAATGACCTTCAGGATAGACTCAGTAGCGCCGCGTCGGTCAAATGAGGTCAGATGAGTTCAATGACCTTGCTATCCTCTTAGAAGCTCCCGCACACGCAAAATGAGGTCAACAGAGGTCAATAAGCTTCAGGACAGACTCAGAAGCCCCGCGTCGGTCAAATGAGGTCAGATGAAGTCAATGACCTTTGCTATCCTATTAGAAGATCCCGGACACGCAAAATAAGGTCAGCAGAGATCAATGAACTTCAGGATAGACTCAGAAGCGCCTTGTCGGTCAAATGAGGTCAGATGGGGTCAATGACCTTTGCTATCCTCTTAGAAGCTCCCGGACACGCGAAATGAGGTCAGCAGAGTTCAATGACCTTCAGGACAGACTCAGAAGCGCCGCGTCGGTCAAATGAGGTCAGATGAGGTCAATGACTTTTGCTATCCTCTTAGAAGCTCCCGCACACGCAAAATGAGGTCAGCAGAGGTCAATGACCTTCAGGATAGACTCAGTAGCGCCTTGTCAGTCAAATGAGGTCAGATGAGGTCAATGACTTTTGCTATCCTCTTAGAAGCTCCCGTACACGCAAAATGAGGTCAGCAGATGTCAATGACCATCAGGATAGACTCAGAAGCGCCGCGTGGGTCAAATGAGGTCAGATGAGGTCAATGACCTTTGCTATCCTCTTAGAAGCTCCCGGACACGCGAAATGAGGTCAGCAGAGTTCAATGACCTTCAGGACAGACTCAGAAGCGTCGCGTGGGTCAAATGAGGTCAGATGAGGGCAATGACCTTTGCTATCCTCTTAGAAGCTTCCGGACTCACATAATGTGGTCAGCAGAGATCAATGACCTTCAGGATAGACTCAGAAGCGCCTTGTCGGTCAAATGAGGTCAGATGAGGTCAATGACCTTTGCTATCCTCTTAGAAGCTCCCGGACACGCAAAATGAGGACTCCAGAGGTCAATGACCTTAAGGACAGACTCAGAAGCGCCGCGTGGGGCAAATGAGGTCAGATGAGGTCAATGACCTTTGCTATCCTCTTAGAAGCCCCCGGACTCACATAATGAGGTCAGCAGAGGTCAATGACCTTCAGGATAGACTCAGTAGCGCCGCGTCGGTCAAATGAGGTCAGATGAGTTCAATGACCTTGCTATCCTCTTAGAAGCTCCCGCACACGCAAAATGAGGTCAACAGAGGTCAATAAGCTTCAGGACAGACTCAGAAGCCCCGCGTCGGTCAAATGAGGTCAGATGAAGTCAATGACCTTTGCTATCCTATTAGAAGATCCCGGACACGCAAAATAAGGTCAGCAGAGATCAATGAACTTCAGGATAGACTCAGAAGCGCCTTGTCGGTCAAATGAGGTCAGATGGGGTCAATGACCTTTGCTATCCTCTTAGAAGCTCCCGGACACGCGAAATGAGGTCAGCAGAGTTCAATGACCTTCAGGACAGACTCAGAAGCGCCGCGTCGGTCAAATGAGGTCAGATGAGGTCAATGACTTTTGCTATCCTCTTAGAAGCTCCCGCACACGCAAAATGAGGTCAGCAGAGGTCAATGACCTTCAGGATAGACTCAGTAGCGCCTTGTCAGTCAAATGAGGTCAGATGAGGTCAATGACTTTTGCTATCCTCTTAGAAGCTCCCGTACACGCAAAATGAGGTCAGCAGATGTCAATGACCATCAGGATAGACTCAGAAGCGCCGCGTGGGTCAAATGAGGTCAGATGAGGTCAATGACCTTTGCTATCCTCTTAGAAGCTCCCGGACACGCGAAATGAGGTCAGCAGAGTTCAATGACCTTCAGGACAGACTCAGAAGCGCCGCGTCGGTCAAATGAGGTCAGATGAGGTCAATGACTTTTGCTATCCTCTTAGTAGCTTCCGGACACGCAAAATGAGGTCAGCAGAGATCAATGACCTTCAGGATAGACTCAGAAGCGCCTTGTCGGTCAAATGAGGTCAGATGAGGTCAATGTCATTTGCTATCTTCTTAGAAGCACCCGGACCGGCAAAATGAGGTCAGCAGAGGTCAATGACCTTTGCTATCCTCTTAGAAGATCCCGGACACGCAAAATAAGGTCAGCAGAGATCAATGAACTTCAGGATAGACTCAGAAGCGCCTTGTCGGTCAAATGAGGTCAGATGAGGTCAATGACCTTTGCTATCCTCTTAGAAGCTCCCGGACTCGCAAATTGAGGTCAGCAGAGCTCAATGACCTTCAGGATAGACTCTGAAGCGCCGCGTCGGTCAAATGAGGTCAGATGAGTTCAATGACCTTTGCTATCCTCTTAGAACCTCCCAGGCACGCAAAAAAGGTCAGCAGAGTTCAATGACCTTCAGGATAGACTCAGAAGCGCCGCGTGGGTCAAATGAGGTCAGATGAGATCAATGACCTTTGCTATCCTCTCAGAAGCTCCCGGACACGCAAAATGAGGTCAGCAGAGGTCAATGACCATCAGGATAGACTCAGAAGAGCCGCGTCGGTCAAATGAGGTCAGATGAGTTCAATGACATTGCTATCCTCTTAGAAGCTCCCGCACACGCAAAATGAGGTCACCAGAGTTCAATGACCTTCAGGATAGACTCAGAAGCGCCGCGTCGGACAAATGAGGTCAGATGAGGTCAATGACCTTTTCTGTCCTCTTAGAAGCTCCCGGACTCGCAAAATGAGGTCAGCAGAGGTCAATGACCTTCAGGAGAGACTCAGTAGCGCCTTGTCAGTCAAATGAGGTCAGATGAGGTCAATGACTTTTGCTATCCTCTTAGAAGCTCCCGGACACGCGAAATGAGGTCAGCAGAGTTCAATGACCTTCAGGACAGACTCAGAAGCGCCGCGTCGGTCAAATGAGGTCAGATGAGGTCAATGACTTTTGCTATCCTCTTAGAAGCTCCCGCACACGCGAAATGAGGTCAGCAGAGATCAATGACCTTCAGGATAGACTCAGAAGCGCCTTGTCGGTCAAATGAGGTCAGATGAGGTCAATGACCTTTGCTATCCTCTTAGAAGCTCCCGGACACGCAAAATGAGGACTCCAGAGGTCAATGAACTTAAGGACAGACTCAGAAGCGCCGCGTGGGTCAAATGAGGTCAGATGAGGTCAATGACCTTTGCTATCCTCTTAGAAGCCCCCGGACTCACATAATGAGGTCAGCAGAGGTCAATGACCTTCAGGATAGACTCAGTAGCGCCGCGTCGGTCAAATGAGGTCAGATGAGTTCAATGACCTTGCTATCATCTTAGAAGCTCCCGCACACGCAAAATGAGGTCAACAGAGGTCAATGACCTTCAGGACAGACTCGGAAGCCCCGCGTCGGTCAAATGAGGTCAGATGAAGTCAATGACCTTTGCTATCCTCTTAGAAGATCCCGGACACGCAAAATAAGGTCAGCAGAAATCAATGAACTTCAGGATAGACTCAGAAGCGCCTTGTCGGTCAAATGAGGTCAGATGGGGTCAATGACCTTTGCTATCCTCTTAGAAGCTCCCGGACATGCAAAATAAGGTCAGCAGAGATCAATGAACTTCAGGATAGACTCAGAAGCGCCTTGTCGTTCAAATGAGGTCAGATCTGGTCAATGACCTTTGCTATCCTCTTAGAAGCTCCCGGACACGCGAAATGAGGTCAGCAGAGTTCAATGACCTTCAGGACAGACTCAGAAGCGCCGCGTCGGTCAAATGAGGTCAGATGAGGTCAATGACTTTTGCTATCCTCTTAGAAGCTCCCGCACACGCGAAATGAGGTCAGCAGAGATCAATGACCTTCAGGATAGACTCAGAAGCGCCTTGTCGGTCAAATGAGGTCAGATGAGGTCAATGACCTTTGCTATCCTCTTAGAAGCTCCCGGACACGCAAAATGAGGACTCCAGAGGTCAATGAACTTAAGGACAGACTCAGAAGCGCCGCGTGGGTCAAATGAGGTCAGATGAGGTCAATGACCTTTGCTATCCTCTTAGAAGCCCCCGGACTCACATAATGAGGTCAGCAGAGGTCAATGACCTTCAGGATAGACTCAGTAGCGCCGCGTCGGTCAAATGAGGTCAGATGAGTTCAATGACCTTGCTATCATCTTAGAAGCTCCCGCACACGCAAAATGAGGTCAACAGAGGTCAATGACCTTCAGGACAGACTCGGAAGCCCCGCGTCGGTCAAATGAGGTCAGATGAAGTCAATGACCTTTGCTATCCTCTTAGAAGATCCCGGACACGCAAAATAAGGTCAGCAGAAATCAATGAACTTCAGGATAGACTCAGAAGCGCCTTGTCGGTCAAATGAGGTCAGATGGGGTCAATGACCTTTGCTATCCTCTTAGAAGCTCCCGGACATGCAAAATAAGGTCAGCAGAGATCAATGAACTTCAGGATAGACTCAGAAGCGCCTTGTCGTTCAAATGAGGTCAGATGGGGTCAATGACCTTTGCTATCCTCTTAGAAGCTCCCGGACACGCGAAATGAGGTCAGCAGTTTTCAATGACCTTCAGGACAGACTCAGAAGCGCCGCGTCGGTCAAATGAGGTCAGATGAGGTCAATGACTTTTGCTATCCTCTTAGAAGCTCCCGCACACGCGAAATGAGGTCAGCAGAGATCAATGACCTTCAGGATAGACTCAGAAGCGCCTTGTCGGTCAAATGAGGTCAGATGAGGTCAATGACCTTTGCTATCCTCTTAGAAGCTCCCGGACACGCAAAATGAGGACTCCAGAGGTCAATGAACTTAAGGACAGACTCAGAAGCGCCGCGTGGGTCAAATGAGGTCAGATGAGGTCAATGACCTTTGCTATCCTCTTAGAAGCCCCCGGACTCACATAATGAGGTCAGCAGAGGTCAATGACCTTCAGGATAGACTCAGTAGCGCCGCGTCGGTCAAATGAGGTCAGATGAGTTCAATGACCTTGCTATCATCTTAGAAGCTCCCGCACACGCAAAATGAGGTCAACAGAGGTCAATGACCTTCAGGACAGACTCGGAAGCCCCGCGTCGGTCAAATGAGGTCAGATGAAGTCAATGACCTTTGCTATCCTCTTAGAAGATCCCGGACACGCAAAATAGGGTCAGCAGAGATCAATGAACTTCAGGATAGACTCAGAAGCGCCTTGTCGTTCAAATGAGGTCAGATGGGGTCAATGACCTTTGCTATCCTCTTAGAAGCTCCCGGACACGCGAAATGAGGTCAGCAGAGTTCAATGACCTTCAGGACAGACTCAGAAGCGCCCCGTCGGTCAAATGAGGTCAGATGAGGTCAATGACTTTTGCTTTCCTCTTAGAAGCTCCCGCACACGCAAAATGAGGTCACCAGAGTTCAATGACCTTCAGGATAGACTCAGAAGCGCCGCGTCGGACAAATGAGGTCAGATGAGGTCAATGACCTTTGTTGTCCTCTTAGAAGCTCCCGGACTCACAAAATGAGGTCAGCAGAGGTCAATGACCTTCAGGATAGACTCAGTAGCGCCTTGTCAGTCAAATGAGGTCAGATGAGGTCAATGACTTTTGCTATCCTCTTAGAAGCTCCCGCACACGCAAAATGAGGTCAGCAGATGTCAATGACCATCAGGATAGACTCAGAAGCGCCGCGTCGGTCAAATGAGGTCAGATGAAGTCAATGACCTTTGCTATCCTCTTAGAAGATCCCGGACACGCAAAGAAGGTCAGCAGAGCTCAATGACCTTCAGGATAGACTCTGAAGCGCCGCGTCGTTCAAATGAGGTCAGAAGATGTCAATGACCTTTGCTAACCTCTTAGAAGCTCCCAGAGTGGTAAAATGATGTCAGCAGAGGTCAATGACCTTCAGGATAGACTCAGAAGAGCCGCGTCGGTCAAATGAGGTCAGATGTAGTCAATGACCTTTACTATCCTCTTAGAAGATCCCGGACACGCAAAATAAGGTCAGCAGAGATCAATGAACTTCAGGATAGACTCAGAAGCGCCTTGTCGTTCAAATGAGGTCAGATGGGGTCAATGACCTTTGCTATCCTCTTAGAAGCTCCCGGACACGCGAAATGAGGTCAGCAGAGTTCAATGACCTTCAGGACAGACTCAGAAGCGCCGCGTCGGTCAAATGAGGTCAGATGAGGTCAATGACTTTTGCTATCCTCTTAGAAGCTCCCGCACACGCGAAATGAGGTCAGCAGAGATCAATGACCTTCAGGATAGACTCAGAAGCGCCTTGTCGGTCAAATGAGGTCAGATGAGGTCAATGACCTTTGCTATCCTCTTAGAAGCTCCCGGACACGCAAAATGAGGACTCCAGAGGTCAATGAACTTAAGGACAGACTCAGAAGCGCCGCGTGGGTCAAATGAGGTCAGATGAGGTCAATGACCTTTGCTATCCTCTTAGAAGCCCCCGGACTCACATAATGAGGTCAGCAGAGGTCAATGACCTTCAGGATAGACTCAGTAGCGCCGCGTCGGTCAAATGAGGTCAGATGAGTTCAATGACCTTGCTATCATCTTAGAAGCTCCCGCACACGCAAAATGAGGTCAACAGAGGTCAATGACCTTCAGGACAGACTCGGAAGCCCCGCGTCGGTCAAATGAGGTCAGATGAAGTCAATGACCTTTGCTATCCTCTTAGAAGATCCCGGACACGCAAAATAGGGTCAGCAGAGATCAATGAACTTCAGGATAGACTCAGAAGCGCCTTGTCGTTCAAATGAGGTCAGATGGGGTCAATGACCTTTGCTATCCTCTTAGAAGCTCCCGGACACGCGAAATGAGGTCAGCAGAGTTCAATGACCTTCAGGACAGACTCAGAAGCGCCCCGTCGGTCAAATGAGGTCAGATGAGGTCAATGACTTTTGCTTTCCTCTTAGAAGCTCCCGCACACGCAAAATGAGGTCACCAGAGTTCAATGACCTTCAGGATAGACTCAGAAGCGCCGCGTCGGACAAATGAGGTCAGATGAGGTCAATGACCTTTGTTGTCCTCTTAGAAGCTCCCGCACACGCAAAATGAGGTCAGCAGATGTCAATGACCATCAGGATAGACTCAGAAGCGCCGCGTCGGTCAAATGAGGTCAGATGAAGTCAATGACCTTTGCTATCCTCTTAGAAGATCCCGGACACGCAAAGAAGGTCAGCAGAGCTCAATGACCTTCAGGATAGACTCTGAAGCGCCGCGTCGTTCAAATGAGGTCAGAAGATGTCAATGACCTTTGCTAACCTCTTAGAAGCTCCCAGAGTGGTAAAATGATGTCAGCAGAGGTCAATGACCTTCAGGATAGACTCAGAAGAGCCGCGTCGGTCAAATGAGGTCAGATGTAGTCAATGACCTTTGCTATCCTCTTAGAAGATCCCGGACACGCAAAATAAGGTCAGCAGAGATCAATGAACTTCAGGATAGACTCAGAAGCGCCTTGTCGTTCAAATGAGGTCAGATGGGGTCAATGACCTTTGCTATCCTCTTAGAAGCTCCCGGACACGCGAAATGAGGTCAGCAGAGTTCAATGACCTTCAGGACAGACTCAGAAGCGCCGCGTCGGTCAAATGAGGTCAGATGAGGTCAATGACTTTTGCTATCCTCTTAGAAGCTCCCGCACACGCGAAATGAGGTCAGCAGAGATCAATGACCTTCAGGATAGACTCAGAAGCGCCTTGTCAGTCAAATGAGGTCAGATGAGGTCAATGACCTTTGCTATCCTCTTAGAAGCTCCCGGACACGCAAAATGAGGACTCCAGAGGTCAATGAACTTAAGGACAGACTCAGAAGCGCCGCGTGGGTCAAATGAGGTCAGATGAGGTCAATGACCTTTGCTATCCTCTTAGAAGCCCCCGGACTCACATAATGAGGTCAGCAGACGTCAATGACCTTCAGGATAGACTCAGTAGCGCCGCGTCGGTCAAATGAGGTCAGATGAGTTCAATGACCTTGCTATCATCTTAGAAGCTCCCGCACACGCAAAATGAGGTCAACAGAGGTCAATGACCTTCAGGACAGACTCGGAAGCCCCGCGTCGGTCAAATGAGGTCAGATGAAGTCAATGACCTTTGCTATCCTCTTAGAAGCTCCCGGACATGCAAAATAAGGTCAGCAGAGATCAATGAACATCAGGATAGACTCAGAAGCGCCTTGTCGTTCAAATGAGGTCAGATGGGGTCAATGACCTTTGCTATCCTCTTAGAAGCTCCCGGACACGCGAAATGAGGTCAGCAGTTTTCAATGACCTTCAGGACAGACTCAGAAGCGCCGCGTCGGTCAAATGAGGTCAGATGAGGTCAATGACTTTTGCTATCCTCTTAGAAGCTCCCGCACACGCGAAATGAGGTCAGCAGAGATCAATGACCTTCAGGATAGACTCAGAAGCGCCTTGTCGGTCAAATGAGGTCAGATGAGGTCAATGACCTTTGCTATCTTCTTAGAAGCTCCCGGACACGCAAAATGAGGACTCCAGAGGTCAATGACTTTAAGGACAGACTCAGAAGCGCCGCGTGGGTCAAATGAGGTCAGATGAGGTCAATGACCTTTGCTATCCTCTTAGAAGCCCCCGGACTCACATAATGAGGTCAGCAGAGGTCAATGACCTTCAGGATAGACTCAGTAGCGCCGCGTCGGTCAAATGAGGTCAGATGAGTTCAATGACCTTGCTATCATCTTAGAAGCTCCCGCACACGCAAAATGAGGTCAACAGAGGTCAATGACCTTCAGGACAGACTCGGAAGCCCCGCGTCGGTCAAATGAGGTCAGATGAAGTCAATGACCTTTGCTATCCTCTTAGAAGATCCCGGACACGCAAAATAAGGTCAGCAGAGATCAATGAACTTCAGGATAGACTCAGAAGCGCCTTGTCGTTCAAATGAGGTCAGATGGGGTCAATGACCTTTGCTATCCTCTTAGAAGCTCCCGGACACGCGAAATGAGGTCAGCAGAGTTCAATGACCTTCAGGACAGACTCAGAAGCGCCGCGTCGGTCAAATGAGGTCAGATGAGGTCAATGACTTTTGCTTTCCTCTTAGAAGCTCCCGCACACGCAAAATGAGGTCACCAGAGTTCAATGACCTTCAGGATAGACTCAGAAGCGCCGCGTCGGACAAATGAGGTCAGATGAGGTCAATGACCTTTGTTGTCCTCTTAGAAGCTCGCGGACTCGTAAAATGAGGTCAGCAGAGGTCAATGACCTTCAGGATAGACTCAGTAGCGCCTTGTCAGTAAAATGAGGTCAGATGAGGTCAATGACTTTTGCTATCCTCTTAGAAGCTCCCGCACACGCAAAATGAGGTCAGCAGATGTCAATGACCATCAGGATAGACTCAGAAGCGCCGCGTCGGTCAAATGAGGTCAGATGAAGTCAATGACCTTTGCTATCCTCTTAGAAGATCCCGGACACGCAAAATAAGGTCAGCAGAGCTCAATGACCTTCAGCATAGACTCTGAAGCGCCGCGTCGTTCAAATGAGGTCAGAAGATGTCAATGACCTTTGCTAACCTCTTAGAAGCTCCCAGAGTGGTAAAATGATGTCAGCAGAGGTCAATGACCTTCAGGATAGACTCAGAAGAGCCGCGTCGGTCAAATGAGGTCAGATGTAGTCAATGACCTTTACTATCCTCTTAGAAGATCCCGGACACGCAAAATAAGGTCAGCAGAGATCAATGAACTTCAGGATAGACTCAGAAGCGCCTTGTCGTTCAAATGAGGTCAGATGGGGTCAATGACCTTTGCTATCCTCTTAGAAGCTCCCGGACACGCGAAATGAGGTCAGCAGAGTTCAATGACCTTCAGGACAGACTCAGAAGCGCCGCGTCGGTCAAATGAGGTCAGATGAGGTCAATGACTTTTGCTATCCTCTTAGAAGCTCCCGCACACGCAAAATGAGGTCACCAGAGTTCAATGACCTTCAGGATAGACTCAGAAGCGCCGCGTCGGACAAATGAGGTCAGATGAGGTCAATGACCTTTGCTATCCTCTTAGAAGCTCCCGCACACGCGAAATGAGGTCAGCAGAGATCAATGACCTTCAGGATAGACTCAGAAGCGCCTTGTCGGTCAAATGAGGTCAGATGAGGTCAATGACCTTTGCTATCTTCTTAGAAGCTCCCGGACACGCAAAATGAGGACTCCAGAGGTCAATGACTTTAAGGACAGACTCAGAAGCGCCGCGTGGGTCAAATGAGGTCAGATGAGGTCAATGACCTTTGCTATCCTCTTAGAAGCCCCCGGACTCACATAATGAGGTCAGCAGAGGTCAATGACCTTCAGGATAGACTCAGTAGCGCCGCGTCGGTCAAATGAGGTCAGATGAGTTCAATGACCTTGCTATCATCTTAGAAGCTCCCGCACACGCAAAATGAGGTCAACAGAGGTCAATGACCTTCAGGACAGACTCGGAAGCCCCGCGTCGGTCAAATGAGGTCAGATGAAGTCAATGACCTTTGCTATCCTCTTAGAAGATCCCGGACACGCAAAATAAGGTCAGCAGAGATCAATGAACTTCAGGATAGACTCAGAAGCGCCTTGTCGTTCAAATGAGGTCAGATGGGGTCAATGACCTTTGCTATCCTCTTAGAAGCTCCCGGACACGCGAAATGAGGTCAGCAGAGTTCAATGACCTTCAGGACAGACTCAGAAGCGCCGCGTCGGTCAAATGAGGTCAGATGAGGTCAATGACTTTTGCTTTCCTCTTAGAAGCTCCCGCACACGCAAAATGAGGTCACCAGAGTTCAATGACCTTCAGGATAGACTCAGAAGCGCCGCGTCGGACAAATGAGGTCAGATGAGGTCAATGACCTTTGTTGTCCTCTTAGAAGCTCCCGGACTCGCAAAATGAGGTCAGCAGAGGTCAATGACCTTCAGGATAGACTCAGTAGCGCCTTGTCAGTCAAATGAGGTCAGATGAGGTCAATGACTTTTGCTATCCTCTTAGAAGCTCCCGCACACGCAAAATGAGGTCAGCAGATGTCAATGACCATCAGGATAGACTCAGAAGCGCCGCGTCGGTCAAATGAGGTCAGATGAAGTCAATGACCTTTGCTATCCTCTTAGAAGATCCCGGACACGCAAAATAAGGTCAGCAGAGCTCAATGACCTTCAGGATAGACTCTGAAGCGCCGCGTCGTTCAAATGAGGTCAGAAGATGTCAATGACCTTTGCTAACCTCTTAGAAGCTCCCAGAGTGGTAAAATGATGTCAGCAGAGGTCAATGACCTTCAGGATAGACTCAGAAGAGCCGCGTCGGTCAAATGAGGTCAGATGTAGTCAATGACCTTTACTATCCTCTTAGAAGATCCCGGACACGCAAAATAAGGTCAGCAGAGATCAATGAACTTCAGGATAGACTCAGAAGCGCCTTGTCGTTCAAATGAGGTCAGATGGGGTCAATGACCTTTGCTATCCTCTTAGAAGCTCCCGGACACGCGAAATGAGGTCAGCAGAGTTCAATGACCTTCAGGACAGACTCAGAAGCGCCGCGTCGGTCAAATTAGGTCAGATGAGGTCAATGACTTTTGCTATCCTCTTAGAAGCTCCCGCACACGCAAAATGAGGTCACCAGAGTTCAATGACCTTCAGGATAGACTCAGAAGCGCCGCGTCGGACAAATGAGGTCAGATGAGGTCAATGACCTTTGCTGTCCTCTTAGAAGCTCCCGGACTCGCAAAATGAGGTCAGCAGAAGTCAATGACCTTCAGGATAGACTCAGTAGCGCCTTGTCAGTCAAATGAGGTCAGATGAGGTCAATGACTTTTGCTATCCTCTTAGAAGCTCCCGCACACGCAAAATGAGGTCAGCAGATGTCAATGACCATCAGGATAGACTCAGAAGCGCCGCGTCGGTCAAATGAGGTCAGATGAAGTCAATGACCTTTGCTATCCTCTTAGAAGATCCCGGACACGCAAAATAAGGTCAGCAGAGCTCAATGACCTTCAGGATAGACTCTGAAGCGCCGCGTCGTTCAATTGAGGTCAGAAGATGTCAATGACCTTTGCTAACCTCTTAGAAGCTCCCAGAGTGGTAAAATGATGTCAGCAGAGGTCAATGACCTTCAGGATAGACTCAGAAGAGCCGCGTCGGTCAAATGAGGTCAGATGTAGTCAATGACCTTTACTATCCTCTTAGAAGATCCCGGACACGCAAAATAAGGTCAGCAGAGATCAATGAACTTCAGGATAGACTCAGAAGCGCCTTGTCGTTCAAATGAGGTCAGATGGGGTCAATGACCTTTGCTATCCTCTTAGAAGCTCCCGGACACGCGAAATGAGGTCAGCAGAGTTCAATGACCTTCAGGACAGACTCAGAAGCGCCGCGTCGGTCAAATGAGGTCAGATGAGGTCAATGACTTTTGCTATCCTCTTAGAAGCTCCCGCACACGCGAAATGAGGTCAGCAGAGATCAATGACCTTCAGGATAGACTCAGAAGCGCATTGTCGGTCAAATGAGGTCAGATGAGGTCAATGACCTTTGCTATCCTCTTAGAAGCTCCCGGACACGCAAAATGAGGACTCCAGAGGTCAATGATCTTAAGGACAGACTCAGAAGCGCCGCGTGGGTCAAATGAGGTCAGATGAGGTCAATGACCTTTGCTATCCTCTTAGAAGCCCCCGGACTCACATAATGAGGTCAGCAGAGGTCAATGACCTTCAGGATAGACTCAGTAGCGCCGCGTCGGTCAAATGAGGTCAGATGAGTTCAATAACCTTGCTATCATCTTAGAAGCTCCCGCACACGCAAAATGAGGTCAACAGAGGTCAATGACCTTCAGGACAGACTCGGAAGCCCCGCGTCGGTCAAATGAGGTCAGATGAAGTCAATGACCTTTACTATCCTCTTAGAAGATCCCGGACACGCAAAATAAGGTCAGCAGAGATCAATGAACTTCAGGATAGACTCAGAAGCGCCTTGTCGGTCAAATGAGGTCAGATGGGGTCAATGACCTTTGCTATCCTCTTAGAAGCTCCCGGACACGCGAAATGAGGCCAGCAGAGTTCAATGACCTTCAGGACAGACTCAGAAGCGCCGCGTCGGTCAAATGAGGTCAGATGAGGTCAATGACTTTTGCTATCCTCTTAGAAGCTCCCGCACACGCAAAATGAGGTCACCAGAGTTCAATGACCTTCAGGATAGACTCAGAAGCGCCGCGTCGGACAAATGAGGTCAGATGAGGTCAATGACCTTTGCTGTCCTCTTAGAAGCTCCCGGACTCGCAAAATGAGGTCAGCAGAGGTCAATGACCTTCAGGATAGACTCAGTAGCGCCTTGTCAGTCAAATGAGGTCAGATGAGGTCAATGACTTTTGCTATCCTCTTAGAAGCTCCCGCACACGCAAAATGAGGTCAGCAGATGTCAATGACCATCAGGATAGACTCAGAAGCGCCGCGTCGGTCAAATGAGGTCAGATGAAGTCAATGACCTTTGCTATCCTCTTAGAAGATCCCGTAGACGCAAAATAAGGTCAGCAGAGCTCAATGACCTTCAGGATAGACTCTGAAGCGCCGCGTCGTTCAAATGAGGTCAGAAGATGTCAATGACCTTTGCTAACCTCTTAGAAGCTCCCAGAGTGGTGAAATGATGTCAGCAGAGGTCAATGACCTTCAGGATATACTCAGAAGAGCCGCGTCGGTCAAATGAGGTCAGATGTAGTCAATGACCTTTACTATCCTCTTAGAAGCTCCCGGACACGCGAAATGAGGTCAGCAGAGTTCAATGACCTTCAGGACAGACTCAGAAGCGCCGCGTCGGTCAAATGAGGTCAGATGAGGTCAATGACTTTTGCTATCCTCTTAGAAGCTCCCGCACACGCGAAATGAGGTCAGCAGAGATCAGTGACCTTCAGGATAGACTCAGAAGCGCCTTGTCGGTCAAATGAGGTCAGATGAGGTCAATGACCTTTGCTATCCTCTTAGAAGCTCCCGGACACGCAAAATGAGGACTCCAGAGTTCAATGACCTTAAGGACAGACTCAGAAGCGCCGCGTGGGTCAAATGAGGTCAGATGAGGTCAATGACCTTTGCTATCCTCTTAGAAGCCCCCGGACTCACATAATGAGGTCAGCAGAGGTCAATGACCTTCAGGATAGACTCAGTAGCGCCGCGTCGGTCAAATGAGGTCAGATGAGTTCTATGACCTTGCTATCATCTTAGAAGCTCCCGCACACGCAAAATGAGGTCAACAGAGGTCAATGACCTTCAGGACAGACTCGGAAGCCCCGCGTCGGTCAAATGAGGTCAGATGAAGTCAATGACCTTTGCTATCCTCTTAGAAGATCCCGGACACGCAAAATAAGGTCAGCAGAGATCAATGAACTTCAGGATAGACTCAGAAGCGCCTTGTCGGTCAAATGAGGTCAGATGGGGTCAATGACCTTTGCTATCCTCTTAGAAGCTCCCGGACACGCGAAATGAGGTCAGCAGAGTTCAATGACCTTCAGGACAGACTCAGAAGCGCCGCGTCGGTCAAATGAGGTCAGATGAGGTCAATGACTTTTGCTATCCTCTTAGAAGCTCCCGCACACGCAAAATAAGGTCACCAGAGTTCAATGACCTTCAGGATAGACTCAGAAGCGCCGCGTCGGACAAATGAGGTCAGATGAGGTCAATGACTTTTGCTGTCTTCTTAGAAGCTCCCGGACTCGCAAAATGAGGTCAGCAGAGGTCAATGACCTTCAGGATAGACTCAGTAGCGCCTTGTCAGTCAAATGAGGTCAGATGAGGTCAATGACTTTTGCTATCCTCTTAGAAGCTCCCGCACACGCAAAATGAGGTCAGCAGATGTCAATGACCATCAGGATAGACTCAGAAGCGCCGCGTCGGTCAAATGAGGTCAGATGAAGTCAATGACCTTTGCTATCCTCTTAGAAGATCCCGTACACGCAAAATAAGGTCAGCAGAGCTCAATGACCTTCAGGATAGACTCTGAAGCGCCGCGTCGTTCAAATGAGGTCAGAAGATGTCAATGACCTTTGCTAACCTCTTAGAAGCTCCCAGAGTGGTGAAATGATGTCAGCAGAGGTCAATGACCTTCAGGATATACACAGAAGAGCCGCGTCGGTCAAATGAGGTCAGATGTAGTCAATGACCTTTACTATCCTCTTAGAAGATCCCGGACACGCAAAATAAGGTCACCAGAGTTCAATGACCTTCAGGATAGACTCAGAAGCGCCGCGTCGGACAAATGAGGTCAGATGAGGTCAATGACCTTTGCTGTCCTCGTAGAAGCTGCCGGACTCGCGAAATGAGGTCAGCAGAGTTCAATGACCTTCAGGACAGACTCAGAAGCGCCGCGTCGGTCAAATGAGGTCAGATGAGGTCAATGACTTTTGCTATCCTCTTAGAAGATCCCGGACACGCAAAATAAGGTCAGCAGAGATCAATGAACTTCAGGATAGACTCAGAAGCGCCTTGTCGGTCAAATGAGGTCAGATGGGGTCAATGACCTTTGCTATCCTCTTAGAAGCTCCCGGACACGCGAAATGAGGTCAGCAGAGTTCAATGACCTTCAGGACAGACTCAGAAGCGCCGCGTCGGTCAAATGAGGTCAGATGAGGTCAATGACTTTTGCTATCCTCTTAGAAGCTCCCGCACACGCAAAATGAGGTCAGCAGAGTTCAATGACCTTCAGGACAGACTCAGAAGCGCCGCGTCGGTCAAATGAGGTCAGATGAGGTCAATGACTTTTGCTATCCTCTTAGAAGCTCCCGGACACGCAAAATGAGGACTCCAGAGGTCAATGACCTTAAGGACAGACTCAGAAGCGCCGCGTGGGTCAAATGAGGTCAGATGAGGTCAATGACCTTTGCTATCCTCTTAGAATCCCCCGGACTCACATAATGAGGTCAGCAGAGGTCAATGACCTTCAGGATAGACTCAGTAGCGCCGCGTCGGTCAAATGAGGTCAGATGATTTCAATGACCTTGCTATCATCTTAGAAGCTCCCGCACACGCAAAATGAGGTCAACAGAGGTCAATGACCTTCAGGACAGACTCGGAAGCCCCGCGTCGGTCAAATGAGGTCAGATGAAGTCAATGACCTTTGCTATCCTCTTAGAAGATCCCGGACACGCAAAATAAGGTCAGCAGAGCTCAATGACCTTCAGGATAGACTCTGAAGCGCCGCGTCGTTCAAATGAGGTCAGAAGATGTCAATGACCTTTGCTAACCTCTTAGAAGCTCCCAGAGTGGTGAAATGATGTCAGCAGAGGTCAATGACCTTCAGGATATACTAAGAAGAGCCGCGTCGGTCAAATGAGGTCAGATGTAGTCAATGACCTTTACTATCCTTTTAGAAGATCCCGGACACGCAAAATAAGGTCAGCAGAGTTCAATGAACTTCAGGATAGACTCAGAAGCGCCTTGTCGTTCAAATGAGGTCAGATGGGGTCAATGACCTTTGCTATCCTCTTAGAAGCTCCCGGACACGCGAAATGAGGTCAGCAGAGTTCAATGACCTTCAGGACAGACTCAGAAGCGCCGCGTCGGTCAAATGAGGTCAGATGAGGTCAATGACTTTTGCTATCCTCTTAGAAGCTCCCGGGCACGCGAAATGAGGTCAGCAGAGTTCAATGACCTTCAGGACAGACTCAGAAGCGCCGCGTCGGTCAAATGAGGTCAGATGAGGTCAATGACTTTTGCTATCCTCTTAGAAGCTCCCGGACACGCAAAATGAGGACTCCAGAGGTCAATGACCTTAAGGACAGACTCAGAAGCGCCGCGTGGGTCAAATGAGGTCAGATGAGGTCAATGACATTTGCTATCCTCTTAGAATCCCCCGGACTCACATAATGAGGTCAGCAGAGGTCAATGACCTTCAGGATAGACTCAGTAGCGCCGCGTCGGTCAAATGAGGTCAGATGATTTCAATGACCTTGCTATCATCTTAGAAGCTCCCGCACACGCAAAATGAGGTCAACAGAGGTCAATGACCTTCAGGACAGACTGGGAAGCCCCGCGTCGGTCAAATGAGGTCAGATGAAGTCAATGACCTTTGCTATCCTCTTAGAAGATCCCGGACACGCAAAATAAGGTCAGCAGAGATCAATGAACTTCAGGATAGACTCTGAAGCGCCTTGTCGTTCAAATGAGGTCAGATGGGGTCAATGACATTTGCTATCCTCTTAGAAGCTCCCGGACACGCGAAATGAGGTCAGCAGAGTTCAATGACCTTCAGGACAGACTCAGAAGCGCCGCGTCGGTCAAATGAGGTCAGATGAGGTCAATGACTTTTGCTATCCTCTTAGAAGCTCCCAGACACGCAAAATGAGGACTCCAGAGGTCAATGACCTTAAGGACAGACTCAGAAGCGCCGCGTGGGTCAAATGAGGTCAGATGAGGTCAATGACCTTTGCTATCCTCTTAGAAGCCCCCGGACTCACATAATGAGGTCAGCAGAGGTCAATGACCTTCAGGATAGACTCAGTAGCGCCGCGTCGGTCAAATGAGGTCAGATGATTTCAATGACCTTGCTATCATCTTAGAAGCTCCCGCACACGCAAAATGAGGTCAACAGAGGTCAATGACCTTCAGGACAGACTCGGAAGCCCCGCGTCGGTCAAATGAGGTCAGATGAAGTCAATGACCTTTGCTATCCACTTAGAAGATCCCGGACACGCAAAATAAGGTCAGCAGAGATCAATGAACTTCAGGATAGACTCAGAAGCGCCTTGTCGGTCAAATGAGGTCAGATGGGGTCAATGACCTTTGCTATCCTCTTAGAAGCTCCCGGACACGCAAAATGAGGACTCCAGAGGTCAATGACCTTAAGGACAGACTCAGAAGCGCCGCGTGGGTCAAATGAGGTCAGATGAGGTCAATGACTTTTGCTATCCTCTTAGAAGCTCCCGCACACGCGAAATGAGGTCAGCAGAGATCAATGACCTTCAGGATAGACTCAGAAGCGCCTTGTCGGTCAAATGAGGTCAGATGAGGTCAATGACCTTTGCTATCCTCTTAGAAGCTCCCGGACACGCAAAATGAGGACTCCAGAGGTCAATGACCTTAAGGACAGACTCAGAAGCGCCGCGTGGGTCAAATGAGGTCAGATGATTTCAATGACCTTGCTATCATCTTAGAAGCTCCCGCACACGCAAAATGAGGTCAACAGAGGTCAATGACCTTCAGGACAGACTCGGAAGCCCCGCGTCGGTCAAATGAGGTCAGATGAAGTCAATGACCTTTGCTATCCTCTTAGAAGCTCCCGCACACGCAAAATGAGGTCACCAGAGTTCAATGACCTTCAGGATAGACTCAGAAGCGCCGCGTCGGACAAATGAGGTCAGATGAGGTCAATGACCTTTGCTGTCCTCTTAGAAGCTCCCGGACTCGCAAAATGAGGTCAGCAGAGGTCAATGACCTTCAGGATAGACTCAGTAGCGCCTTGTCAGTCAAATGAGGTCAGATGAGGTCAATGACTTTTGCTATCCTCTTAGAAGCTCCCGCACACGCAAAATGAGGTCAGCAGATGTCAATGACCATCAGGATAGACTCAGAAGCGCCGCGTCGGTCAAATGAGGTCAGATGAAGTCAATGACCTTTGCTATCCTCTTAGAAGATCCCGGGCACGCGAAATGAGGTCAGCAGAGTTCAATGACCTTCAGGACAGACTCAGAAGCGCCGCGTCGGTCAAATGAGGTCAGATGAGGTCAATGACTTTTGCTATCCTCTTAGAAGCTCCCGCACACGCGAAATGAGGTCAGCAGAGATCAATGACCTTCAGGATAGACTCAGAAGCGCCTTGTCGGTCAAATGAGGTCAGATGAGGTCAATGACCTTTGCTATCCTCTTAGAAGCTCCCGGACACGCAAAATGAGGACTCCAGAGGTCAATGACCTTAAGGACAGACTCAGAAGCGCCGCGTTGGTCAAATGAGGTCAGATGAGGTCAATGACCTTTGCTATACTCTTAGAAGCCCCCGGACTCACATAATGAGGTCAGCAGAGGTCAATGACCTTCAGGATAGACTCAGTAGCGCCGCGTCGGTCAAATGAGGTCAGATGAGTTCAATGACCTTGCTATCATCTTAGAAGCTCCCGCACACGCAAAATGAGGTCAACAGAGGACAATGACCTTCAGGACAGACTCGGAAGCCCCGCGTCGGTCAAATGAGGTCAGATGAAGTCAATGACCTTTGCTATCCTCTTAGAAGATCCCGGACACGCAAAATAAGGTCAGCAGAGATCAATGAACTTCAGGATAGACTCATTAGCGCCTTGTCGGTCAAATGAGGTCAGATGGGGTCAATGACCTTTGCTATCATCTTAGAAGCTCCCGCACACGCAAAATGAGGTCAACAGAGGTCAATGACCTTCAGGACAGATTCGGAAGCCCCGCGTCGGTCAAATGAGGTCAGATGAAGTCAATGACCTTTGCTATCCTCTTAGAAGATCCCGGACACGCAAAATAAGGTCAGCAGAGATCAATGAACTTCAGGATAGACTCAGAAGCGCCTTGTCGGTCAAATGAGGTCAGATGGGGTCAATGACCTTTGCTATCCTCTTAGAAGCTCCCGGACACGCGAAATGAGGTCAGCAGAGTTCAATGACCTTCAGGACAGACTCAGAAGCGCCGCGTCGGTCAAATGAGGTCAGATGAGGTCAATGACTTTTGCTATCCTCTTAGAAGCTCCCGCACACGCAAAATAAGGTCAGCAGAGATCAATGAACTTCAGGATAGACTCAGAAGCGCCTTGTCGGTCAAATGAGGTCAGATGGGGTCAATGACCTTTGCTATCCTCTTAGAAGCTCCCGGACACGCAAAATGAGGACTCCAGAGGTCAATGACCTTAAGGTCAGACTCAGAAGCGCCGCGTGGGTCAAATGAGGTCAGATGAGGTCAATGACTTTTGCTATCCTCTTAGAAGCTCCCGCACACGCAAAATGAGGTCAGCAGAGATCAATGACCTTCAGGATAGACTCAGAAGCGCCTTGTCGGTCAAATGAGGTCAGATGAGGTCAATGACCTTTGCTATCCTCTTAGAAGCTCCCGGACACGCAAAATGAGGACTCCAGAGGTCAATGACCTTAAGGACAGACTCAGAAGCGCCGCGTGGGTCAAATGAGGTCAGATGAGGTCAATGACCTTTGCTATCCTCTTAGAAGCCCCCGGACTCACATAATGAGGTCAGCAGAGGTCAATGACCTTCAGGATAGACTCAGTAGCGCCGCGTCGGTCAAATGAGGTCAGATGATTTCAATGACCTTGCTATCATCTTAGAAGCTCCCGCACACGCAAAATGAGGTCAACAGAGGTCAATGACCTTCAGGACAGACTCGGAAGCCCCGCGTCGGTCAAATGAGGTCAGATGAAGTCAATGACCTTTGCTATCCTCTTAGAAGTTCCCGGACACGCAAAATAAGGTCAGCAGAGATCAATGAACTTCAGGATATACTCAGAAGCGCCTTGTCGGTCAAATGAGGTCAGATGGGGTCAATGACCTTTGCTATCCTCTTAGAAGCTCCCGGACACGCGAAATGAGGTCAGCAGAGTTCAATGACCTTCAGGACAGACTCAGAAGCGCCGCGTCGGTCAAATGAGGTCAGATGAGGTCAATGACTTTTGCTATCCTCTTAGAAGCTCCCGCACACGCAAAATGAGGTCACCAGAGTTCAATGACCTTCAGGATAGACTCAGAAGCGCCGCGTCGGACAAATGAGGTCAGATGAGGTCAATGACCTTTGCTATCCTCTTAGAAGCTCCCGCACACGCGAAATGAGGTCAGCAGAGATCAATGACCTTCAGGATAGACTCAGAAGCGCCTTGTCGGTCAAATGAGGTCAGATGAGGTCAATGACTTTTGCTATCCTCTTAGAAGCTCCCGGACACGCAAAATGAGGACTCCAGAGGTCAATGACTTTAAGGACAGACTCAGAAGCGCCGCGTGGGTCAAATGAGGTCAGATGAGGTCAATGACCTTTGCTATCCTCTTAGAAGCCCCCGGACTCACATAATGAGGTCAGCAGAGGTCAATGACCTTCAGGATAGACTCAGTAGCGCCGCGTCGGTCAAATGAGGTCAGATGAGTTCAATGACCTTGCTATCATCTTAGAAGCTCCCGCACACGCAAAATGAGGTCAACAGAGGTCAATGACCTTCAGGACAGACTCGGAAGCCCCGCGTCGGTCAAATGAGGTCAGATGAAGTCAATGACCTTTGCTATCCTCTTAGAAGATCCCGGACACGCAAAATAAGGTCAGCAGAGATCAATGAACTTCAGGATAGACTCAGAAGCGCCTTGTCGTTCAAATGAGGTCAGATGGGGTCAATGACATTTGCTATCCTCTTAGAAGCTCCCGGACACGCGAAATGAGGTCAGCAGAGTTCAATGACCTTCAGGACAGACTCGGAAGCCCCGCGTCGTTCAAATGAGGTCAGAAGATGTCAATGACCTTTGCTAACCTCTTAGAAGCTCCCAGAGTGGTAAAATGATGTCAGCAGAGGTCAATGACCTTCAGGATAGACTCAGAAGAGCCGCGTCGGTCAAATGAGGTCAGATGTAGTCAATGACCTTTACTATCCTCTTAGAAGATCCCGGACACGCAAAATAAGGTCAGCAGAGATCAATGAACTTCAGGATAGACTCAGAAGCGCCTTGTCGTTCAAATGAGGTCAGATGGGGTCAATGACCTTTGCTATCCTCTTAGAAGCTCCCGGACACGCGAAATGAGGTCAGCAGAGTTCAATGACCTTCAGGACAGACTCAGAAGCGCCGCGTCGGTCAAATGAGGTCAGATGAGGTCAATGACTTTTGCTATCCTCTTAGAAGCTCCCGCACACGCGAAATGAGGTCAGCAGAGATCAATGACCTTCAGGATAGACTCAGAAGCGCCGCGTCGGTCAAATGAGGTCAGATGAGGTCAATGACCTTTGCTATCCTCTTAGAAGCTCCCGGACACGCAAAATGAGGACTCCAGAGGTCAATGATCTTAAGGACAGACTCAGAAGCGCCGCGTGGGTCAAATGAGGTCAGATGAGGTCAATGACCTTTGCTATCCTCTTAGAAGCCCCCGGACTCACATAATGAGGTCAGCAGAGGTCAATGACCTTCAGGATAGACTCAGTAGCGCCGCGTCGGTCAGATGAGGTCAGATGAGTTCAATAACCTTGCTATCATCTTAGAAGCTCCCGCACACGCAAAATGAGGTCAACAGAGGTCAATGACCTTCAGGACAGACTCGGAAGCCCCGCGTCGGTCAAATGAGGTCAGATGAAGTCAATGACCTTTGCTATCCTCTTAGAAGATCCCGGACACGCAAAATAAGGTCAGCAGAGATCAATGAACTTCAGGATAGACTCAGAAGCGCCTTGTCGGTCAAATGAGGTCAGATGGGGTCAATGACCTTTGCTATCCTCTTAGAAGCTCCCGGACACGCGAAATGAGGCCAGCAGAGTTCAATGACCTTCAGGACAGACTCAGAAGCGCCGCGTCGGTCAAATGAGGTCAGATGAGGTCAATGACTTTTGCTATCCTCTTAGAAGCTCCCGCACACGCAAAATGAGGTCACCAGAGTTCAATGACCTTCAGGATAGACTCAGAAGCGCCGCGTCGGACAAATGAGGTCAGATGAGGTCAATGACCTTTGCTGTCCTCTTAGAAGCTCCCGGACTCGCAAAATGAGGTCAGCAGAGGTCAATGACCTTCAGGATAGACTCAGTAGCGCCTTGTCAGTCAAATGAGGTCAGATGAGGTCAATGACTTTTGCTATCCTCTTAGAAGCTCCCGCACACGCAAAATGAGGTCAGCAGATGTCAATGACCATCAGGATAGACTCAGAAGCGCCGCGTCGGTCAAATGAGGTCAGATGAAGTCAATGACCTTTGCTATCCTCTTAGAAGATCCCGTAGACGCAAAATAAGGTCAGCAGAGCTCAATGACCTTCAGGATAGACTCTGAAGCGCCGCGTCGTTCAAATGAGGTCAGAAGATGTCAATGACCTTTGCTAACCTCTTAGAAGCTCCCAGAGTGGTGAAATGATGTCAGCAGAGGTCAATGACCTTCAGGATATACTCAGAAGAGCCGCGTCGGTCAAATGAGGTCAGATGTAGTCAATGACCTTTACTATCCTCTTAGAAGATCCCGGACACGCAAAATAAGGTCAGCAGAGATCAATGAACTTCAGGATAGACTCAGAAGCGCCTTGTCGTTCAAATGAGGTCAGATGGGGTCAATGACCTTTGCTATCCTCTTAGAAGCTCCCGGACACGCGAAATGAGGTCAGCAGAGTTCAATGACCTTCAGGACAGACTCAGAAGCGCCGCGTCGGTCAAATGAGGTCAGATGAGGTCAATGACTTTTGCTATCCTCTTAGAAGCTCCCGCACACGCGAAATGAGGTCAGCAGAGATCAGTGACCTTCAGGATAGACTCAGAAGCGCCTTGTCGGTCAAATGAGGTCAGATGAGGTCAATGACCTTTGCTATCCTCTTAGAAGCTCCCGGACACGCAAAATGAGGACTCCAGAGTTCAATGACCTTAAGGACAGACTCAGAAGCGCCGCGTGGGTCAAATGAGGTCAGATGAGGTCAATGACCTTTGCTATCCTCTTAGAAGCCCCCGGACTCACATAATGAGGTCAGCAGAGGTCAATGACCTTCAGGATAGACTCAGTAGCGCCGCGTCGGTCAAATGAGGTCAGATGAGTTCTATGACCTTGCTATCATCTTAGAAGCTCCCGCACACGCAAAATGAGGTCAACAGAGGTCAATGACCTTCAGGACAGACTCGGAAGCCCCGCGTCGGTCAAATGAGGTCAGATGAAGTCAATGACCTTTGCTATCCTCTTAGAAGATCCCGGACACGCAAAATAAGGTCAGCAGAGATCAATGAACTTCAGGATAGACTCAGAAGCGCCTTGTCGGTCAAATGAGGTCAGATGGGGTCAATGACCTTTGCTATCCTCTTAGAAGCTCCCGGACACGCGAAATGAGGTCAGCAGAGTTCAATGACCTTCAGGACAGACTCAGAAGCGCCGCGTCGGTCAAATGAGGTCAGATGAGGTCAATGACTTTTGCTATCCTCTTAGAAGCTCCCGCACACACAAAATAAGGTCACCAGAGTTCAATGACCTTCAGGATAGACTCAGAAGCGCCGCGTCGGACAAATGAGGTCAGATGAGGTCAATGACTTTTGCTGTCTTCTTAGAAGCTCCCGGACTCGCAAAATGAGGTCAGCAGAGGTCAATGACCTTCAGGATAGACTCAGTAGCGCCTTGTCAGTCAAATGAGGTCAGATGAGGTCAATGACTTTTGCTATCCTCTTAGAAGCTCCCGCACACGCAAAATGAGGTCAGCAGATGTCAATGACCATCAGGATAGACTCAGAAGCGCCGCGTCGGTCAAATGAGGTCAGATGAAGTCAATGACCTTTGCTATCCTCTTAGAAGATCCCGTACACGCAAAATAAGGTCAGCAGAGCTCAATGACCTTCAGGATAGACTCTGAAGCGCCGCGTCGTTCAAATGAGGTCAGAAGATGTCAATGACCTTTGCTAACCTCTTAGAAGCTCCCAGAGTGGTGAAATGATGTCAGCAGAGGTCAATGACCTTCAGGATATACTCAGAAGAGCCGCGTCGGTCAAATGAGGTCAGATGTAGTCAATGACCTTTACTATCCTCTTAGAAGATCCCGGACACGCAAAATAAGGTCAGCAGAGATCAATGAACTTCAGGATAGACTCAGAAGCGCCTTGTCGTTCAAATGAGGTCAGATGGGGTCAATGACCTTTGCTATCTTCTTAGAAGCTCCCGGACACGCGAAATGAGGTCAGCAGAGTTCAATGACCTTCAGGACAGACTCAGAAGCGCCGCGTCGGTCAAATGAGGTCAGATGAGGTCAATGACTTTTGCTATCCTCTTAGAAGCTCCCGGACACGCGAAATGAGGTCAGCAGAGTTCAATGACCTTCAGGACAGACTCAGAAGCGCCGCGTCGGTCAAATGAGGTCAGATGAGGTCAATGACTTTTGCTATCCTCTTAGAAGCTCCCGCACACGCAAAATAAGGTCACCAGAGTTCAATGACCTTCAGGATAGACTCAGAAGCGCCGCGTCGGACAAATGAGGTCAGATGAGGTCAATGACTTTTGCTGTCTTCTTAGAAGCTCCCGGACTCGCAAAATGAGGTCAGCAGAGGTCAATGACCTTCAGGATAGACTCAGTAGCGCCTTGTCAGTCAAATGAGGTCAGATGAGGTCAATGACTTTTGCTATCCTCTTAGAAGCTCCCGCACACGCAAAATGAGGTCAGCAGATGTCAATGACCATCAGGATAGACTCAGAAGCGCCGCGTCGGTCAAATGAGGTCAGATGAAGTCAATGACCTTTGCTATCCTCTTAGAAGATCCCGTACACGCAAAATAAGGTCAGCAGAGCTCAATGACCTTCAGGATAGACTCTGAAGCGCCGCGTCGTTCAAATGAGGTCAGAAGATGTCAATGACCTTTGCTAACCTCTTAGAAGCTCCCAGAGTGGTGAAATGATGTCAGCAGAGGTCAATGATCTTCAGGATATACTCAGAAGAGCCGCGTCGGTCAAATGAGGTCAGATGTAGTCAATGACCTTTACTATCCTCTTAGAAGATCCCGGACACGCAAAATAAGGTCAGCAGAGATCAATGAACTTCAGGATAGACTCAGAAGCGCCTTGTCGTTCAAATGAGGTCAGATGGGGTCAATGACCTTTGCTATCTTCTTAGAAGCTCCCGGACACGCGAAATGAGGTCAGCAGAGTTCAATGACCTTCAGGACAGACTCAGAAGCGCCGCGTCGGTCAAATGAGGTCAGATGAGGTCAATGACTTTTGCTATCCTCTTAGAAGCTCCCGCACAAGCGAAATGAGGTCAGCAGAGATCAATGACCTTCAGGATAGACTCAGAAGCGCCTTGTCGGTCAAATGAGGTCAGATGAGGTCAATGACCTCTGCTATCCTCTTAGAAGCTCCCGGACACGCAAAATAAGGTCAGCAGAGCTCAATGACCTTCAGGATAGACTCTGAAGCGCCGCGTCGTTCAAATGAGGTCAGAAGATGTCAATGACCTTTGCTAACCTCTTAGAAGCTCCCAGAGTGGTAAAATGATGTCAGCAGAGGTCAATGACCTTCAGGATAGACTCAGAAGAGCCGCGTCGGTCAAATGAGGTCAGATGTAGTCAATGACCTTTACTATCCTCTTAGAAGATCCCGGACACGCAAAATAAGGTCACCAGAGTTCAATGACCTTCAGGATAGACTCAGAAGCGCCGCGTCGGACAAATGAGGTCAGATGAGGTCAATGACCTTTGCTGTCCTCGTAGAAGCTGCCGGACTCGCGAAATGAGGTCAGCAGAGTTCAATGACCTTCAGGACAGACTCAGAAGCGCCGCGTCGGTCAAATGAGGTCAGATGAGGTCAATGACTTTTGCTATCCTCTTAGAAGATCCCGGACACGCAAAATAAGGTCAGCAGAGATCAATGAACTTCAGGATAGACTCAGAAGCGCCTTGTCGGTCAAATGAGGTCAGATGGGGTCAATGACCTTTGCTATCCTCTTAGAAGCTCCCGGACACGCGAAATGAGGTCAGCAGAGTTCAATGACCTTCAGGACAGACTCAGAAGCGCCGCGTCGGTCAAATGAGGTCAGATGAGGTCAATGACTTTTGCTATCCTCTTAGAAGCTCCCGCACACGCAAAATGAGGTCAGCAGAGTTCAATGACCTTCAGGACAGACTCAGAAGCGCCGCGTCGGTCAAATGAGGTCAGATGAGGTCAATGACTTTTGCTATCCTCTTAGAAGCTCCCGGACACGCAAAATGAGGACTCCAGAGGTCAATGACCTTAAGGACAGACTCAGAAGCGCCGCGTGGGTCAAATGAGGTCAGATGAGGTCAATGACTTTTGCTATCCTCTTAGAAGCTCCCGCACACACAAAATAAGGTCACCAGAGTTCAATGACCTTCAGGATAGACTCAGAAGCGCCGCGTCGGACAAATGAGGTCAGATGAGGTCAATGACTTTTGCTGTCTTCTTAGAAGCTCCCGGACTCGCAAAATGAGGTCAGCAGAGGTCAATGACCTTCAGGATAGACTCAGTAGCGCCTTGTCAGTCAAATGAGGTCAGATGAGGTCAATGACTTTTGCTATCCTCTTAGAAGCTCCCGCACACGCAAAATGAGGTCAGCAGATGTCAATGACCATCAGGATAGACTCAGAAGCGCCGCGTCGGTCAAATGAGGTCAGATGAAGTCAATGACCTTTGCTATCCTCTTAGAAGATCCCGTACACGCAAAATAAGGTCAGCAGAGCTCAATGACCTTCAGGATAGACTCTGAAGCGCCGCGTCGTTCAAATGAGGTCAGAAGATGTCAATGACCTTTGCTAACCTCTTAGAAGCTCCCAGAGTGGTGAAATGATGTCAGCAGAGGTCAATGACCTTCAGGATATACTCAGAAGAGCCGCGTCGGTCAAATGAGGTCAGATGTAGTCAATGACCTTTACTATCCTCTTAGAAGATCCCGGACACGCAAAATAAGGTCAGCAGAGATCAATGAACTTCAGGATAGACTCAGAAGCGCCTTGTCGTTCAAATGAGGTCAGATGGGGTCAATGACCTTTGCTATCTTCTTAGAAGCTCCCGGACACGCGAAATGAGGTCAGCAGAGTTCAATGACCTTCAGGACAGACTCAGAAGCGCCGCGTCGGTCAAATGAGGTCAGATGAGGTCAATGACTTTTGCTATCCTCTTAGAAGCTCCCGGACACGCGAAATGAGGTCAGCAGAGTTCAATGACCTTCAGGACAGACTCAGAAGCGCCGCGTCGGTCAAATGAGGTCAGATGAGGTCAATGACTTTTGCTATCCTCTTAGAAGCTCCCGCACACGCAAAATAAGGTCACCAGAGTTCAATGACCTTCAGGATAGACTCAGAAGCGCCGCGTCGGACAAATGAGGTCAGATGAGGTCAATGACTTTTGCTGTCTTCTTAGAAGCTCCCGGACTCGCAAAATGAGGTCAGCAGAGGTCAATGACCTTCAGGATAGACTCAGTAGCGCCTTGTCAGTCAAATGAGGTCAGATGAGGTCAATGACTTTTGCTATCCTCTTAGAAGCTCCCGCACACGCAAAATGAGGTCAGCAGATGTCAATGACCATCAGGATAGACTCAGAAGCGCCGCGTCGGTCAAATGAGGTCAGATGAAGTCAATGACCTTTGCTATCCTCTTAGAAGATCCCGTACACGCAAAATAAGGTCAGCAGAGCTCAATGACCTTCAGGATAGACTCTGAAGCGCCGCGTCGTTCAAATGAGGTCAGAAGATGTCAATGACCTTTGCTAACCTCTTAGAAGCTCCCAGAGTGGTGAAATGATGTCAGCAGAGGTCAATGATCTTCAGGATATACTCAGAAGAGCCGCGTCGGTCAAATGAGGTCAGATGTAGTCAATGACCTTTACTATCCTCTTAGAAGATCCCGGACACGCAAAATAAGGTCAGCAGAGATCAATGAACTTCAGGATAGACTCAGAAGCGCCTTGTCGTTCAAATGAGGTCAGATGGGGTCAATGACCTTTGCTATCTTCTTAGAAGCTCCCGGACACGCGAAATGAGGTCAGCAGAGTTCAATGACCTTCAGGACAGACTCAGAAGCGCCGCGTCGGTCAAATGAGGTCAGATGAGGTCAATGACTTTTGCTATCCTCTTAGAAGCTCCCGCACAAGCGAAATGAGGTCAGCAGAGATCAATGACCTTCAGGATAGACTCAGAAGCGCCTTGTCGGTCAAATGAGGTCAGATGAGGTCAATGACCTCTGCTATCCTCTTAGAAGCTCCCGGACACGCAAAATAAGGTCAGCAGAGCTCAATGACCTTCAGGATAGACTCTGAAGCGCCGCGTCGTTCAAATGAGGTCAGAAGATGTCAATGACCTTTGCTAACCTCTTAGAAGCTCCCAGAGTGGTAAAATGATGTCAGCAGAGGTCAATGACCTTCAGGATAGACTCAGAAGAGCCGCGTCGGTCAAATGAGGTCAGATGTAGTCAATGACCTTTACTATCCTCTTAGAAGATCCCGGACACGCAAAATAAGGTCACCAGAGTTCAATGACCTTCAGGATAGACTCAGAAGCGCCGCGTCGGACAAATGAGGTCAGATGAGGTCAATGACCTTTGCTGTCCTCGTAGAAGCTGCCGGACTCGCGAAATGAGGTCAGCAGAGTTCAATGACCTTCAGGACAGACTCAGAAGCGCCGCGTCGGTCAAATGAGGTCAGATGAGGTCAATGACTTTTGCTATCCTCTTAGAAGATCCCGGACACGCAAAATAAGGTCAGCAGAGATCAATGAACTTCAGGATAGACTCAGAAGCGCCTTGTCGGTCAAATGAGGTCAGATGGGGTCAATGACCTTTGCTATCCTCTTAGAAGCTCCCGGACACGCGAAATGAGGTCAGCAGAGTTCAATGACCTTCAGGACAGACTCAGAAGCGCCGCGTCGGTCAAATGAGGTCAGATGAGGTCAATGACTTTTGCTATCCTCTTAGAAGCTCCCGCACACGCAAAATGAGGTCAGCAGAGTTCAATGACCTTCAGGACAGACTCAGAAGCGCCGCGTCGGTCAAATGAGGTCAGATGAGGTCAATGACTTTTGCTATCCTCTTAGAAGCTCCCGGACACGCAAAATGAGGACTCCAGAGGTCAATGACCTTAAGGACAGACTCAGAAGCGCCGCGTGGGTCAAATGAGGTCAGATGAGGTCAATGACCTTTGCTATCCTCTTAGAATCCCCCGGACTCACATAATGAGGTCAGCAGAGGTCAATGACCTTCAGGATAGACTCAGTAGCGCCGCGTCGGTCAAATGAGGTCAGATGATTTCAATGACCTTGCTATCATCTTAGAAGCTCCCGCACACGCAAAATGAGGTCAACAGAGGTCAATGACCTTCAGGACAGACTCGGAAGCCCCGCGTCGGTCAAATGAGGTCAGATGAAGTCAATGACCTTTGCTATCCTCTTAGAAGATCCCGGACACGCAAAATACGGTCAGCAGAGCTCAATGACCTTCAGGATAGACTCTGAAGCGCCGCGTCGTTCAAATGAGGTCAGAAGATGTCAATGACCTTTGCTAACCTCTTAGAAGCTCCCAGAGTGGTGAAATGATGTCAGTAGAGGTCAATGACCTTCAGGATATACTAAGAAGAGCCGCGTCGGTCAAATGAGGTCAGATGTAGTCAATGACCTTTACTATCCTTTTAGATGATCCCGGACACGCAAAATAAGGTCAGCAGAGTTCAATGAACTTCAGGATAGACTCAGAAGCGCCTTGTCGTTCAAATGAGGTCAGATGGGGTCAATGACCTTTGCTATCCTCTTAGAAGCTCCCGGACACGCGAAATGAGGTCAGCAGAGTTCAATGACCTTCAGGACAGACTCAGAAGCGCCGCGTCGGTCAAATGAGGTCAGATGAGGTCAATGACTTTTGCTATCCTCTTAGAAGCTCCCGGGCACGCGAAATGAGGTCAGCAGAGTTCAATGACCTTCAGGACAGACTCAGAAGCGCCGCGTCGGTCAAATGAGGTCAGATGAGGTCAATGACTTTTGCTATCCTCTTAGAAGCTCCCGGACACGCAAAATGAGGACTCCAGAGGTCAATGACCTTAAGGACAGACTCAGAAGCGCCGCGTGGGTCAAATGAGGTCAGATGAGGTCAATGACCTTTGCTATCCTCTTAGAATCCCCCGGACTCACATAATGAGGTCAGCAGAGGTCAATGACCTTCAGGATAGACTCAGTAGCGCCGCGTCGGTCAAATGAGGTCAGATGATTTCAATGACCTTGCTATCATCTTAGAAGCTCCCGCACACGCAAAATGAGGTCAACAGAGGTCAATGACCTTCAGGACAGACTGGGAAGCCCCGCGTCGGTCAAATGAGGTCAGATGAAGTCAATGACCTTTGCTATCCTCTTAGAAGATCCCGGACACGCAAAATAAGGTCAGCAGAGATCAATGAACTTCAGGATAGACTCTGAAGCGCCTTGTCGTTCAAATGAGGTCAGATGGGGTCAATGACATTTGCTATCCTCTTAGAAGCTCCCGGACACGCGAAATGAGGTCAGCAGAGTTCAATGACCTTCAGGACAGACTCAGAAGCGCCGCGTCGGTCAAATGAGGTCAGATGAGGTCATTGACTTTTGCTATCCTCTTAGAAGCTCCCGGACACGCAAAATGAGGACTCCAGAGGTCAATGACCTTAAGGACAGACTCAGAAGCGCCGCGTGGGTCAAATGAGGTCAGATGAGGTCAATGACCTTTGCTATCCTCTTAGAAGCCCCCGGACTCACATAATGAGGTCAGCAGAGGTCAATGACCTTCAGGATAGACTCAGTAGCGCCGCGTCGGTCAAATGAGGTCAGATGATTTCAATGACCTTGCTATCATCTTAGAAGCTCCCGCACACGCAAAATGAGGTCAACAGAGGTCAATGACCTTCAGGACAGACTCGGAAGCCACGCGTCGGTCAAATGAGGTCAGATGAAGTCAATGACCTTTGCTATCCACTTAGAAGATCCCGGACACGCAAAATAAGGTCAGCAGAGATCAATGAACTTCAGGATAGACTCAGAAGCGCCTTGTCGGTCAAATGAGGTCAGATGGGGTCAATGACCTTTGCTATCCTCTTAGAAGCTCCCGGACACGCAAAATGAGGACTCCAGAGGTCAATGACCTTAAGGACAGACTCAGAAGCGCCGCGTGGGTCAAATGAGGTCAGATGAGGTCAATGACCTTTGCTATCCTCTTAGAAGCCCCCGGACTCACATAATGAGGTCAGCAGAGGTCAATGACCTTCAGGATAGACTCAGTAGCGCCGCGTCGGTCAAATGAGGTCAGATGATTTCAATGACCTTGCTATCATCTTAGAAGCTCCCGCACACGCAAAATGAGGTCAACAGAGGTCAATGACCTTCAGGACAGACTCGGAAGCCCCGCGTCGGTCAAATGAGGTCAGATGAAGTCAATGACCTTTGCTATCCTCTTAGAAGCTCCCGCACACGCAAAATGAGGTCACCAGAGTTCAATGACCTTCAGGATAGACTCAGAAGCGCCGCGTCGGACAAATGAGGTCAGATGAGGTCAATGACCTTTGCTGTCCTCTTAGAAGCTCCCGGACTCGCAAAATGAGGTCAGCAGAGGTCAATGACCTTCAGGATAGACTCAGTAGCGCCTTGTCAGTCAAATGAGGTCAGATGAGGTCAATGACTTTTGCTATCCTCTTAGAAGCTCCCGCACACGCAAAATGAGGTCAGCAGATGTCAATGACCATCAGAATAGACTCAGAAGCGCCGCGTCGGTCAAATGAGGTCAGATGAAGTCAATGACCTTTGCTATCCTCTTAGAAGATCCCGGGCACGCGAAATGAGGTCAGCAGAGTTCAATGACCTTCAGGACAGACTCAGAAGCGCCGCGTCGGTCAAATGAGGTCAGATGAGGTCAATGACTTTTGCTATCCTCTTAGAAGCTCCCGCACACGCGAAATGAGGTCAGCAGAGATCAATGACCTTCAGGATAGACTCAGAAGCGCCTTGTCGGTCAAATGAGGTCAGATGAGGTCAATGACCTTTGCTATCCTCTTAGAAGCTCCCGGACACGCAAAATGAGGACTCCAGAGGTCAATGACCTTAAGGACAGACTCAGAAGCGCCGCGTTGGTCAAATGAGTTCAGATGAGGTCAATGACCTTTGCTATACTCTTAGAAGCCCCCGGACTCACATAATGAGGTCAGCAGAGGTCAATGACCTTCAGGATAGACTCAGTAGCGCCGCGTCGGTCAAATGAGGTCAGATGAGTTCAATGACCTTGCTATCATCTTAGAAGCTCCCGCACACGCAAAATGAGGTCAACAGAGGACAATGACCTTCAGGACAGACTCGGAAGCCCCGCGTCGGTCAAATGAGGTCAGATGAAGTCAATGACCTTTGCTATCCTCTTAGAAGATCCCGGACACGCAAAATAAGGTCAGCAGAGATCAATGAACTTCAGGATAGACTCAGAAGCGCCTTGTCGGTCAAATGAGGTCAGATGGGGTCAATGACCTTTGCTATCCTCTTAGAAGCTCCCGGACACGCGAAATGAGGTCAGCAGAGTTCAATGACCTTCAGGACAGACTCAGAAGCGCCGCGTCGGTCAAATGAGGTCAGATGAGGTCAATGACTTTTGCTATCCTCTTAGAAGCTCCCGCACACGCAAAATAAGGTCACCAGAGTTCAATGACCTTCAGGATAGACTCAGAAGCGCCGCGTCGGACAAATGAGGTCAGATGAGGTCAATGACCTTTGCTGTCCTCTTAGAAGCTCCCGGACTCGCAAAATGAGGTCAGCAGAGGTCAATGACCTTCAGGATAGACTCAGTAGCGCCTTGTCAGTCAAATGAGGTCAGATGAGGTCAATGACTTTTGCTATCCTCTTAGAAGCTCCCGCACACGCAAAATTAGGTCAGCAGATGTCAATGACCATCAGGATAGACTCAGAAGCGCCGCGTCGGTCGAATGAGGTCAGATGAAGTCAATGACCTTTGCTATCCTCTTAGAAGATCCCGGACACGCAAAATAAGGTCAGCAGAGATCAATGAACTTCAGGATAGACTCAGAAGCGCCTTGTCGTTCAAATGAGGTCAGACGGGGGCAATGACCTTTGCTATCCTCTTAGAAGCTCCCGGACACGCGAAATGAGGTCAGCAGAGTTCAATGACCTTCAGGACAGACTCAGAAGCGCCGCGTCGGTCAAATGAGGTCAGATGAGGTCAATGACTTTTGCTATCCTCTTAGAAGCTCCCGCACACGCGAAATGAGGTCAGCAGAGATCAATGACCTTCAGGATAGACTCAGAAGCGCCTTGTCGTTCAAATGAGGTCAGATGGGGTCAATGACCTTTGCTATCCTCTTAGAAGCTCCCGGACACGCAAAATAAGGTCAAGAGATCAATGAACTTCAGGATAGACTCAGAAGCGCCTTGTCGTTCAAATGAGGTCAGATGGGGTCAATGACCTTTGCTATCCTCTTAGAAGCTCCCGGACACGCGAAATGAGGTCAGCAGAGTTCAATGACCTTCAGGACAGACTCAGAAGCGCCGCGTGGGTCAAATGAGGTCAGATGAGGTCAATGACCTTTGCTATCCTCTTAGAAGCCCCCGGACTCACATAATGAGTTCAGCAGAGGTCAATGACCTTCAGGATAGACTCAGTAGCGCCGCGTCGGTCAAATGAGGTCAGATGAGTTCAATGACCTTGCTATCATCTTAGAAGCTCCCGCACACGCAAAATGAGGTCAACAGAGGTCAATGACCTTCAGGACAGACTCGGAAGCCCCGCGTCGGTCAAATGAGGTCAGATGAAGTCAATGACCTTTGCTATCCTCTTAGAAGATCCCGGACACGCAAAATAAGGTCAGCAGAGCTCAATGACCTTCAGGATAGACTCTGAAGCGCCGCGTCGTTCAAATGAGGTCAGAAGATGTCAATGACCTTTGCTAACCTCTTAGAAGCTCCAAGAGTGGTGAAATGATGTCAGCAGAGGTCAATGACCTTCAGGATATACTAAGAAGAGCCGCGTCGGTCAAATGAGGTCAGATGTAGTCAATGACCTTTACTATCCTTTTAGAAGATCCCGGACACGCAAAATAAGGTCAGCAGAGTTCAATGAACTTCAGGATAGACTCAGAAGCGCCTTGTCGTTCAAATGAGGTCAGATGAGGTCAATGACTTTTGCTATCCTCTTAGAAGATCCCGGACACGCAAAATAAGGTCAGCAGAGATCAATGAACTTCAGGATAGACTCAGAAGCGCCTTGTCGGTCAAATGAGGTCAGATGGGGTCAATGACCTTTGCTATCCTCTTAGAAGCTCCCGGACACGCAAAATGAGGACTCCAGAGGTCAATGACCTTAAGGTCAGACTCAGAAGCGCCGCGTGGGTCAAATGAGGTCAGATGAGGTCAATGACTTTTGCTATCCTCTTAGAAGCTCCCGCACACGCAAAATGAGGTCAGCAGAGATCAATGACCTTCAGGATAGACTCAGAAGCGCCTTGTCGGTCAAATGAGGTCAGATGAGGTCAATGACCTTTGCTATCCTCTTAGAAGCTCCCGGACACGCAAAATGAGGACTCCAGAGGTCAATGACCTTAAGGACAGACTCAGAAGCGCCGCGTGGGTCAAATGAGGTCAGATGAGGTCAATGACCTTTGCTATCCTCTTAGAAGCCCCCGGACTCACATAATGAGGTCAGCAGAGGTCAATGACCTTCAGGATAGACTCAGTAGCGCCGCGTCGGTCAAATGAGGTCAGATGATTTCAATGACCTTGCTATCATCTTAGAAGCTCCCGCACACGCAAAATGAGGTCAACAGAGGTCAATGACCTTCAGGACAGACTCGGAAGCCCCGCGTCGGTCAAATGAGGTCAGATGAAGTCAATGACCTTTGCTATCCTCTTAGAAGTTCCCGGACACGCAAAATAAGGTCAGCAGAGATCAATGAACTTCAGGATATACTCAGAAGCGCCTTGTCGGTCAAATGAGGTCAGATGGGGTCAATGACCTTTGCTATCCTCTTAGAAGCTCCCGGACACGCGAAATGAGGTCAGCAGAGTTCAATGACCTTCAGGACAGACTCAGAAGCGCCGCGTCGGTCAAATGAGGTCAGATGAGGTCAATGACTTTTGCTATCCTCTTAGAAGCTCCCGCACACGCAAAATGAGGTCACCAGAGTTCAATGACCTTCAGGATAGACTCAGAAGCGCCGCGTCGGACAAATGAGGTCAGATGAGGTCAATGACCTTTGCTGTCCTCTTAGAAGCTCCCGGACTCGCAAAATGAGGTCAGCAGAGGTCAATGACCTTCAGGATAGACTCAGTAGCGCCTTGTCAGTCAAATGAGGTCAGATGAGGTCAATGACTTTTGCTATCCTCTTAGAAGCTCCCGCACACGCAAAATGAGGTCAGCAGATGTCAATGACCATCAGGATAGACTCAGAAGCGCCGCGTCGGTCAAATGAGGTCAGATGAAGTCAATGACCTTTGCTATCCTCTTAGAAGATCCCGGGCACGCGAAATGAGGTCAGCAGAGTTCAATGACCTTCAGGACAGACTCAGAAGCGCCGCGTCGGTCAAATGAGGTCAGATGAGGTCAATGACTTTTGCTATCCTCTTAGAAGCTCCCGCACACGCGAAATGAGGTCAGCAGAGATCAATGACCTTCAGGATAGACTCAGAAGCGCCTTGTCGGTCAAATGAGGTCAGATGAGGTCAATGACCTTTGCTATCCTCTTAGAAGCTCCCGGACACGCAAAATGAGGACTCCAGAGGTCAATGACCTTAAGGACAGACTCAGAAGCGCCGCGTTGGTCAAATGAGGTCAGATGAGGTCAATGACCTTTGCTATACTCTTAGAAGCCCCCGGACTCACATAATGAGGTCAGCAGAGGTCAATGACCTTCAGGATAGACTCAGTAGCGCCGCGTCGGTCAAATGAGGTCAGATGAGTTCAATGACCTTGCTATCATCTTAGAAGCTCCCGCACACGCAAAATGAGGTCAACAGAGGTCAATGACCTTCAGGACAGACTCGGAAGCCCCGCGTCGGTCAAATGAGGTCAGATGAAGTCAATGACCTTTGCTATCCTCTTAGAAGATCCCGGACACGCAAAATAAGGTCAGCAGAGGTCAATGACCTTCAGGATAGACTCAGTAGCGCCTTGTCAGTCAAATGAGGTCAGATGAGGTCAATGACCTTTGCTATCCTCTTAGAAGCTCCCGGACACGCAAAATGAGGACTCCAGAGGTCAATGACCTTAAGGACAGACTCAGAAGCGCCGCGTTGGTCAAATGAGGTCAGATGAGGTCAATGACCTTTGCTATACTCTTAGAAGCCCCCGGACTCACATAATGAGGTCAGCAGAGTTCAATGACCTTCAGGACAGACTCAGAAGCGCCTTGTCGGTCAAATGAGGTCAGATGGGGTCAATGACCTTTGCTATCCTCTTAGAAGCTCCCGGACACGCGAAATGAGGTCAGCAGAGTTCAATGACCTTCAGGACAGACTCAGAAGCGCCGCGTCGGTCAAATGAGGTCAGATGAGGTCAATGACTTTTGCTATCCTCTTAGAAGCTCCCGCACACGCAAAATAAGGTCACCAGAGTTCAATGACCTTCAGGATAGACTCAGAAGCGCCGCGTCGGACAAATGAGTTCAGATGAGGTCAATGACCTTTGCTGTCCTCTTAGAAGCTCCCGGACTCGCAAAATGAGGTCAGCAGAGGTCAATGACCTTCAGGATAGACTCAGTAGCGCCTTGTCAGTCAAATGAGGTCAGATGAGGTCAATGACTTTTGCTATCCTCTTAGAAGCTCCCGCACACGCAAAATGAGGTCAGCAGATGTCAATGACCATCAGGATAGACTCAGAAGCGCCGCGTCGGTCAAATGAGGTCAGATGAAGTCAATGACCTTTGCTATCCTCTTAGAAGATCCCGGACACGCAAAATAAGGTCAGCAGAGATCAATGAACTTCAGGATAGACTCAGAAGCGCCTTGTCGTTCAAATGAGGTCAGACGGGGGCAATGACCTTTGCTATCCTCTTAGAAGCTCCCGGACACGCGAAATGAGGTCAGCAGAGTTCAATGACCTTCAGGACAGACTCAGAAGCGCCGCGTCGGTCAAATGAGGTCAGATGAGGTCAATGACTTTTGCTATCCTCTTAGAAGCTCCCGCACACGCGAAATGAGGTCAGCAGAGATCAATGACCTTCAGGATAGACTCAGAAGCGCCTTGTCGTTCAAATGAGGTCAGATGGGGTCAATGACCTTTGCTATCCTCTTAGAAGCTCCCGGACACGCAAAATAAGGTCAAGAGATCAATGAACTTCAGGATAGACTCAGAAGCGCCTTGTCGTTCAAATGAGGTCAGATGGGGTCAATGACCTTTGCTATCCTCTTAGAAGCTCCCGGACAAGCGAAATGAGGTCAGCAGAGTTCAATGACCTTCAGGACAGACTCAGAAGCGCCGCGTGGGTCAAATGAGGTCAGATGAGGTCAATGACCTTTGCTATCCTCTTAGAAGCCCCCGGACTCACATAATGAGTTCAGCAGAGGTCAATGACCTTCAGGATAGACTCAGTAGCGCCGCGTCGGTCAAATGAGGTCAGATGAGTTCAATGACCTTGCTATCATCTTAGAAGCTCCCGCACACGCAAAATGAGGTCAACAGAGGTCAATGACCTTCAGGACAGACTCGGAAGCCCCGCGTCGGTCAAATGAGGTCAGATGAAGTCAATGACCTTTGCTATCCTCTTAGAAGATCCCGGACACGCAAAATAAGGTCAGCAGAGATCAATGAACTTCAGGATAGACTCAGAAGCGCCTTGTCGTTCAAATGAGGTCAGATGGGGTCAATGACCTTTGCTATCCTCTTAGAAGCTCCCGGACACGCGAAATGAGGTCAGCAGAGTTCAATGACCTTCAGGACAGACTCAGAAGCGCCGCGTCGGTCAAATGAGGTCAGATGAGGTCAATGACTTTTGCTATCCTCTTAGAAGCTCCCGCACACGCGAAATGAGGTCAGCAGAGATCAATGACCTTCAGGATAGACTCAGAAGGGCCTTGTCGGTCAAATGAGGTCAGATGAGGTCAATGACCTTTGCTATCCTCTTAGAAGCTCCCCGACACGCAAAATGAGGACTCCAGAGGTCAATGACCTTAAGGACAGACTCGGAAGCCCCGCGTCGGTCAAATGAGGTCAGATGAAGTCAATGACCTTTGCTATCCTCTTAGAAGATCCCGGACACGCAAAATAAGGTCAGCAGAGATCAATGAACTTCAGGATAGACTCAGAAGCGCCTTGTCGGTCAAATGAGGTCAGATGGGGTCAATGACCTTTGCTATCCTCTTAGAAGCTCCCGGACACGCGAAATGAGGTCAGCAGAGTTCAATGACCTTCAGGACAGACTCAGAAGCGCCGCGTCGGTCAAATGAGGTCAGATGAGGTCAATGACTTTTGCTATCCTCTTAGAAGCTCCCGCACACGCAAAATGAGGTCAGCAGAGGTCAATGACCATCAGGATAGACTCAGAAGAGCCGCGTCGGTCAAATGAGGTCAGATGAGTTCAATGACCTTGCTATCCTCTTAGAAGCTCCCGCACACGCAAAATGAGGTCAACAGAGGTCAATGACCTTCAGGACAGACTCAGAAGCCCCGCGTCGGTCAAATGAGGTCAGATGAGTTCAATGACCTTGCTATCCTCTTAGAAGCTCCCGCACACGCAAAATGAGGTCAACAGAGGTCAATGACCATCAGGAAAGACTCAAAAGTGCCGCGTCGGTCAAATGAGGTCAGATGAGGTCAATGACCTTTGCTACCCTCTTAGAAGCTCCGCACACTCAAAATGAGGTCACCAGAGGTCAATGACCTTTGCTATTTTCTGAGAAGCTCTCGGACACGCAAAATGATATCAGCAGAGGTCAGTGACCTTCAGGATAGACTCAGAAGCGCCGCGTCGGTCAAATGAGGTCAGATGAGGTCAATGACCTTTGCTATCCTCTTAGAAGCTCCGCACACGCAAAATGAGGTCACCAGAGGTCAATGACCTTTGCTATTTTCTGAGAAGCTCCCGTACACGCAAAATGATATCAGCAGAGGTCAGTGACCTTCAGGATAGACTCAGAAGCGCCGCGTCGGTCTAATGAGGTCAGATGAGGTCAATGACCTTTGCTATCTTCTTAGAAGCTCCCGCACACGCAAAATGAGGTCACCAGAGGTCAATGACCTTTGCTATCTTCTAAGACTGCTCCCGGACACGCAAAATGAGGTCACCAAAGGTCAATGACATTTGCTATCTTTTAAGACGCTCACGGACACGCAAAATGAGGTCACCAAAGGTCAATGACCTTTGCTATCTCCTAAGACACTCCCAGACACGCATAATGAGGTCAGCAGAGGTCAATGACCATCAGGAAAGTCTTAATAGTGCCGTTTCGGTCAAATGAGGTCAGATGAGGTCAATGACTTTTGCTATCCTCTTAGAAGCTCCGCACACGCAAAATGAGGTCACCAGAGGTCAATGACCTTTGCTATTTTCTAAGAAGCTCCCGGACACGCAAAATGAGGTCACCAAAGGTCAATGACCTTTGCTATCTTCTAAGAAGCTCCCGGACACGCAAAATGAGGTCACCAGAGGTCAATAACCTTTGCTATCTTCTAAGTCGCCCCGGACTCGCAAAATGAGGTCACCAGAGGTCAATGACCTTTGCTATCTTCTAAGACGCCCCGGACACGCAACATGAGGTCACCAGAGGTCAATGACCTTTGCTATTTTCTTAGAAGCTCCGCACACGCAAAATGAGGTAACCAGAGGTCAATGACCTTTGCTATCTTCTAAGACGCTCTCGGACACGCAAAATAAGGTCACCAAAGGTCAATGACCTTTGCTATCTTCTAAGACGCTCCCGGACACGCAAAATGAGGTCACCAGAGGTCAATGGCCTTTGCTATCTTCTAAGACGCTCCCGGACACGCAAAATGAGGTCACCAGAGGTCAATGACCTTTGCTGTTTTCTTAGACGCTCCCGGACACGCAAAATGAGGTCACCAGAGGTCAATGACCTTTGCTATTTTCTTAGAAGCTCCGCACACGCAAAATGAGGTCACCAGAGGTCAATGACCTTTGCTATCTTCTAAGACGCTCCCGGACACGCAAAATGAGGTCACCAAAGGTCAATGACCTTTGCTATCTTCTAAGACGCTCCCGGACACGCAAAATGAGGTCACCAGGGGTCAATGACCTTTGCTTTCCTCTTAAAAGCTCCGCACACGCAAAATGAGGTCACCAGAGGTCAATGACCTTTGCTATCTTCTAAGACGCTCCCGGACACGCAAAATGTGGTCACCAAAGGTCAATGACCTTTGCTATCTTCTAAGACGCTCCCGGACACGCAAAATGAGGTCACCAAAGGTCAATGACCTTTGCTATCTTCTAAGACGCTCCCGGACACGCAAAATGAGGTCACCAGAGGTCGATGACCTTCAGGATAGACTCAGAAGCGCCGCGTCGGTCAAATGAGGTCAGATGAGGTCAATGACCTTTGCTATCCTCTTAGAAGCTCCCGGACACGCAAAATGAGGTCAGCAGAGGTCAATGACCATCAGGATAGACTCAGAAGAGCCGCGTCGGTCAAATGAGGTCAGATGAGTTCAATGACCTTGCTATCCTCTTAGAAGCTCCCGCACACGCAAAATGAGGTCAACAGAGGTCAATGACCTTCAGGACAGACTCAGAAGCCCCGCGTCGGTCAAATGAGGTCAGATGAGTTCAATGACCTTGCTATCCTCTTAGAAGCTCCCGCACACGCAAAATGAGGTCAACAGAGGTCAGTGACCTTCAGGATAGACTCAGAAGCGCCGCGTCGGTCAAATGAGGTCAGATGAGGTCAATGACCTTTGCTATCCTCTTAGAAGCTCCGCAAAATGAGGTCACCAGAGGTCAATGACCTTTGCTATTTTCTGAGAAGCTCCCGTACACGTAAAATGATATCAGCAGAGGTCAGTGACCTTCAGGATAGACTCAGAAGCGCCGCGTCGGTCAAATGAGGTCAGATGAGGTCAATGACCTTTGCTATCCTCTTAGAAGCTCCGCACACGCAAAATGAGGTCACCAGAGGTCAATGACCTTTGCTATTTTCTGAGAAGCTCCCGTACACGCAAAATGATATCAGCAGAGGTCAGTGACCTTCAGGATAGACTCAGAAGCGCCGCGTCGGTCTAATGAGGTCAGATGAGGTCAATGACCTTTGCTATCTTCTTAGAAGCTCCCGCACACGCAAAATGAGGTCACCAGAGGTCAATGACCTTTGCTATCTTCTAAGACTGCTCCCGGACACGCAAAATGAGGTCACCAAAGGTCAATGACATTTGCTATCTTCTAAGACGCTCACGGACACGCAAAATGAGGTCACCAAAGGTCAATGACCTTTGCTATCTTCTAAGACACTCCCGGACACGCATAATGAGGTCAGCAGAGGTCAATGACCATCACGAAAGTCTTAATAGTGCCGTTTCGGTCAAATGAGGTCAGATGAGGTCAATGACTTTTGCTATCCTCTTAGAAGCTCCGCACACGCAAAATGAGGTCACCAGAGGTCAATAAACTTTGCTATCTTCTAAGTCGCCCCGGACTCGCAAAATGAGGTCACCAGAGGTCAATGACCTTTGCTATCTTCTAAGACGCCCCGGACACGCAACATGAGGTCACCAGAGGTCAATGACCTTTGCTATTTTCTTAGAAGCTCCGCACACGCAAAATGAGGTCACCAGAGGTCAATGACCTTTGCTATTTTCTGAGAAGCTCCCGTACACGCAAAATGATATCAGCAGAGGTCAGTGACCTTCAGGATAGACTCAGAAGCGCCGCGTCGGTCTAATGAGGTCAGATGAGGTCAATGACCTTTGCTATCTTCTTAGAAGCTCCCGCACACGCAAAATGAGGTCACCAGAGGTCAATGACCTTTGCTATCTTCTAAGACTGCTCCCGGACACGCAAAATGAGGTCACCAAAGGTCAATGACATTTGCTATCTTTTAAGACGCTCACGGACACGCAAAATGAGGTCACCAAAGGTCAATGACCTTTGCTATCTTCTAAGACACTCCCAGACACGCATAATGAGGTCAGCAGAGGTCAATGACCATCAGGAAAGTCTTAATAGTGCCGTTTCGGTCAAATGAGGTCAGATGAGGTCAATGACTTTTGCTATCCTCTTAGAAGCTCCGCACACGCAAAATGAGGTCACCAGAGGTCAATGACCTTTGCTATTTTCTAAGAAGCTCCCGGACACGCAAAATGAGGTCTCCAAAGGTCAATGACCTTTGCTATCTTCTAAGAAGCTTCCGGACACGCAAAATGAGGTCACCAGAGGTCAATAACCTTTGCTATCTTCTAAGTCGCCCCGGACTCGCAAAATGAGGTCACCAGAGGTCAATGACCTTTGCTATCTTCTAAGACGCCCCGGACACGCAACATGAGGTCACCAGAGGTCAATGACCTTTGCTATTTTCTTAGAAGCTCCGCACACGCAAAATGAGGTAACCAGAGGTCAATGACCTTTGCTATCTTCTAAGACGCTCTCGGACACGCAAAATAAGGTCACCAAAGGTCAATGACGTTTGCTATCTTCTAAGACGCTCCCGGACACGCAAAATGAGGTCACCAGAGGTCAATGGCCTTTGCTATCTTCTAAGACGCTCCCGGACACGCAAAATGAGGTCACCAGAGGTCAATGACCTTTGCTGTTTTCTTAGACGCTCCCGGACACGCAAAATGAGGTCACCAGAGGTCAATGACCTTTGCTATTTTCTTAGAAGCTCCGCACACGCAAAATGAGGTCACCAGAGGTCAATGACCTTTGCTATCTTCTAAGACGCTCCCGGACACGCAAAATGAGGTCACCAAAGGTCAATGACCTTTGCTATCTTCTAAGACGCTCCCGGACACGCAAAATGAGGTCACCAGGGGTCAATGACCTTTGCTTTCCTCTTAAAAGCTCCGCACACGCAAAATGAGGTCACCAGAGGTCAATGACCTTTGCTATCTTCTAAGACGCTCCCGGACACGCAAAATGAGGTCACCAAAGGTCAATGACATTTGCTATCTTCTAAGACGCTCACGGACACGCAAAATGAGGTCACCAAAGGTCAATGACCTTTGCTATCTTCTAAGACACTCCCGGACACGCATAATGAGGTCAGCAGAGGTCAATGACCATCACGAAAGTCTTAATAGTGCCGTTTCGGTCAAATGAGGTCAGATGAGGTCAATGACTTTTGCTATCCTCTTAGAAGCTCCGCACACGCAAAATGAGGTCACCAGAAGTCAATAAACTTTGCTATCTTCTAAGTCGCCCCGGACTCGCAAAATGAGGTCACCAGAGGTCAATGACCTTTGCTATCTTCTAAGACGCCCCGGACACGCAACATAAGGTCACCAGAGGTCAATGACCTTTGCTATTTTCTTAGAAGCTCCGCACACGCAAAATGAGGTAACCAGAGGTCAATGACCTTTGCTATCTTCTAAGACGCTCTCGGACACGCAAAATAAGGTCACCAAAGGTCAATGACCTTTGCTATCTTCTAAGACGCTCCCGGACACGCAAAATGAGGTCACCAGAGGTCAATGGCCTTTGCTATCTTCTAAGACGCTCCCGGACACGCAAAATGAGGTCACCAGAGGTCAATGACCTTTGCTATTTTCTTAGACGCTCCCGGACACGCATAATGAGGTCACCAGAGGTCAATGACCTTTGCTATTTTCTTAGAAGCTCCGCACACGCAAAATGAGGTCACCAGAGGTCAATGACCTTTGCTATCTTCTAAGACGCTCCCGGACACGCAAAATGAGGTCACCAAAGGTCAATGACCTTTGCTATCTTCTAAGACACTCCCAGACACGCATAATGAGGTCAGCAGAGGTCAATGACCATCAGGAAAGTCTTAATAGTGCCGTTTCGGTCAAATGAGGTCAGATGAGGTCAATGACTTTTGCTATCCTCTTAGAAGCTCCGCACACGCAAAATGAGGTCACCAGAGGTCAATGACCTTTGCTATTTTCTAAGAAGCTCCCGGACACGCAAAATGAGGTCTCCAAAGGTCAATGACCTTTGCTATCTTCTAAGAAGCTCCCGGACACGCAAAATGAGGTCACCAGAGGTCAATAACCTTTGCTATCTTCTAAGTCGCCCCGGACTCGCAAAATGAGGTCACCAGAGGTCAATGACCTTTGCTATCTTCTAAGACGCCCCGGACACGCAACATGAGGTCACCAGAGGTCAATGACCTTTGCTATTTTCTTAGAAGCTCCGCACACGCAAAATGAGGTAACCAGAGGTCAATGACCTTTGCTATCTTCTAAGACGCTCTCGGACACGCAAAATAAGGTCACCAAAGGTCAATGACGTTTGCTATCTTCTAAGACGCTCCCGGACACGCAAAATGAGGTCACCAGAGGTCAATGGCCTTTGCTATCTTCTAAGACGCTCCCGGACACGCAAAATGAGGTCACCAGAGGTCAATGACCTTTGCTGTTTTCTTAGACGCTCCCGGACACGCAAAATGAGGTCACCAGAGGTCAATGACCTTTGCTATTTTCTTAGAAGCTCCGCACACGCAAAATGAGGTCACCAGAGGTCAATGACCTTTGCTATCTTCTAAGACGCTCCCGGACACGCAAAATGAGGTCACCAAAGGTCAATGACCTTTGCTATCTTCTAAGACGCTCCCGGACACGCAAAATGAGGTCACCAGGGGTCAATGACCTTTGCTTTCCTCTTAAAAGCTCCGCACACGCAAAATGAGGTCACCAGAGGTCAATGACCTTTGCTATCTTCTAAGACGCTCCCGGACACGCAAAATGTGGTCACCAAAGGTCAATGACCTTTGCTATCTTCTAAGACGCTCCCGGACACGCAAAATGAGGTCACCAAAGGTCAATGACCTTTGCTATCTTCTAAGACGCTCCCGGACACGCAAAATGAGGTCACCAGAGGTCAATGACCTTCAGGATAGACTCAGAAGCGCTGCGTCGGTCAAATGAGGTCAGATGAGGTCAATGACCTTTGCTATCCTCTTAGAAGCTCCCGGACACGCAAAATGAGGTCAGCAGAGGTCAATGACCATCAGGATAGACTCAGAAGAGCCGCGTCGGTCAAATGAGGTCAGATGAGTTCAATGACCTTGCTATCCTCTTAGAAGCTCCCGCACACGCAAAATGAGGTCAACAGAGGTCAATGACCTTCAGGACAGACTCAGAAGCCCCGCGTCGGTCAAATGAGGTCAGATGAGTTCAATGACCTTGCTATCCTCTTAGAAGCTCCCGCACACGCAAAATGAGGTCAACAGAGGTCAGTGACCTTCAGGATAAACTCAGAAGCGCCGCGTCGGTCAAATGAGGTCAGATGAGGTCAATGACCTTTGCTATCCTCTTAGAAGCTCCGCACACGCAAAATGAGGTCACCAGAGGTCAATGACCTTTGCTATTTTCTGAGAAGCTCCCGTACACGTAAAATGATATCAGCAGAGGTCAGTGACCTTCAGGATAGACTCAGAAGCGCCGCGTCGGTCAAATGAGGTCAGATGAGGTCAATGACCTTTGCTATCCTCTTAGAAGCTCCGCACACGCAAAATGAGGTCACCAGAGGTCAATGACCTTTGCTATTTTCTGAGAAGCTCCCGTACACGCAAAATGATATCAGCAGAGGTCAGTGACCTTCAGGATAGACTCAGAAGCGCCGCGTCGGTCTAATGAGGTCAGATGAGGTCAATGACCTTTGCTATCTTCTTAGAAGCTCCCGCACACGCAAAATGAGGTCACCAGAGGTCAATGACCTTTGCTATCTTCTAAGACTGCTCCCGGACACGCAAAATGAGGTCACCAAAGGTCAATGACATTTGCTATCTTCTAAGACGCTCACGGACACGCAAAATGAGGTCACCAAAGGTCAATGACCTTTGCTATCTTCTAAGACACTCCCGGACACGCATAATGAGGTCAGCAGAGGTCAATGACCATCACGAAAGTCTTAATAGTGCCGTTTCGGTCAAATGAGGTCAGATGAGGTCAATGACTTTTGCTATCCTCTTAGAAGCTCCGCACACGCAAAATGAGGTCACCAGAAGTCAATAAACTTTGCTATCTTCTAAGTCGCCCCGGACTCGCAAAATGAGGTCACCAGAGGTCAATGACCTTTGCTATCTTCTAAGACGCCCCGGACACGCAACATAAGGTCACCAGAGGTCAATGACCTTTGCTATTTTCTTAGAAGCTCCGCACACGCAAAATGAGGTAACCAGAGGTCAATGACCTTTGCTATCTTCTAAGACGCTCTCGGACACGCAAAATAAGGTCACCAAAGGTCAATGACCTTTGCTATCTTCTAAGACGCTCCCGGACACGCAAAATGAGGTCACCAGAGGTCAATGGCCTTTGCTATCTTCTAAGACGCTCCCGGACACGCAAAATGAGGTCACCAGAGGTCAATGACCTTTGCTATTTTCTTAGACGCTCCCGGACACGCATAATGAGGTCACCAGAGGTCAATGACCTTTGCTATTTTCTTAGAAGCTCCGCACACGCAAAATGAGGTCACCAGAGGTCAATGACCTTTGCTATCTTCTAAGACGCTCCCGGACACGCAAAATGAGGTCACCAAAGGTCAATGACCTTTGCTATCTTCTAAGACGCTCCCGGACACGCAAAATGAGGTCACCAGGGGTCAATGACCTTTGCTTTCCTCTTAAAAGCTCCGCACACGCAAAATGAGGTCACCAGAGGTCAATGACCTTTGCTATCTTCTAAGACGCTCCCGGACACGCAAAATGTGGTCACCAAAGGTCAATGACCTTTGCTATCTTCTAAGACGCTCCCGGACACGCAAAATGAGGTCACCAAAGGTCAATGACCTTTGCTATCTTCTAAGACGCTCCCGGACACGCAAAATGAGGTCACCAGAGGTCAATGACCTTTGCTATTTTCTTAGACGCTCCCGGACACGCATAATGAGGTCACCAGAGGTCAATGACCTTTGCTATTTTCTTAGAAGCTCCGCACACGCAAAATGAGGTCACCAGAGGTCAATGACCTTTGCTATCTTCTAAGACGCTCCCGGACACGCAAAATGAGGTCACCAGAGGTCAATGACCTTTGCTATCTTCTAAGACGCTCCCGCACACGCAAAATGAGATCACAAGTGGTCAATGACCTTTGCTATCTTCTAAGAAGCTCCTGGACACGCAAAATGAGGTCACCAAAGGACCATGACCTTTGCTATCTCTTAAAAAGCTCCCGGACACGCAAAAAATGTCACTAGAGGTCAATGACCTTTTGCTATCTTCTAAGAAGCTCCCGGACACGCAAAATGAGTTCACCAGAAGTCAAAGACCTTTGCTATCGTCTAAGACGCTCCCGGACACGCAAAATGAGGTCACCAGAGGTCAATGACATTTGCTATCTTCTAAGAAGCTCCCGGACACGCAAAATGAGGTCACCAGAGGTCATTGACCTTTGCTATCTTCTGAGACAATCCCGGACACGCAAAATGAGGTCACCAGAGGTCAATGACCTTTGCTATCTTCTAAGACGCTCCCGGACACGCAAAATGATGTCACTAGAGGTCAATGACCTTTTGCTATCTTCTAAGAAGCTCCCGGACACGCAAAATGAGTTCACCAGAAGTCAAAGACCTTTGCTATCGTCTAAGACGGTCCCGGACACGCAAAATGAGGTCACCAGAGGTCAATGACCTTTGCTATCTTCTAAGACGCTCCCGCACACGCAAAATGAGGTCACCAGAGGTCAATGACTTTTGCAACCTTCTACGACGCTCCCGCACACGCAAAATGAGATCACAAGTAGTCAATGACCTTTGCTATCTTCTAAGAAGCTCCTGGACACGCAAAATGAGGTCACCAAAGGACCATGACCTTTGCTATCTCTTAAAAAGCTCCCGGACACGCAAAATGATGTCACTCGAGGTCAATGACCTTTTGCTATTTTCTAAGAAGCTCCCGGACACGCAAAATGAGTTCACCAGAAGTCAAAGACCTTTGCTATCGTCTAAGACGCTCCCGGACACGCAAAATGAGGTCACCAGAGTTCAATGACCTTTGCTATCTTCTAATACGCTCCCGCACACGCAAAATGAGGTCACCAGAGGTCAATGACTTTTGCAACCTTCTAAGACGCTCCCGCACACGCAAAATGAGGTCACCAGAGGACAATGACTTTTGCTATCTTCTAAGACGCTCCCGGACACGCAAAATGAGGTCACCAGAGGTCAATGACCTTTGCTATCTTCTAAGAAGCTCCCGGACACTCAAAATGAGGTCACCAGAGGTCATTGACCTTTGCTATCTTCTAAGACGGTCCCGGACACGCAAAATGAGGTCACCAGAGGTCAATGACATTTGCAATCTTCTAAGAAGCTCCCGGACACGCTAAATGAGGTCACCAGAGGTCAATGACCTTTGCTATCATCTAAGACGCTCCCGCACACGCAAAATGAGGTCACCAGAGGACAATGACCTTTGCTATCTTCTAAGAAGCTCCCGGACACGCAAAATGAGGTCACCAGAGGTCAATGACCTTTGCTATCTTCTAAGACGGTCCCGGACACGCAAAATGAGGTCACCAGAGGTCAATGACCTTTGCTATCTTCTAAGAAGCACCCGGACACGCAAAATGAGGTCACCAGAGGTCATTGACCTTTGCTATCTTCTAAGAAGCTCCCGGACACGAAAAATGAGGTCACCAGAGTTCAATGACCTTTGCTATCATCTAAGACGCTCCCGCACACGCAAAATGAGGTCACCAGAGGACAATGACCTTTGCTATCTTCTAAGAAGCTCCCGGACACGCAAAATGAGGTCACCAGAGGTCAATGACCTTTGCTATCTTCTAAGACGGTCCCGGACACGCAAAATGAGGTCACCAGAGGACAATGACCTTTGCTATCTTCTAAGAAGCTCCCGGACACGCAAAATGAGGTCACCAGAGGTCAATGACCTTTGCTATCTTCTAAGACGGTCCCGGACACGCAAAATGAGGTCACCAGAGGTCAATGACCTTTGCTATCTTCTAAAACGCTCCCGCACACGCAAAATGAGGTCACCAGAGGTCAATGACTTTTGCAACCTTCTAAGACGCTCCCGCACACGCAAAATGAGATCACAAGTGGTCAATGACCTTTGCTATCTTCTAAGAAGCTCCTGGACACGCAAAATGAGGTCACCAAAGGACCATGACCTTTGCTATCTCTTAAAAAGCTCCCGGACACGCAAAATGATGTCACTAGAGGTCAATGACCTTTTGCTATCTTCTAAGAAGCTCCCGGACACGCAAAATGAGTTCACCAGAAGTCAAAGACCTTTGCTATCGTCTAAGACGCTCCCGGACACGCAAAATGAGGTCACCAGAGGTCAATGACCTTTGCTATCTTCTAAGAAGCTCCCGGACACGCAAAATGAGGTCACCAGAGGTCATTGACCTTTGCTATATTCTAAGACGGTCCCGGACACGCAAAATGAGGTCACCAGAGGTCAATGACCTTTGCTATCTTCTAAGACGCTCCCGCACACGCAAAATGAGGTCACCAGAGGTCAATGACTTTTGCAACCTTCTAAGACGCTCCCGCACACGCAAAATGAGGTCACCAGAGGACAATGACCTTTGCTATCTTCTAAGAAGCTCCCGGACACGCAAAATGAGGTCAGCAGAGGTCAACGACCTTTGCAATCTTCTAAGACGGTCCCGCACACGCAAAATGAGGTCACCAGAGGTCAATGACCTTTGCTATCTTCTAAGAAGCTCCCGGACACGCAAAATGAGGTCAGCAGAGGTCAATGACGTTTGCTATCATCTAAGACGCTCCCGGGCACGCAAAATGAGGTCTCCAGAGGTCAATGACCTTTGCTATCTTCTAAGAAGATCCCGGACACGCAAAATGAGGTCACCAGAGGTCATTGACCTTTGCTATCTTCTAAGACGGTCCCGGACACGCAAAATGAGGTCACCAGAGGTCAATGACATTTGCAATCTTCTAAGACGCTCCCGCACACGCAAAATGAGGTCACCAGAGGACAATGACCTTTGCTATCTTCTAAGAAGCTCCCGGACACGCAAAATGAGGTCACCAGAGGTCAATGACCTTTGCTATCTTCTAAGACGCTCCCGGACAGGCAAAATGAGGTCACCAGAGGTCAATGACCTTTGCTATCTTCTAAGAAGCTCCCGGACACGCAAAATGAGGTCACCAGAAGTCATTGACCTTTGCTATCTTCTAAGACGGTCCCGGACACGCAAAATGAGGTCACCAGAGGTCAATGACCTTTGCTATCTTCTAAGACGCTCCCGCACACGCAAAATGAGGTCACCAGAGGTCAATGACTTTTGCAACCTTCTAAGACGCTCCCGCACACGCAAAATGAGATCACAAGTGGTCAATGACCTTTGCTATCTTCTAAGAAGCTCCTGGACACGCAAAATGAGGTCACCAAAGGACCATGACCTTTGCTATCTCTTAAAAAGCTCCCGGACACACAAAATGATATCACTAGAGGTCAATGACCTTTTGCTATCTTCTAAGAAGCTCCCGGACACGCAAAATGAGGTCACCAGAAGTCAAAGACCTTTGCTATCTTCTAAGACGTTCCCGGACACGCAAAATGAGATCACAAGAGTTCAATGACCTTTGCTATCTTCTAAGAAGCTCCCGGACAAGCAAAATTAGGTCACCAGAGGTCATTGACCTTTGCTATCTTCTGAGACAATCCCGGACACGCAAAATGAGGTCACCAGAGGTCAATGACCTTTGCTATCTTTTAAGACGCTCCCGCACACGCAAAATGAGGTCACCAGAGGTCAATGAACTTTTCTATCTTCTAAGACGCTCCCGGACACGCAAAATGAGGTCAGCAGAGGTCAATGAACTTTGCAATCTTCTAAGACGCTCCCGCACACGCAAAATGAGGTCACCAGAGGACAATGACCTTTGCTATCTTCTAAGAAGCTCCCGGACACGCAAAATGAGGTCACCAGAGGTCAATAACCTTTGCTATCTTCTAAGACGCTCCCGGACACGCAAAATGAGGTCACCAGAGGTCAATGACCTTTGCTATCTTCTAAGAAGCTCCCGGACACGCAAAATGAGGTCACCAGAGGTCATTTACATTTGCTATCTTCTAAGACGGTCCCGGACACGCAAAATGAGGTCACCAGAGGTCAATGACCTTTGCTATCTTCTAAGACATCCCGCCCACGCAAAATGAGGTCACCAGAGGTCAATGACCTTTGCTATCTTCTAAGACGCTCCCGGACACGCAAAATGAGGTCACCAGAGGTCAATGACCTTTGCTATCTTCTAAGAAGCTCCCAGACACGCAAAATGAGGTCACCAGAGGTCAATAACCTTTGCTATCTTCTAAGACGCTCCCGGACACGCAAAATGAGGTCACCAGAGGTCAATGACCTTTGCTATCTTCTAAGAAGCTCCCGGACACGCAAAATGAGGTCACCAGAGGTCATTTACCTTTGCTATCTTCTAAGACGGTCCCGGACACGCAAAATGAGGTCACCAGAGGTCAATGACCTTTGCTATCTTCTAAGACATCCCGCCCACGCAAAATGAGGTCACCAGAGGTCAATGACCTTTGCTATCTTCTAAGAAGCTCCCGGACACGCAAAATGAGGTCACCAGAGGTCATTGACCTTTGCTATCTTCTAAGACTGTCCCGGACACGCAAAATGAGGTCACCAGAGGTCAATGACCTTTGCTATCTTCTAAGACGCTCCCGCACACGCAAAATGAGGTCACCAGAGGTCAATGACTTTTGCAACCTTCTAAGACGCTCCCGCACACGCAAAATGAGATCACAAGTGGTCAATGACCTTTGCTATCATCTAAGAAGCTCCTGGACACGCAAAATGAGGTCACCAAAGGACCATGACCTTTGCTATCTCTTAAAAAGCTCCCGGACACGCAAAATGATGTCACTAGAGGTCAATGACCTTTTGCTATCTTCTAAGAAGCTCCCGGACACGCAAAATGAGTTCACCAGAAGTCAAAGACCTTTGCTATTGTCTAAGACGGTCCCGGACACGCAAAATGAGGTCACCAGAGGTCAATGACCTTTGCTATCTTCTAAGACGCTCCCGCACACGCAAAATGAGGTCACCAGAGGTCAATGACTTTTGCAACCTTCTACGACGCTCCCGCACACGCAAAATGAGATCACAAGTGGTCAATGACCTTTGCCATATTCTAAGAAGCTCCTGGACACGCAAAATGAGGTCACCAAAGGACCATGACATTTGCTATCTCTTAAAAAGCTCCCGGACACGCAAAATGATGTCACTCGAGGTCAATGACCTTTTTCTATCTTCTAAGAAGCTCCCGGACACGCAAAATGAGTTCACCAGAAGTCAAAGACCTTTGCTATCGTCTAAGACGCTCCCGGACACGCAAAATGAGGTCACCAGAGGTCAATGACCTTTGCTATCTTCTAAGAAGCTCCCGGACACTCAAAATGAGGTCACCAGAGGTCATTGACCTTTGCTATCTTCTAAGACGGTCCCGGACACGCAAAATGAGGTCACCAGAGGTCAATGACCTTTGCTATCTTCTAAGACGGTCCCGGACACGCAAAATGAGGTCACCAGAGGTCAATGACCTTTGCTATCTTCTAAGAAGCTCCCGGACACGCAAAATGAGGTCACCAGAGGTCATTGACCTTTGCTATATTCTAAGAAGCTCCCGGACACGAAAAATGAGGTCACCAGAGGTCAATGACCTTTGCTATCATCTAAGACGCTCCCGCACACGCAAAATGAGGTCACCAGAGGACAATGACCTTTGCTATCTTCTAAGAAGCTCCCGGACACGCAAAATGAGGTCACCAGAGGTCAATGACCTTTACTATCTTCTAAGACGGTCCCGGACACGCAAAATGAGGTCACCAGAGGTCAATGACCTTTGCTATCTTCTAAAACGCTCCCGCACACGCAAAATGAGGTCACCAGAGGTCAATGACATTTGCAACCTTCTAAGACGCTCCCGCACACGCAAAATGAGATCACAAGTGGTCAATGACCTTTGCTATCTTCTAAGAAGCTCCTGGACACGCAAAATGAGGTCACCAAAGGACCATGACCTTTGCTATCTCTTAAAAAGCTCCCGGACACGCAAAATGATGTCACTAGAGGTCAATGACCTTTTGCTATCTTCTAAGAAGCTCCCGGACACGCAAAATGAGTTCACCAGAAGTCAAAGACCTTTGCTATCGTCTAAGACGCTCCCGGACACGCAAAATGAGGTCACCAGAGGTCAATGACCTTTGCTATCTTCTAAGAAGCTCCCGGACACGCAAAATGAGGTCACCAGAGGTCATTGACCTTTGCTATATTCTAAGACGGTCCCGGACACGCGAAATGAGGTCACCCGAGGTCAATGACCTTTGCTATCTTCTAAGACGCTCCCGCACACGCAAAATGAGGTCACCAGAGGTCAATGACTTTTGCAACCTTCTAAGACGCTCCCGCACACGCAAAATGAGGTCACCAGAGGACAATGACCTTTGCTATCTTCTAAGAAGCTCCCGGACACGCAAAATGAGGTCAGCAGAGGTCAATGACCTTTGCAATCTTCTAAGACGGTCCCGCACACGCAAAATGAGGTCACCAGAGGTCAATGACCTTTGCTATCTTCTAAGAAGCTCCCGGACACGCAAAATGAGGTCAGCAGAGGTCAATGACCTTTGCTATCTTCTAAGACGCTCCCGGACACGCAAAATGAGGTCTCCAGAGGTCAATGACCTTTGCTATCTTCTAAGAAGATCCCGGACACGCAAAATGAGGTCACCAGAGGTCATTGACCTTTGCTATCTTCTAAGACGGTCCCGGACACGCAAAATGAGGTCACCAGAGGTCAATGACATTTGCAATCTTCTAAGACGCTCCCGCACACGCAAAATGAGGTCACCAGAGGACAATGACCTTTGCTATCTTCTAAGAAGCTCCCGGACACGCAAAATGAGGTCACCAGAGGTCAATGACCTTTGCTATCTTCTAAGACGCTCCCGGACAGGCAAAATGAGGTCACCAGAGGTCAATGACCTTTGCTATCTTCTAAGAAGCTCCCGGACACGCAAAATGAGGTCACCAGAAGTCATTGACCTTTGCTATCTTCTAAGACGGTCCCGGACACGCAAAATGAGGTCACCAGAGGTCAATGACCTTTGCTATCTTCTAAGACGCTCCCGCACACGCAAAATGAGGTCACCAGAGGTCAATGACTTTTGCAAACTTCTAAGACGCTCCCGCACACGCAAAATGAGATCACAAGTGGTCAATGACCTTTGCTATCTTCTAAGAAGCTCCTGGACACGCAAAATGAGGTCACCAAAGGACCATGACATTTGCTATCTCTTAAAAAGCTCCCGGACACGCAAAATGATGTCACTAGAGGTCAATGACCTTTTGCTATCTTCTAAGAAGCTCCCGGACACGCAAAATGAGGTCACCAGAAGTCAAAGACCTTTGCTATCTTCTAAGACGTTCCCGGACACGCAAAATGAGATCACAAGAGTTCAATGACCTTTGCTATCTTCTAAGAAGCTCCCGGACAAGCAAAATTAGGACACCAGAGGTCATTGACCTTTGCTATCTTCTGAGACAATCCCGAACACGCAAAATGAGGTCACCAGAGGTCAATGACCTTTGCTATCTTCTAAGACGCTCCCGCACACGCAAAATGAGGTCACCAGAGGTCAATGAACTTTTCTATCTTCTAAGACGCTCCCGGACACGCAAAATGAGGTCAGCAGAGGTCAATGACCTTTGCAATCTTCTAAGACGCTCCCGCACACGCAAAATGAGGTCACCAGAAGACAATGACCTTTGCTATCTTCTAAGAAGCTCCCGGACACGCAAAATGAGGTCACCAGAGGTCAATAACATTTGCTATCTTCTAAGACGCTCCCGGACACGCAAAATGAGGTCACCAGAGGTCAATGACCTTTGCTATCTTCTAAGAAGCTCCCGGACACACAAAATGAGGTCACCAGAGGTCATTTACCTTTGCTATCTTCTAAGACGGTCCCGGACACGCAAAATGAGGTCACCAGAGGTCAATGACCTTTGCTATCTTCTAAGACATCCCGCCCACGCAAAATGAGGTCACCAGAGGTCGATGACCTTTGCTATCTTCTAAGACGTTCCCGGACACGCAAAATGAGGTCACCAGAGGTCAATGACCTTTGCTATCTTCTAAGAAGCTCCCGGACACGAAAAATGAGGTCACCAGAGGTCATTGACCTTTGCTATCTTCTAAGACGGTCCCGGACACGCAAAATGAGGTCACCAGAGGTCAATGACCTTTGCTATCTTCTAAGACGCTTCCGCACACGCAAAATGAGGTCACCAGAGGTCAATGACTTTTGCAACCTTCTAAGACGCTCCCGCACACGCAAAATGAGATCACAAGTGGTCAATGACCTTTGCTATCATCTAAGAAGCTCCTGGACACGCAAAATGAGGTCACCAAAGGACCATGACATTTGCTATCTCTTAAAAAGCTCCCGGACACGCAAAATGATGTCACTAGAGGTCAATGACATTTTGCTATCTTCTAAGAAGCTCCCGGACACGCAAAATGTGTTCACCAGAAGTCAAAGACCTTTTCTATCATCTAAGACGGTCCCGGACACGCAAAATGAGGTCACCAGAGGTCAATGACCTTTGCTATCTTCTAAGAAGCTCCCGGACACGCAAAATGAGGTCAGCAGAGGTCAATGACCTTTGCAATCTTCTAAGACGCTCCCGCACACGCAAAATGAGGTCTCCAGAGGACAATGACCTTTGCTATCTTCTAAGAAGCTCCCGGACACGCAAAATGAGGTCACCAGAGGTCAATGACCTTTGCTATCTTCTAAGACGCTCCCGGACACGCAAAATGAGGTCACCAGAGGTCAATGACCTTTGCTATCTTCCAAGAAGCTCCCGGACACGCAAAATGAGGTCACCAGAGGTCATTGACCTTTGCTATCTTCTAAGAAGCTCCCGGACACGCAAAATGAGGTCACCAGAGGTCAATGACCTTTGCTATCTTCTAAGACGGTCCCGGACACGCAAAATGAGGTCACCAGAGGTCAATGACCTTTGCTATCTTCTAAGACGCTCCCGCACACGCAAAATGAGGTCACCAGAGGTCAATGACTTTTGCAACCTTCTAAGACGCTCCCGCACACGCAAAATGAGATCACAAGTGGTCAATGACCTTTGCTATCTTCTAAGAAGCTCCTGGACACGCAAAATGAGGTCACCAAAGGACCATGACCTTTGCTATTTCTTAAAAAGCTCCCGGACACGCAAAATGATGTCACTAGAGGTCAATGACCTTTTGCTATCTTCTAAGTAGCTCCCGGACACGCAAAATGATTTCACCAGAAGTCAAAGACCTTTGCTATCGTCTAAGACGCTCCCGGACACGCAAAATGAGTTCACCAGAGGTCAATGACCTTTGCTATCTTCTAAGAAGCTCCCGGACACGAAAAATGAGGACACAAGAGGTCATTGACCTTTGCTATCTTCTAAGACGGTCCCGGACACGCAAAATGAGGTCACCAGAGGTCAATGACCTTTGCTATCTTCTAAGACGCTCCCGCACACGCAAAATGAGGTCACCAGAGGTCAATGACTTTTGCAACCTTCTAAGACGCTCCCGCACACGCAAAATGAGATCACAAGTGGTCAATGACCTTTGCTATCTTCTAAGAAGCTCCTGGACACGCAAAATGAGGTCACCAAAGGACCATGACATTTGCTATCTCTTAAAAAGCTCCCGGACACGCAAAATGATGTCACTAGAGGTCAATGACCTTTTGCTATCTTCTAAGAAGCTCCCGGACACGCAAAATGAGGTCACCAGAAGTCAAAGACCTTTGCTATCTTCTAAGACGTTCCCGGACACGCAAAATGAGATCACAAGAGTTCAATGACCTTTGCTATCTTCTAAGAAGCTCCCGGACAAGCAAAATTAGGTCACCAGAGGTCATTGACCTTTGCTATCTTCTGAGACAATCCCGGACACGCAAAATGAGGTCACCAGAGGTCAATGACCTTTGCTATCTTCTAAGACGCTCCCGCACACGCAAAATGAGGTCACCAGAGGTCAATGAACTTTTCTATCTTCTAAGACGCTCCCGGACACGAAAAATGAGGTCACCAGAGGTCATTGACCTTTGCTATCTTCTAAGACATCCCGCCCACGCAAAATGAGGTCACCAGAGGTCAATGACCTTTGCTATCTTCTAAGACGCTCCCGGACACGCAAAATGAGGTCACCAGAGGTCAATGACCTTTGCTATCTTCTAAGAAGCTCCCAGACACGCAAAATGAGGTCACCAGAGGTCAATAACCTTTGCTATCTTCTAAGACGCTCCCGGACACGCAAAATGAGGTCACCAGAGGTCAATGACCTTTGCTATCTTCTAAGAAGCTCCCGGACACGCAAAATGAGGTCACCAGAGGTCATTTACCTTTGCTATCTTCTAAGACGGTCCCGGACACGCAAAATGAGGTCACCAGAGGTCAATGACCTTTGCTATCTTCTAAGACATCCCGCCCACGCAAAATGAGGTCACCAGAGGTCAATGACCTTTGCTATCTTCTAAGAAGCTCCCGGACACGCAAAATGAGGTCACCAGAGGTCATTGACCTTTGCTATCTTCTAAGACTGTCCCGGACACGCAAAATGAGGTCACCAGAGGTCAATGACCTTTGCTATCTTCTAAGACGCTCCCGCACACGCAAAATGAGGTCACCAGAGGTCAATGACTTTTGCAACCTTCTAAGACGCTCCCGCACACGCAAAATGAGATCACAAGTGGTCAATGACCTTTGCTATCATCTAAGAAGCTCCTGGACACGCAAAATGAGGTCACCAAAGGACCATGACCTTTGCTATCTCTTAAAAAGCTCCCGGACACGCAAAATGATGTCACTAGAGGTCAATGACCTTTTGCTATCTTCTAAGAAGCTCCCGGACACGCAAAATGAGTTCACCAGAAGTCAAAGACCTTTGCTATTGTCTAAGACGGTCCCGGACACGCAAAATGAGGTCACCAGAGGTCAATGACCTTTGCTATCTTCTAAGACGCTCCCGCACACGCAAAATGAGGTCACCAGAGGTCAATGACTTTTGCAACCTTCTACGACGCTCCCGCACACGCAAAATGAGATCACAAGTGGTCAATGACCTTTGCTATATTCTAAGAAGCTCCTGGACACGCAAAATGAGGTCACCAAAGGACCATGACATTTGCTATCTCTTAAAAAGCTCCCGGACACGCAAAATGATGTCACTCGAGGTCAATGACCTTTTTCTATCTTCTAAGAAGCTCCCGGACACGCAAAATGAGTTCACCAGAAGTCAAAGACCTTTGCTATCGTCTAAGACGCTCCCGGACACGCAAAATGAGGTCACCAGAGGTCAATGACCTTTGCTATCTTCTAAGAAGCTCCCAGACACTCAAAATGAGGTCACCAGAGGTCATTGACCTTTGCTATCTTCTAAGACGGTCCCGGACACGCAAAATGAGGTCACCAGAGGTCAATGACCTTTGCTATCTTCTAAGACGGTCCCGGACACGCAAAATGAGGTCACCAGAGGTCAATGACCTTTGCTATCTTCTAAGAAGCTCCCGGACACGCAAAATGAGGTCACCAGAGGTCATTGACCTTTGCTATATTCTAAGAAGCTCCCGGACACGAAAAATGAGGTCACCAGAGGTCAATGACCTTTGCTATCATCTAAGACGCTCCCGCACACGCAAAATGAGGTCACCAGAGGACAATGACCTTTGCTATCTTCTAAGAAGCTCCCGGACACGCAAAATGAGGTCACCAGAGGTCAATGACCTTTACTATCTTCTAAGACGGTCCCGGACACGCAAAATGAGGTCACCAGAGGTCAATGACCTTTGCTATCTTCTAAAACGCTCCCGCACACGCAAAATGAGGTCACCAGAGGTCAATGACATTTGCAACCTTCTAAGACGCTCCCGCACACGCAAAATGAGATCACAAGTGGTCAATGACCTTTGCTATCTTCTAAGAAGCTCCTGGACACGCAAAATGAGGTCACCAAAGGACCATGACCTTTGCTATCTCTTAAAAAGCTCCCGGACACGCAAAATGATGTCACTAGAGGTCAATGACCTTTTGCTATCTTCTAAGAAGCTCCCGGACACGCAAAATGAGTTCACCAGAAGTCAAAGACCTTTGCTATCGTCTAAGACGCTCCCGGACACGCAAAATGAGGTCACCAGAGGTCAATGACCTTTGCTATCTTCTAAGAAGCTCCCGGACACGCAAAATGAGGTCACCAGAGGTCATTGACCTTTGCTATATTCTAAGACGGTCCCGGACACGCAAAATGAGGTCACCCGAGGTCAATGACCTTTGCTATCTTCTAAGACGCTCCCGCACACGCAAAATGAGGTCACCAGAGGTCAATGACTTTTGCAACCTTCTAAGACGCTCCCGCACACGCAAAATGAGGTCACCAGAGGACAATGACCTTTGCTATCTTCTAAGAAGCTCCCGGACACGCAAAATGAGGTCAGCAGAGGTCAATGACCTTTGCAATCTTCTAAGACGGTCCCGCACACGCAAAATGAGGTCACCAGAGGTCAATGACCTTTGCTATCTTCTAAGAAGCTCCCGGACACGCAAAATGAGGTCAGCAGAGGTCAATGACCTTTGCTATCTTCTAAGACGCTCCCGGACACGCAAAATGAGGTCTCCAGAGGTCAATGACCTTTGCTATCTTCTAAGAAGATCCCGGACACGCAAAATGAGGTCACCAGAGGTCATTGACCTTTGCTATCTTCTAAGACGGTCCCGGACACGCAAAATGAGGTCACCAGAGGTCAATGACATTTGCAATCTTCTAAGACGCTCCCGCACACGCAAAATGAGGTCACCAGAGGACAATGACCTTTGCTATCTTCTAAGAAGCTCCCGGACACGCAAAATGAGGTCACCAGAGGTCAATGACCTTTGCTATCTTCTAAGACGCTCCCGGACAGGCAAAATGAGGTCACCAGAGGTCAATGACCTTTGCTATCTTCTAAGAAGCTCCCGGACACGCAAAATGAGGTCACCAGAAGTCATTGACCTTTGCTATCTTCTAAGACGGTCCCGGACACGCAAAATGAGGTCACCAGAGGTCAATGACCTTTGCTATCTTCTAAGACGCTCCCGCACACGCAAAATGAGGTCACCAGAGGTCAATGACTTTTGCAAACTTCTAAGACGCTCCCGCACACGCAAAATGAGATCACAAGTGGTCAATGACCTTTGCTATCTTCTAAGAAGCTCCTGGACACGCAAAATGAGGTCACCAAAGGACCATGACATTTGCTATCTCTTAAAAAGCTCCCGGACACGCAAAATGATGTCACTAGAGGTCAATGACCTTTTGCTATCTTCTAAGAAGCTCCCGGACACGCAAAATGAGGTCACCAGAAGTCAAAGACCTTTGCTATCTTCTAAGACGTTCCCGGACACGCAAAATGAGATCACAAGAGTTCAATGACCTTTGCTATCTTCTAAGAAGCTCCCGGACAAGCAAAATTAGGTCACCAGAGGTCATTGACCTTTGCTATCTTCTGAGACAATCCCGGACACGCAAAATGAGGTCACCAGAGGTCAATGACCTTTGCTATCTTCTAAGACGCTCCCGCACACGCAAAATGAGGTCACCAGAGGTCAATGAACTTTTCTATCTTCTAAGACGCTCCCGGACACGCAAAATGAGGTCAGCAGAGGTCAATGACCTTTGCAATCTTCTAAGACGCTCCCGCACACGCAAAATGAGGTCACCAGAAGACAATGACCTTTGCTATCTTCTAAGAAACTCCCGGACACGCAAAATGAGGTCACCAGAGGTCAATAACATTTGCTATCTTCTAAGACGCTCCCGGACACGCAAAATGAGGTCACCAGAGGTCAATGACCTTTGCCATCTTCTAAGAAGCTCCCGGACACACAAAATGAGGTCACCAGAGGTCATTTACCTTTGCTATCTTCTAAGACGGTCCCGGACACGCAAAATGAGGTCACCAGAGGTCAATGACCTTTGCTATCTTCTAAGACATCCCGCCCACGCAAAATGAGGTCACCAGAGGTCGATGACCTTTGCTATCTTCTAAGACGTTCCCGGACACGCAAAATGAGGTCACCAGAGGTCAATGACCTTTGCTATCTTCTAAGACGCTTCCGCACACGCAAAATGAGGTCACCAGAGGTCAATGACTTTTGCAACCTTCTAAGACGCTCCCGCACACGCAAAATGAGATCACAAGTGGTCAATGACCTTTGCTATCATCTAAGAAGCTCCTGGACACGCAAAATGAGGTCACCAAAGGACCATGACATTTGCTATCTCTTAAAAAGCTCCCGGACACGCAAAATGATGTCACTAGAGGTCAATGACATTTTGCTATCTTCTAAGAAGCTCCCGGACACGCAAAATGAGTTCACCAGAAGTCAAAGACCTTTTCTATCATCTAAGACGGTCCCGGACACGCAAAATGAGGTCACCAGAGGTCAATGACCTTTGCTATCTTCTAAGAAGCTCCCGGACACGCAAAATGAGGTCAGCAGAGGTCAATGACCTTTGCAATCTTCTAAGACGCTCCCGCACACGCAAAATGAGGTCTCCAGAGGACAATGACCTTTGCTATCTTCTAAGAAGCTCCCGGACACGCAAAATGAGGTCACCAGAGGTCAATGACCTTTGCTATCTTCTAAGACGCTCCCGGACACGCAAAATGAGGTCACCAGAGGTCAATGACCTTTGCTATCTTCCAAGAAGCTCCCGGACACGCAAAATGAGGTCACCAGAGGTCATTGACCTTTGCTATCTTCTAAGAAGCTCCCGGACACGCAAAATGAGGTCACCAGAGGTCAATGACCTTTGCTATCTTCTAAGACGGTCCCGGACACGCAAAATGAGGTCACCAGAGGTCAATGACCTTTGCTATCTTCTAAGACGCTCCCGCACACGCAAAATGAGGTCACCAGAGGTCAATGACTTTTGCAACCTTCTAAGACGCTCCCGCACACGCAAAATGAGATCACAAGTGGTCAATGACCTTTGCTATCTTCTAAGAAGCTCCTGGACACGCAAAATGAGGTCACCAAAGGACCATGACCTTTGCTATTTCTTAAAAAGCTCCCGGACACGCAAAATGATGTCACTAGAGGTCAATGACCTTTTGCTATCTTCTAAGTAGCTCCCGGACACGCAAAATGATTTCACCAGAAGTCAAAGACCTTTGCTATCTTCTAAGACGTTCCCGGACACGCAAAATGAGATCACAAGAGTTCAATGACCTTTGCTATCTTCTAAGAAGCTCCCGGACAAGCAAAATTAGGTCACCAGAGGTCATTGACCTTTGCTATCTTCTGAGACAATCCCGGACACGCAAAATGAGGTCACCAGAGGTCAATGACCTTTGCTATCTTCTAAGACGCTCCCGCACACGCAAAATGAGGTCACCAGAGGTCAATGAACTTTTCTATCTTCTAAGACGCTCCCGGACACGAAAAATGAGGTCACCAGAGGTCATTGACCTTTGCTATCTTCTAAGACATCCCGCCCACGCAAAATGAGGTCACCAGAGGTCGATGACCTTTGCTATCTTCTAAGACGTTCCCGGACACGCAAAATGAGGTCACCAGAGGTCAATGACCTTTGCTATCTTCTAAGAAGCTCCCGGACACGAAAAATGAGGTCACCAGAGGTCATTGACCTTTGCTATCTTCTAAGACGGTCCCGGACACGCAAAATGAGGTCACCAGAGGTCAATGACCTTTGCTATCTTCTAAGACGCTCCCGCACACGCAAAATGAGGTCACCAGAGGTCAATGACTTTTGCAACCTTCTAAGACGCTCCCGCACACGCAAAATGAGATCACAAGTGGTCAATGACCTTTGCTATCATCTAAGAAGCTCCTGGACACGCAAAATGAGGTCACCAAAGGACCATGACCTTTGCTATCTCTTAAAAAGCTCCCGGACACGCAAAATGATGTCACTAGAGGTCAATGACATTTTGCTATCTTCTAAGAAGCTCCCGGACACGCAAAATGAGTTCACCAGAAGTCAAAGACCTTTGCTATCGTCTAAGACGGTCCCGGACACGCAAAATGAGGTCACCAGAGGTCAATGACCTTTGCTATCTTCTAAGAAGCTCCCGGACACGCAAAATGAGGTCAGCAGAGGTCAATGACCTTTGCAATCTTCTAAGACGCTCCCGCACACGCAAAATGAGGTCTCCAGAGGACAATGACCTTTGCTATCTTCTAAGAAGCTCCCGGACACGCAAAATGAGGTCACCAGAGGTCAATGACCTTTGCTATCTTCTAAGACGCTCCCGGACACGCAAAATGAGGTCACCAGAGGTCAATGACCTTTGCTATCTTCCAAGAAGCTCCCGGACACGCAAAATGAGGTCACCAGAGGTCAATGACCTTTGCTATCTTCTAAGACTCTCCGGGACACGAAAAATGAGGTCACCAGTGGTCAATGACCTTTGCTATCTTCTAAGACGATCCCGGACACGCAAAATGAGGTCACCAGAGGTCAATGAACTTTGCTATCTTCTAAGACGCTCCCGGACACGCAAAATGAGGTCACCAGAGGTCAATGAACTTTTCTATCTTCTAAGACGCTCCCGGACACGCAAAATGAGGTCACCAGAGGTCAATGACCTTTGCTATCTTCTAAGACGGTCCCGGACACGCAAAATGAGGTCACCAGAGGTCAATGACATTTGCTATCTTCTAAGACGCTCCCGCACACGCAAAATGAGGTCACAAGAGGTCAATGACTTTTGCAACCTTCTAAGACGCTCCCGCACACGCAAAATGAGATCACAAGTGGTCAATGACCTTTGCTATCTTCTAAGAAGCTCCTGGACACGCAAAATGAGGTCACCAAAGGACCATGACCTTTGCTATTTCTTAAAAAGCTCCCGGACACGCAAAATGATGTCACTAGAGGTCAATGACCTTTTGCTATCTTCTAAGTAGCTCCCGGACACGCAAAATGATTTCACCAGAAGTCAAAGACCTTTGCTATCGTCTAAGACGCTCCCGGACACGCAAAATGAGGTCACCAGAGGTCAATGACCTTTGCTATCTTCTAAGAAGATCCCGGACACGAAAAATGAGGACACAAGAGGTCATTGACCTTTGCTATCTTCTAAGACGGTCCCGGACACGCAAAATGAGGTCACCAGAGGTCAATGACCTTTGCTATCTTCTAAGACGCTCCCGCACACGCAAAATGAGGTCACCAGAGGTCAATGACTTTTGCAACCTTCTAAGACGCTCCCGCACACGCAAAATGAGGTCACCAGATGTCAATGACATTTGCTATCTTCTAAGAAGCTCTCGGACACGCAAAATGAGGTCACCAGAGGTCAATGACCTTAGCTATACTCTTAGAAGCTCCCGGACACGCAAAATGAGGTCACCAGAGGTCAATGACCTTTGCTATCTTCTAAGACAATCCCGGACACGCAAAATGAGGTCACCAGAGGTCAATGACCTTTGCTATCCTCTTAGAAGCTCCGACACACGCAAAATGAGGTCACCAGAGGTCAATGACCTTTGCAATCTTCTAAGACGATCCCGGACACGCAAAATGAGGTCACCAGAGGTCAATGAACTTTGCTATCTTCTAAGACGCTCCCAAACACGCAAAATGAGGTCACCAGAGGTCAATGAACTTTTCTATCTTCTAAGACGCTCCCGGACACGCAAAATGAGGTCAGCAGAGGTCAATGACCTTTGCAATCTTCTAAGACGCTCCCGCACACGCAAAATGAGGTCACCAGAGGTCAATGACCTTTGCTATCTTCTAAGAAGCTCCCGGACACGCAAAATGAGGTCACCAGAAGTCAAAGACCTTTGCTATCTTCTAAGACGTTCCCGGACACGCAAAATGAGATCACAAGAGTTCAATGACCTTTGCTATCTTCTAAGAAGCTCCCGGACAAGCAAAATTAGGTCACCAGAGGTCATTGACCTTTGCTATCTTCTGAGACAATCCCGGACACGCAAAATGAGGTCACCAGAGGTCAATGACCTTTGCTATCTTCTAAGACGCTCCCGCACACGCAAAATGAGGTCACCAGAGGTCAATGAACTTTTCTATCTTCTAAGACGCTCCCGGACACGAAAAATGAGGTCACCAGAGGTCATTGACCTTTGCTATCTTCTAAGACATCCCGCCCACGCAAAATGAGGTCACCAGAGGTCGATGACCTTTGCTATCTTCTAAGACGTTCCCGGACACGCAAAATGAGGTCACCAGAGGTCAATGACCTTTGCTATCTTCTAAGAAGCTCCCGGACACGAAAAATGAGGTCACCAGAGGTCATTGACCTTTGCTATCTTCTAAGACGGTCCCGGACACGCAAAATGAGGTCACCAGAGGTCAATGACCTTTGCTATCTTCTAAGACGCTCCCGCACACGCAAAATGAGGTCACCAGAGGTCAATGACTTTTGCAACCTTCTAAGACGCTCCCGCACACGCAAAATGAGATCACAAGTGGTCAATGACCTTTGCTATCATCTAAGAAGCTCCTGGACACGCAAAATGAGGTCACCAAAGGACCATGACCTTTGCTATCTCTTAAAAAGCTCCCGGACACGCAAAATGATGTCACTAGAGGTCAATGACATTTTGCTATCTTCTAAGAAGCTCCCGGACACGCAAAATGAGTTCACCAGAAGTCAAAGACCTTTGCTATCGTCTAAGACGGTCCCGGACACGCAAAATGAGGTCACCAGAGGTCAATGACCTTTGCTATCTTCTAAGAAGCTCCCGGACACGCAAAATGAGGTCAGCAGAGGTCAATGACCTTTGCAAACTTCTAAGACGCTCCCGCACACGCAAAGTGAGGTCTCCAGAGGACAATGACCTTTGCTATCTTCTAAGAAGCTCCCGGACACGCAAAATGAGGTCACCAGAGGTCAATGACCTTTGCTATCTTCTAAGACGCTCCCGGACACGCAAAATGAGGTCACCAGAGGTCAATGACCTTTGCTATCTTCCAAGAAGCTCCCGGACACGCAAAATGAGGTCACCAGAGGTCAATGACCTTTGCTATCTTCTAAGACTCTCCGGGACACGAAAAATGAGGTCACCAGTGGTCAATGACCTTTGCTATCTTCTAAGACGATCCCGGACACGCAAAATGAGGTCACCAGAGGTCAATGAACTTTGCTATCTTCTAAGACGCTCCCGGACACGCAAAATGAGGTCACCAGAGGTCAATGAACTTTTCTATCTTCTAAGACGCTCCCGGACACGCAAAATGAGGTCACCAGAGGTCAATGACCTTTGCTATCTTCTAAGACGGTCCCGGACACGCAAAATGAGGTCACCAGAGGTCAATGACATTTGCTATCTTCTAAGACGCTCCCGCACACGCAAAATGAGGTCACCAGAGGTCAATGACTTTTGCAACCTTCTAAGACGCTCCCGCACACGCAAAATGAGATCACAAGTGGTCAATGACCTTTGCTATCTTCTAAGAAGCTCCTGGACACGCAAAATGAGGTCACCAAAGGACCATGACCTTTGCTATTTCTTAAAAAGCTCCCGGACACGCAAAATGATGTCACTAGAGGTCAATGACCTTTTGCTATCTTCTAAGTAGCTCCCGGACACGCAAAATGATTTCACCAGAAGTCAAAGACCTTTGCTATCGTCTAAGACGCTCCCGGACACGCAAAATGAGGTCACCAGAGGTCAATGACCTTTGCTATCTTCTAAGAAGATCCCGGACACGAAAAATGAGGACACAAGAGGTCATTGACCTTTGCTATCTTCTAAGACGGTCCCGGACACGCAAAATGAGGTCACCAGAGGTCAATGACCTTTGCTATCTTCTAAGACGCTCCCGCACACGCAAAATGAGGTCACCAGAGGTCAATGACTTTTGCAACCTTCTAAGACGCTCCCGCACACGCAAAATGAGGTCACCAGATGTCAATGACATTTGCTATCTTCTAAGAAGCTCTCGGACACGCAAAATGAGGTCACCAGAGGTCAATGACCTTAGCTATACGCTTAGAAGCTCCCGGACACGCAAAATGAGGTCACCAGAGGTCAATGACCTTTGCTATCTTCTAAGACAATCCCGGACACGCAAAATGAGGTCACCAGAGGTCAATGACCTTTGCTATCCTCTTAGAAGCTTCGACACACGCAAAATGAGGTCACCAGAGGTCAATGACCTTTGCAATCTTCTAAGACGATCCCGGACACGCAAAATGAGGTCACCAGAGGTCAATGAACTTTGCTATCTTCTAAGACGCTCCCAAACACGCAAAATGAGGTCACCAGAGGTCAATGAACTTTTCTATCTTCTAAGACGCTCCCGGACACGCAAAATGAGGTCAGCAGAGGTCAATGACCTTTGCAATCTTCTAAGACGCTCCCGCACACGCAAAATGAGGTCACCAGAGGTCAATGACCTTTGCTATCTTCTAAGAAGCTCCCGGACACGCAAAATGAGGTCACCAGAGGTCAATAACCTTTGTTATCTTCTAAGAAGCTCCCGGACACGCAAAATAAGGTCACCAGAGGTCAATGACCTTTGCTATACTCTTAGAAGCTCCCGGACACGCAAAATGAGGTAAGCAGAGGTCAATGACCTTTGCTATCTTCTAAGACGCTCCCGCACACGCAAAATGAGGTCACCAGAGGTCAATGACCTTTGCTATCTTCTAAGAAGCACCCGGACACGCAAAATGAGGTCACGAGAGGTCAATGACATTTGCTATCTTCTAAGAAGCTCCCGGACACGCAAAATGATGTTACCAGAGGTCAATGACCTTTGCTATCTTCTAAGACGCTCCCGCACACGCAAAATGAGGTCACCAGAGGTCAATGAACTTTTCTATCTTCTAAGACGCTCCCGGACACGCAAAATGAGGTCAGCAGAGGTCAATGACCTTTGCAATCTTCTAAGACGCTCCCGCACACGCAAAATGAGGTCACCAGAGGACAATGACCTTTGCTATCTTCTAAGAAGCTCCCGGACACGCAAAATGAGGTCACCAGAAGTCAAAGACCTTTGCTATCTTCTAAGACGCTCCCGGACACGCAAAATGAGGTCACCAGAGGTCAATGACCTTTGCTATCTTCTAAGAAGCTCCCGGACACGCAAAATGAGGTCACCAGAGGTCAATGACCTTTGCTATCTTCTAAGAAGCTCCCGGACACGCAAAATGAGGTCACCAGTGGTCAATAACCTTTGCTATCTTCTAAGACGCTCCCGGACACGCAAAATGAGGTCACTAGAGGTCAATGACCTTTGCTATCTTCTAAGAAGCACCCGGACACGCAAAATGAGGTCACGAGAGGTCAATGACATTTGCTATCTTCTAAGAAGCTCCCGGACACGCAAAATGAGGTCACCAGAGGTCAATGACCTTTGCTATCTTCTAAGAAGCTCCCGGACACGCAAAACGAGATCACCAGAGGTCAATGACCTTTGCTATACTCTTAGTGCTCCCGGACACGCAAAATGAGGTCAACAGAGGTCAATGACCTTTGCTATCTTCTGAGACGCTCCCGGACACGCAAAATGAGGTCACCAGAGGTCAATGACCTTTGCTATCTTCTAAGACGCTTCCGGACACGCAAAATGAGGTCACCAGAGGTCAATGAACTTTGCAATCTTCTAAGACGCTCCCGGACACGCAAAATGAGGTCAGCAGAGGTCAATGACCTTTGCTATCTTCTAAGACTCTCAGGGACACGAAAAATGAGGTCACCAGTGGTCAATGACCTTTGCTATCTTCTAAGACGCTCCCGGACACGCAAAATGAGTTCACCAGAGGTCAATGAACTTTTCTATCTTCTAAGACGCTCCCGGACACGCAAAATGAGGTCAGCAGAGGTCAATGACCTTTGCAATCTTCTAAGACGCTCCCGCACACGCAAAATGAGGTCACCAGAGGTCAATGACCTTTGCTATCTTCTAAGAAGCTCCCGGACACGCAAAACGAGATCACCAGAGGTCAATGACATTTGCTATACTCTTAGATGCTCCCGGACACGCAAAATGAGGTCAACAGAGGTCAATGACCTTTGCTATCTTCTGAGACGCTCCCGGACACGCAAAATGAGGTCACCAGAGGTCAATGACCTTTGCTATCTTCTAAGACGCTTCCGGACACGCAAAATGAGTTCACCAGAGGTCAATGAACTTTGCAATCTTCTAAGACGCTCCCTGACACGCAAAATGAGGTCAGCAGAGGTCAATGACCTTTGCAATCTTCTAAGACGCTCCCGCACACGCAAAATGAGGTCACCAGAGGTCAAGGACCTTTGCTATCTTCTAAGAAGCTCCCGGACACTCAAAATGAGGTCACCAGAGGTCAATGACCTTCAGGATGGACTCAGAAGCGCCGCGTCGGTCAAATGAGGTCAGATGAGGTCAATGACCTTTGCTATCCTCTTAGAAGCTCCGACACACGCAAAATGAGGTCACCAGAGGTCAATGACCTTTGCTATCTTCTAAGACTCTCAGGGACACGAAAAATGAGGTCACCAGTGGTCAATGACCTTTGCTATCTTCTAAGACGCTCCCGGACACGCAAAATGAGTTCACCAGAGGTCAATGAACTTTTCTATCTTCTAAGACGCTCCCGGACACGCAAAATGAGGTCAGCAGAGGTCAATGACCTTTGCAATCTTCTAAGACGCTCCCGCACACGCAAAATGATGTCACCAGAGGACAATGACCTTTGCTATCTTCTAAGAAGCTCCCGGACACGCAAAATGAGGTCACCAGAGGTCAATGACCTTTGCTATCTTCTAAGACGCTCCCGGACACGCAAAATGAGGTCACCAGAGGTCAATGACCTTTGCTATCTTCTAAGAAGCTCCCGGACACGCAAAATGAGGTCACCAGAGGTCATTGACCTTTGCTATCTTCTAAGACGGTCCCGGACACGCAAAATGAGGTCACCAGAGGTCAATGGCCTTTGCTATCATCCAAGACGCTCCCGCACACGCAAAATGAGGTCACCAGAGGTCAATGACCTTTGCTATCTTCTAAGAAGCTCCCGGACACGCAAAATGAGTTCACCAGAGGTCAATAACCTTTGTTATCTTCTAAGAAGCTCCCGGACACGCAAAATAAGGTCACCAGAGGTCAATGACCTTTGCTATACACTTAGAAGCTCCCGGACACGCAAAATGAGGTAAGCAGAGGTCAATGACCTTTGCTATCTTCTAAGACGCTCCCGCACACGCAAAATGAGGTCACCAGAGGTCAATGACCTTTGCTATCTTCTAAGAAGCACCCGGACACGCAAAATGAGGTCACCAAAGGTCAATGACCTTTGCTATCTTCTAAGAAGTTCCCGGACACGCAAAATGAGGTCACCAGAGGTCAATGACCTTCAGGATGGACTCAGAAGCGCCGCGTCGGTCAAATGAGGTCAGATGAGGTCAATGACCTTTGCTATACTCTTAGAAGCTCCGACACACGCAAAATGAGGTCACCAGAGGTCAATGACCTTTGCTATCTTCTAAGACTCTCAGGGACACGAAAAATGAGGTCACCAGAGGACAATGACCTTTGCTATCTTCTAAGATGCTCCCGGACACGCAAAATGAGGTCACCAGAAGTCAAAGACCTTTGCTATCTTCTAAGACGCTCCCGGACACGCAAAATGAGGTCACCAGAGGTCAATGACCTTTGCTATCTTCTAAGAAGCTCCCGGACACGCAAAATGAGGTCACCAGAGGTCAATGACCTTTGCTATCTTCTAAGAAGCTCCCGGACACGCAAAATGAGGTCACCAGAGGTCAATGAACTTTTCTATCTTCTAAGACGCTCCCGGACACGCAAAATGAGGTCAGCAGAGGTCAATGACCTTTGCAATCTTCTAAGACGCTCCCGCACACGCAAAATGAGGTCACCAGAGGACAATGACCTTTGCTATCTTCTAAGAAGCTCCCGGACACGCAAAATGAGGTCACCAGTGGTCAATAACCTTTGCTATCTTCTAAGACGCTCCCGGACACGCAAAATGAGGTCACTAGAGGTCAATGACCTTTGCTATCTTCTAAGAAGCACCCGGACACGCAAAATGAGGTCACGAGAGGTCAATGACATTTGCTATCTTCTAAGAAGCTCCCGGACACGCAAAATGATGTCACCAGAGGTCAATGACCTTTGCTATCTTCTAAGACGCTCCCGCACACGCAAAATGAGGTCACCAGATGTCAATGACCTGTGCTATCTTCTAAGAAGCTCCCGGACACGCAAAATGAGGTCACCAGAGGTCAATGACCTTTGCTATCTTCTAAGAAGCTCCCGGACACGCAAAACGAGATCACCAGAGGTCAATGACCTTTGCTATACTCTTAGTGCTCCCGGACACGCAAAATGAGGTCAACAGAGGTCAATGACCTTTGCTATCTTCTGAGACGCTCCCGGACACGCAAAATGAGGTCACCAGAGGTCAATGACCTTTGCTATCTTCTAAGACGCTTCCGGACACGCAAAATGAGGTCACCAGAGGTCAATGAACTTTGCAATCTTCTAAGACGCTCCCGGACACGCAAAATGAGGTCAGCAGAGGTCAATGACCTTTGCTATCTTCTAAGACTCTCAGGGACACGAAAAATGAGGTCACCAGTGGTCAATGACCTTTGCTATCTTCTAAGACGCTCCCGGACACGCAAAATGAGTTCACCAGAGGTCAATGAACTTTTCTATCTTCTAAGACGCTCCCGGACACGCAAAATGAGGTCAGCAGAGGTCAATGACCTTTGCAATCTTCTAAGACGCTCCCGCACACGCAAAATGAGGTCACCAGAGGTCAATGACCTTTGCTATCTTCTAAGAAGCTCCCGGACACGCAAAACGAGATCACCAGAGGTCAATGACATTTGCTATACTCTTAGATGCTCCCGGACACGCAAAATGAGGTCAACAGAGGTCAATGACCTTTGCTATCTTCTGAGACGCTCCCGGACACGCAAAATGAGGTCACCAGAGGTCAATGACCTTTGCTATCTTCTAAGACGCTTCCGGACACGCAAAATGAGGTCACCAGAGGTCAATGAACTTTGCAATCTTCTAAGACGCTCCCGGACACGCAAAATGATGTCACCAGAGGTCAATGACCTTTGCAATCTTCTAAGACGCTCCCGCACACGCAAAATGAGGTCACCAGAGGTCAAGGACCTTTGCTATCTTCTAAGAAGCTCCCGGACACGCAAAATGAGGTCACCAGAGGTCAATGACCTTCAGGATGGACTCAGAAGCGCCGCGTCGGTCAAATGAGGTCAGATGAGGTCAATGACCTTTGCTATCCTCTTAGAAGCTCCGACACACGCAAAATGAGGTCACCAGAGGTCAATGACCTTTGCTATCTTCTAAGACTCTCAGGGACACGAAAAATGAGGTCACCAGTGGTCAATGACCTTTGCTATCTTCTAAGACGCTCCCGGACACGCAAAATGAGTTCACCAGAGGTCAATGAACTTTTCTATCTTCTAAGACGCTCCCGGACACGCAAAATGAGGTCAGCAGAGGTCAATGACCTTTGCAATCTTCTAAGACGCTCCCGCACACGCAAAATGATGTCACCAGAGGACAATGACCTTTGCTATCTTCTAAGAAGCTCCCGGACACGCAAAATGAGGTCACCAGAGGTCAATGACCTTTGCTATCTTCTAAGACGCTCCCGGACACGCAAAATGAGGTCACCAGAGGTCAATGACCTTTGCTATCTTCTAAGAAGCTCCCGGACACGCAAAATGAGGTCACCAGAGGTCATTGACCTTTGCTATCTTCTAAGACGGTCCCGGACACGCAAAATGAGGTCACCAGAGGTCAATGACCTTTGCTATCATCCAAGACGCTCCCGCACACGCAAAATGAGGTCACCAGAGGTCAATGACCTTTGCTATCTTCTAAGAAGCTCCCGGACACGCAAAATGAGGTCACCAGAGGTCAATAACCTTTGTTATCTTCTAAGAAGCTCCCGGACACGCAAAATAAGGTCACCAGAGGTCAATGACCTTTGCTATACACTTAGAAGCTCCCGGACACGCAAAATGAGGTAAGCAGAGGTCAATGACCTTTGCTATCTTCTAAGACGCTCCCGCACACGCAAAATGAGGTCACCAGAGGTCAATGACCTTTGCTATCTTCTAAGAAGCACCCGGACACGCAAAATGAGGTCACCAAAGGTCAATGACCTTTGCTATCTTCTAAGAAGTTCCCGGACACGCAAAATGAGGTCACCAGAGGTCAATGACCTTCAGGATGGACTCAGAAGCGCCGCGTCGGTCAAATGAGGTCAGATGAGGTCAATGACCTTTGCTATCCTCTTAGAAGCTCCGACACACGCAAAATGAGGTCACCAGAGGTCAATGACCTTTGCTATCTTCTAAGACTCTCAGGGACACGAAAAATGAGGTCACCAGAGGACAATGACCTTTGCTATCTTCTAAGAAGCTCCCGGACACGCAAAATGAGGTCACCAGAAGTCAAAGACCTTTGCTATCTTCTAAGACGCTCCCGGACACGCAAAATGAGGTCACCAGAGGTCAATGACCTTTGCTATCTTCTAAGAAGCTCCCGGACACGCAAAATGAGGTCACCAGAGGTCAATGACCTTTGCTATCTTCTAAGAAGCTCCCGGACACGCAAAATGAGGTCACCAGAGGTCAATGAACTTTTCTATCTTCTAAGACGCTCCCGGACACGCAAAATGAGGTCAGCAGAGGTCAATGACCTTTGCAATCTTCTAAGACGCTCCCGCACACGCAAAATGAGGTCACCAGAGGACAATGACCTTTGCTATCTTCTAAGAAGCTCCCGGACACGCAAAATGAGGTCACCAGTGGTCAATAACCTTTGCTATCTTCTAAGACGCTCCCGGACACGCAAAATGAGGTCACTAGAGGTCAATGACCTTTGCTATCTTCTAAGAAGCACCCGGACACGCAAAATGAGGTCACGAGAGGTCAATGACATTTGCTATCTTCTAAGAAGCTCCCGGACACGCAAAATGATGTCACCAGAGGTCAATGACCTTTGCTATCTTCTAAGACGCTCCCGCACACGCAAAATGAGGTCACCAGATGTCAATGACCTGTGCTATCTTCTAAGAAGCTCCCGGACACGCAAAATGAGGTCACCAGAGGTCAATGACCTTTGCTATCTTCTAAGAAGCTCCCGGACACGCAAAACGAGATCACCAGAGGTCAATGACCTTTGCTATACTCTTAGTGCTCCCGGACACGCAAAATGAGGTCAACAGAGGTCAATGACCTTTGCTATCTTCTGAGACGCTCCCGCACACGCAAAATGAGGTCACCAGAGGTCAATGACCTTTGCTATCTTCTAAGACGCTTCCGGACACGCAAAATGAGGTCACCAGAGGTCAATGAACTTTGCAATCTTCTAAGACGCTCCCGGACACGCAAAATGAGGTCAGCAGAGGTCAATGACCTTTGCTATCTTCTAAGACTCTCAGGGACACGAAAAATGAGGTCACCAGTGGTCAATGACCTTTGCTATCTTCTAAGACGCTCCCGGACACGCAAAATGAGTTCACCAGAGGTCAATGAACTTTTCTATCTTCTAAGACGCTCCCGGACACGCAAAATGAGGTCAGCAGAGGTCAATGACCTTTGCAATCTTCTAAGACGCTCCCGCACACGCAAAATGAGGTCACCAGAGGTCAATGACCTTTGCTATCTTCTAAGAAGCTCCCGGACACGCAAAACGAGATCACCAGAGGTCAATGACATTTGCTATACTCTTAGATGCTCCCGGACACGCAAAATGAGGTCAACAGAGGTCAATGACCTTTGCTATCTTCTGAGACGCTCCCGGACACGCAAAATGAGGTCACCAGAGGTCAATGACCTTTGCTATCTTCTAAGACGCTTCCGGACACGCAAAATGAGGTCACCAGAGGTCAATGAACTTTGCAATCTTCTAAGACGCTCCCTGACACGCAAAATGAGGTCAGCAGAGGTCAATGACCTTTGCAATCTTCTAAGACGCTCCCGCACACGCAAAATGAGGTCACCAGAGGTCAAGGACCTTTGCTATCTTCTAAGAAGCTCCCGGACACGCAAAATGAGGTCACCAGAGGTCAATGACCTTCAGGATGGACTCAGAAGCGCCGCGTCGGTCAAATGAGGTCAGATGAGGTCAATGACCTTTTCTATCCTCTTAGAAGCTCCGACACACGCAAAATGAGGTCACCAGAGGTCAATGACCTTTGCTATCTTCTAAGACTCTCAGGGACACGAAAAATGAGGTCACCAGTGGTCAATGACCTTTGCTATCTTCTAAGACGCTCCCGGACACGCAAAATGAGTTCACCAGAGGTCAATGAACTTTTCTATCTTCTAAGACACTCCCGGACACGCAAAATGAAATCAGCAGAGGTCAATGACCTTTGCAATCTTCTAAGACGCTCCCGCACACGCAAAATGATGTCACCAGAGGACAATGACCTTTGCTATCTTCTAAGAAGCTCCCGGACACGCAAAATGAGGTCACCAGAGGTCAATGACCTTTGCTATCTTCTAAGACGCTCCCGGACACGCAAAATGAGGTCACCAGAGGTCAATGACCTTTGCTATCTTCTAAGAAGCTCCCGGACACGCAAAATGAGGTCACCAGAGGTCATTGACCTTTGCTATCTTCTAAGACGGTCCCGGACACGCAAAATGAGGTCACCAGAGGTCAATGACCTTTGCTATCATCCAAGACGCTCCCGCACACGCAAAATGAGGTCACCAGAGGTCAATGACCTTTGCTATCTTCTAAGAAGCTCCCGGACACGCAAAATGAGGTCACCAGAGGTCAATAACCTTTGTTATCTTCTAAGAAGCTCCCGGACACGCAAAATAAGGTCACCAGAGGTCAATGACCTTTGCTATACTCTTAGAAGCTCCCGGACACGCAAAATGAGGTAAGCAGAGGTCAATGACCTTTGCTATCTTCTAAGACGCTCCCGCACACGCAAAATGAGGTCACCAGAGGTCAATGACCTTTGCTATCTTCTAAGAAGCACCCGGACATGCAAAATGAGGTCACCAAAGGTCAATGACCTTTGCTATCTTCTAAGAAGTTCCCGGACACGCAAAATGAGGTCACCAGAGGTCAATGACCTTCAGGATGGACTCAGAAGCGCCGCGTCGGTCAAATGAGGTCAGATGAGGTCAATGACCTTTGCTATCCTCTTAGAAGCTCCGACACACGCAAAATGAGGTCACCAGAGGTCAATGACCTTTGCTATCTTCTAAGACTCTCAGGGACACGAAAAATGAGGTCACCAGTGGTCAATGACCTTTGCTATCTTCTAAGACGCTCCCGGACACGCAAAATGAGTTCACCAGAGGTCAATGAACTTTTCTATCTTCTAAGACGCTCCCAGACACGCAAAATGAGGTCAGCAGAGGTCAATGACCTTTGCAATCTTCTAAGACGCTCCCGCACACGCAAAATGAGGTCACCAGAGGTCAATGACCTTTGCTATCTTCTAAGAAGCTCCCGGACACGCAAAACGAGATCACCAGAGGTCAATGACCTTTGCTATACTCTTAGATGCTCCCGGACACGCAAAATGAGGTCAACAGAGGTCAATGACCTTTGCTATCTTCTGAGACGCTCCCGGACACGCAAAATGAGGTCACCAGAGGTCAATGACCTTTGCTATCTTCTAAGACGCTTCCGGACACGCAAAATGAGGTCACCAGAGGTCAATGAACTTTGCAATCTTCTAAGACGCTCCCTGACACGCAAAATGAGGTCAGCAGAGGTCAATGACCTTTGCAATCTTCTAAGACGCTCCCGCACACGCAAAATGAGGTCACCAGAGGTCAAGGACCTTTGCTATCTTCTAAGAAGCTCCCGGACACGCAAAATGAGGTCACCAGAGGTCAATGACCTTCAGGATGGACTCAGAAGCGCCGTGTCGGTCAAATGAGGTCAGATGAGGTCAATGACCTTTGCTAACCTCTTAGAAGCTCCGACACACGCAAAATGCGGTCACCAGAGGTCAATGACCTTTGCTATCTTCTAAGACTCTCAGGGACACGAAAAATGAGGTCACCAGTGGTCAATGACCTTTGCTATCTTCTAAGACGCTCCCGGACACGCAAAATGAGTTCACCAGAGGTCAATGACCTTTGCTATCTTCTAAGACGGTCCCGGACACGCAAAATGAGGTCACCAGAGGTCAATGACCTTTGCTATCATCCAAGACGCTCCCGCACACGCAAAATGAGGTCACCAGAAGTCAATGACCTTTGCTATCTTCTAAGAAGCTCCCGGACACGCAAAATGAGGTCACCAGAGGTCAATAACCTTTGTTATCTTCTAAGAAGCTCCCGGACACGCAAAATAAGGTCACCAGAGGTCAATGACCTTTGCTATACTCTTAGAAGCTCCCGGACACGCAAAATGAGGTAAGCAGAGGTCAATGACCTTTGCTATCTTCTAAGACGCTCCCGCACACGCAAAATGAGGTCACCAGAGGTCAATGACCTTTGCTATCTTCTAAGAAGCACCCGGACACGCAAAATGAGGTCACCAAAGGTCAATGACCTTTGCTATCTTCTAAGAAGTTCCCGGACACGCAAAATGAGGTCACCAGAGGTCAATGACCTTCAGGATGGACTCAGAAGCGCCGCGTCGGTCAAATGAGGTCAGATGAGGTCAATGACCTTTGCTATCCTCTTAGAAGCTCCGACACACGCAAAATGAGGTCACCAGAGGTCAATGACTTTTGCTATCTTCTAAGACTCTCAGGGACACGAAAAATGAGGTCACCAGTGGTCAATGACCTTTGCTATCTTCTAAGACGCTCCCGGACACGCAAAATGAGTTCACCAGATGTCAATGAACTTTTCTATCTTCTAAGACGCTCCCGGACACGCAAAATGAGGTCAGCAGAGGTCAATGACCTTTGCAATCTTCTAAGACGCTCCCGCACACGCAAAATGAGGTCACCAGAGGACAATGACCTTTGCTATCTTCTAAGAAGCTCCCGGACACGCAAAATGAGGTCACCAGAGGTCAATGACCTTTGCTATCTTCTAAGACGCTCCCGGACACGCAAAATGAGGTCACCAGAGGTCAATGACCTTTGCTATCTTCTAAGAAGCTCCCGGACACGCAAAATGTGGTCACCAGAGGTCATTGACCTTTGCTATCTTCTAAGACGGTCCCGGACACGCAAAATGAGGTCACCAGAGGTCAATGACCTTTGCTATCATCCAAGACGCTCCCGCACACGCAAAATGAGGTCACCAGAGGTTAATGACCTTTGCTATCTTCTAAGAAGCTCCCGGACACGCAAAATGAGGTCACCAGAGGTCAATAACCTTTGTTATCTTCTAAGAAGCTCCCGGACACGCAAAATAAGGTCACCAGAGGTCAATGACCTTTGCTATACTCTTAGAAGCTCCCGGACACGCAAAATGAGGTAAGCAGAGGTCAATGACCTTTGCTATCTTCTAAGACGCTCCCGCACACGGAAAATGAGGTCACCAGAGGTCAATGACCTTTGCTATCTTCTAAGAAGCACCCGGACACGCAAAATGAGGTCACCAAAGGTCAATGACCTTTGCTATCTTCTAAGAAGTTCCCGGACACGCAAAATGAGGTCACCAGAGGTCAATGACCTTTGCTATCTTCTAAGACATCCCGCCCACGCAAAATGAGGTCACCAGAGGTCAATGACTTTTGCAACCTTCTAAGACGCTCCCGCACACGCAAAATGAGATCACAAGTTGTCAAAGACCTTTGCTATCTTCTAAGACGCTCCCGGACATTCAAAATGAGGTCAGCAGATGTCAATGACCTTTGCAATCTTCTAAGACGCTCCCGCACACGCAAAATGTGATCACAAGAGGTCAATGACCTTTGCTATCTTCTAAGAAGCTCCCGGACACGCAAAATTAGGTCACCAGAGGTCCATGACCTTTGCTATTTTCTAAGAAGTTCCCGGACACGCAAAATGATGTCACTAGAGGTCAATGACCTTTGCTATCTTCTAGGAAGCTCCCGGACACGCAAAATGAGGTCACCAGAGGTCAGTGACTTTTGCTATCTTCTAAGACGCTCCCGGACACGCAAAATGAGGTCACCAGAGGTCAATGAACTTTGCTATCTTCTAAGACGGTCCCGGACACGCAAAATGAGGTCACCAGAGGTCAATGAACTTTGCAATCTTCTAAGACGCTCCCTGACACGCAAAATGAGGTCAGCAGAGGTCAATGACCTTTGCAATCTTCTAAGACGCTCCCGCACACGCAAAATGAGGTCACCAGAGGTCAAGGACCTTTGCTATCTTCTAAGAAGCTCCCGGACACGCAAAATGAGGTCACCAGAGGTCAATGACTTTCAGGATGGACTCAGAAGCGCCGCGTCGGTCAAATGAGGTCAGATGAGGTCAATGACCTTTGCTATCCTCTTAGAAGCTCCGACACACGCAAAATGAGGTCACCAGAGGTCAATGACCTTTGCTATCTTCTAAGACTCTCAGGGACACGCAAAATGAGGTCACCAGAGGTCAATGAACTTTGCAATCTTCTAAGACGCTCCCTGACACGCAAAATGAGGTCAGCAGAGGTCAATGACCTTTGCAATCTTCTAAGACGCTCCCGCACACGCAAAATGAGGTCAGCAGAGGTCAATGACCTTTGCAATCTTCTAAGACGCTCCCGGACACGCAAAATGAGTTCACCAGAGGTCAATGAACTTTTCTATCTTCTAAGACGCTCCCGGACACGCAAAATGAGGTCAGCAGAGGTCAATGACCTTTGCAATCTTCTAAGACGCTCCCGCACACGCAAAATGATGTCACCAGAGGACAATGACCTTTGCTATCTTCTAAGAAGCTCCCGGACACGCAAAATGAGGTCACCAGAGGTCAATGACCTTTGCTATCTTCTAAGACGCTCCCGGACACGCAAAATGAGGTCACCAGAGGTCAATGACCTTTGCTATCTTCTAAGAAGCTCCCGGACACGCAAAATGAGGTCACCAGAGGTCAATGACCTTCAGGATGGACTCAGAAGCGCCGCGTCGGTCAAATGAGTTCAGATGAGGTCAATGACCTTTGCTATCCTCTTAGAAGCTCCGACACACGCAAAATGAGGTCACCAGAGGTCAATGACCTTTGCTATCTTCTAAGACTCTCAGGGACACGAAAAATGAGGTCACCAGTGTTCAATGACCTTTGCTATCTTCTAAGACGCTCCCGGACACGCAAAATGAGTTCACCAGAGGTCAATGAACTTTTCTATCTTCTAAGACGCTCCCGGACACGCAAAATGTGGTCACCAGAGGTCATTGACCTTTGCTATCTTCTAAGACGGTCCCGGACACGCAAAATGAGGTCACCAGAGGTCAATGACCTTTGCTATCATCCAAGACGCTCCCGCACACGCAAAATGAGGTCACCAGAGGTTAATGACATTTGCTATCTTCTAAGAAGCTCCCGGACACGCAAAATGAGGTCACCAGAGGTCAATAACCTTTGTTATCTTCTAAGAAGCTCCCGGACACGCAAAATAAGGTCACCAGAGGTCAATGACCTTTGCTATACTCTTAGAAGCTCCCGGACACGCAAAATGAGGTAAGCAGAGGTCAATGACCTTTGCTATCTTCTAAGACGCTCCCGCACACGCAAAATGAGGTCACCAGAGGTCAATGACCTTTGCTATCTTCTAAGAAGCACCCGGACACGCAAAATGAGGTCACCAAAGGTCAATGACCTTTGCTATCTTCTAAGAAGTTCCCGGACACGCAAAATGAGGTCACCAGAGGTCAATGACCTTTGGTATCTTCTGAGACAATCCCGGACACGCAAAATGAGGTCACCAGAGGTCAATGACCTTTGCTATCTTCTAAGACATCCCGCCCACGCAAAATGAGGTCACCAGAGGTCAATGACTTTTGCAACCTTCTAAGACGCTCCCGCACACGCAAAATGAGATCACAAGTTGTCAAAGACCTTTGCTATCTTCTAAGACGCTCCCGGACATGCAAAATGAGTTCACCAGAGGTCAATGAACTTTTCTATCTTCTAAGACGCTCCCGCACACGCAAAATGTGATCACAAGAGGTCAATGACCTTTGCTATCTTCTAAGAAGCTCCCGGACACGCAAAATTAGGTCACCAGAGGTCCATGACCTTTGCTATTTTCTAAGAAGTTCCCGGACACGCAAAATGATGTCACTAGAGGTCAATGACCTTTGCTATCTTCTAGGAAGCTCCCGGACACGCAAAATGAGGTCGCCAGAGGTCAGTGACATTTGCTATCTTCTAAGACGCTCCCGGACACGCAAAATGAGGTCACCAGAGGTCAATGAACTTTGCTATCTTCTAAGACGGTCCCGGACACGCAAAATGAGGTCACCAGAGGTCAATGAACTTTGCAATCTTCTAAGACGCTCCCTGACACGCAAAATGAGGTCAGCAGAGGTCAATGACCTTTGCAATCTTCTAAGACGCTCCCGCACACGCAAAATGAGGTCACCAGAGGTCAAAAACCTTTGCTATCTTCTAAGAAGCTCCCGGACACGCAAAATGAGGTCACTAGAGGTCAATGACCTTCAGGATGGACTCAGAAGCGCCGCGTCGGTCAAATGAGGTCAGATGAGGTCAATGACCTTTGCTATCCTCTTAGAAGCTCCGACACACGCAAAATGAGGTCACCAGAGGTCAATGACCTTTGCTATCTTCTAAGACTCGCAGGGACACGAAAAATGAGGTCACCAGTGGTCAATGACATTTGCTATCTTCTAAGACGCTCCCGGACACGCAAAATGAGTTCACCAGAGGTCAATGAACTTTTCTATCTTCTAAGACGCTCCCGGACACGCAAAATGAGGTCAGCAGAGGTCAATGACCTTTGCAATCTTCTAAGACGCTCCCGCACACGCAAAATGATGTCACCAGAGGACAATGACCTTTGCTATCTTCTAAGAAGCTCCCGGACACGCAAAATGAGGTCACCAGAGGTCAATGACCTTTGCTATCTTCTAAGACGCTCCCGGACACACAAAATGAGGTCACCAGAGGTCAATGACCTTTGCTATCTTCTAAGAAGCTCCCGGACACGCAAAATGAGGTCACCAGAGGTCAATGACCTTTGCTATCTTCTAAGACGCTCCCGGACACGCAAAATGAGGTCACCAGAGGTCAATGACCTTTGCTATCTTCTAAGAAGCTCGCGGACACGCAAAATGTGGTCACCAGAGGTCATTGACCTTTGCTATCTTCTAAGACGGTCCCGGACACGCAAAATGAGGTCACCAGAGGTCAATGACCTTTGCTATCTTCTAAGAAGCTCCCGGACACGCAAAATGAGGTCACCAGAGGTCAATAACCTTTGTTATCTTCTAAGAAGCTCCCGGACACGCAAAATAAGGTCACCAGAGGTCAATGACCTTTGCTATACTCTTAGAAGCTCCCGGACACGCAAAATGAGGTAAGCAGAGGTCAATGACCTTTGCTATCTTCTAAGACGCTCCCGCACACGCAAAATGAGGTCACCAGAGGTCAATGACCTTTGCTATCTTCTAAGAAGCACCCGGACACGCAAAATGAGGTCACCAAAGGTCAATGACCTTTGCTATCTTCTAAGAAGTTCCCGGACACGCAAAATGAGGTCACCAGAGGTCAATGACCTTTGGTATCTTCTGAGACAATCCCGGACACGCAAAATGAGGTCACCAGAGGTCAATGACCTTTGCTATCTTCTAAGACATCCCGCCCACGCAAAATGAGGTCACCAGAGGTCAATGACTTTTGCAACCTTCTAAGACGCTCCCGCACACGCAAAATGAGATCACAAGTTGTCAAAGACCTTTGCTATCTTCTAAGACGCTCCCGGACATGCAAAATGAGGTCAGCAGATGTCAATGACCTTTGCAATCTTCTAAGACGCTCCCGCACACGCAAAATGTGATCACAAGAGGTCAATGACCTTTGCTATCTTCTAAGAAGCTCCCGGACACGCAAAATTAGGTCACCAGAGGTCCATGACCTTTGCTATTTTCTAAGACGTTCCCGGATACGCAAAATGATGTCACTAGAGGTCAATGACCTTTGCTATCTTCTAGGAAGCTCCCGGACACGCAAAATGAGGTCGCCAGAGGTCAGTGACTTTTGCTATCTTCTAAGACGCTCCCGGACACGCAAAATGAGGTCACTAGAGGTCAATGAACTTTGCTATCTTCTAAGACGGTCCCGGACACGCAAAATGAGGTCACCAGAGGTCAATGAACTTTGCAATCTTCTAAGACGCTCCCTGACACGCAAAATGAGGTCAGCAGAGGTCAATGACCTTTGCAATCTTCTAAGACGCTCCCGCACACGCAAAATGAGGTCACCAGAGGTCAAGGACCTTTGCTATCTTCTAAGACGCTCCCGGACACGCAAAATGAGGTCACCAGAGGTCAATGACCTTTGCTATCTTCTAAGAAGCTCCCGGACACGCAAAATGAGGTCACCAGAGGTCAATAACCTTTGTTATCTTCTAAGAAGCTCCCGGACACGCAAAATAAGGTCACCAGAGGTCAATGACCTTTGCTATACTCTTAGAAGCTCCCGGACACGCAAAATGAGGTCACCAGAGGTCAATGACCTTTGCTATCTTCTAAGACGCTCCCGGACACGCAAAATGAGGTCACCAGAGGTCAATGACCTTTGCTATCTTCTAAGAAGCTCGCGGACACGCAAAATGTGGTCACCAGAGGTCATTGACCTTTGCTATCTTCTAAGACGGTCCCGGACACGCAAAATGAGGTCACCAGAGGTCAATGACCTTTGCTATCTTCTAAGAAGCTCCCGGACACGCAAAATGAGGTCACCAGAGGTCAATAACCTTTGTTATCTTCTAAGAAGCTCCCGGACACGCAAAATAAGGTCACCAGAGGTCAATGACCTTTGCTATACTCTTAGAAGCTCCCGGACACGCAAAATGAGGTAAGCAGAGGTCAATGACCTTTGCTATCTTCTAAGACGCTCCCGCACACGCAAAATGAGGTCACCAGAGGTCAATGACCTTTGCTATCTTCTAAGAAGCACCCGGACACGCAAAATGAGGTCACCAAAGGTCAATGACCTTTGCTATCTTCTAAGAAGTTCCCGGACACGCAAAATGAGGTCACCAGAGGTCAATGACCTTTGGTATCTTCTGAGACAATCCCGGACACGCAAAATGAGGTCACCAGAGGTCAATGACCTTTGCTATCTTCTAAGACATCCCGCCCACGCAAAATGAGGTCACCAGAGGTCAATGACTTTTGCAACCTTCTAAGACGCTCCCGCACACGCAAAATGAGATCACAAGTTGTCAAAGACCTTTGCTATCTTCTAAGACGCTCCCGGACATGCAAAATGAGGTCAGCAGATGTCAATGACCTTTGCAATCTTCTAAGACGCTCCCGCACACGCAAAATGTGATCACAAGAGGTCAATGACCTTTGCTATCTTCTAAGAAGCTCCCGGACACGCAAAATTAGGTCACCAGAGGTCCATGACCTTTGCTATTTTCTAAGACGTTCCCGGACACGCAAAATGATGTCACTAGAGGTCAATGACCTTTGCTATCTTCTAGGAAGCTCCCGGACACGCAAAATGAGGTCGCCAGAGGTCAGTGACTTTTGCTATCTTCTAAGACGCTCCCGGACACGCAAAATGAGGTCACTAGAGGTCAATGAACTTTGCTATCTTCTAAGACGGTCCCGGACACGCAAAATGAGGTCACCAGAGGTCAATGAACTTTGCAATCTTCTAAGACGCTCCCTGACACGCAAAATGAGGTCAGCAGAGGTCAATGACCTTTGCAATCTTCTAAGACGCTCCCGCACACGCAAAATGAGGTCACCAGAGGTCAAGGACCTTTGCTATCTTCTAAGACGCTCCCGGACACGCAAAATGAGGTCACCAGAGGTCAATGACCTTTGCTATCTTCTAAGAAGCTCCCGGACACGCAAAATGAGGTCACCAGAGGTCAATAACCTTTGTTATCTTCTAAGAAGCTCCCGGACACGCAAAATAAGGTCACCAGAGGTCAATGACCTTTGCTATACTCTTAGAAGCTCCCGGACACGCAAAATGAGGTAAGTAGAGGTCAATGACATTTGCTATCTTCTAAGACGCTCCCGCACACGCAAAATGAGGTCACCAGAGGTCAATGACCTTCAGGATGGACTCAGAAGCGCCGCGTCGGTCAAATGAGGTCAGATGAGGTCAATGACCTTTGCTATCCTCTTAGAAGCTCCGACACACGCAAAATGAGGTCACCAGAGGTCAATGACCTTTGCTATCTTCTAAGACTCTCAGGGACACGAAAAATGAGGTCACCAGTGGTCAATGACCTTTGCTATCTTCTAAGACGCTCCCGGACACGCAAAATGAGTTCACCAGAGGTCAATGAACTTTTCTATCTTCTAAGACGCTCCCGCACACGCAAAATGAGATCACAAGTTGTCAAAGACCTTTGCTATCTTCTAAGACTCTCAGGGACACGAAAAATGAGGTCACCAGTGGTCAATGACCTTTGCTATCTTCTAAGACGCTCCCGGACACGCAAAATGAGTTCACCAGAGGTCAATGAACTTTTCTATCTTCTAAGACGCTCCCGGACACGCAAAATGAGGTCAGCAGAGGTCAATGACCTTTGCAATCTTCTAAGACGCTCCCGCACACGTAAAATGAGGTCACCAGAGGACAATGACCTTTGCTATCTTCTAAGAAGCTCCCGGACACGCAAAATGAGGTCACCAGAGGTCAATGACCTTTGCTATCTTCTAAGACGCTCCCGGACACGCAAAATGAGGTCACCAGAGGTCAATGACCTTTGCTATCTTCTAAGAAGCTCCCGGACACGCAAAATGTGGTCACCAGAGGTCATTGACCTTTGCTATCTTCTAAGACGGTCCCGGACACGCAAAATGAGGTCACCAGAGGTCAACGACCTTTGCTATCATCCAAGACGCTCCCGCACACGCAAAATGAGGTCACCAGAGGTTAATGACCTTTGCTATCTTCTACGAAGCTCCCGGACACGCAAAATGAGGTCACCAGAGGTCAATAACCTTTGTTATCTTCTAAGAAGCTCCCGGACACGCAAAATAAGGTCACCAGAGGTCAATGACCTTTGCTATACTCTTAGAAGCTCCCGGACACGCAAAATGAGGTAAGCAGAGGTCAATGACCTTTGCTATCTTCTAAGACGCTCCCGCACACGCAAAATGAGGTCACCAGAGGTCAATGACCTTTGCTATCTTCTAAGAAGCACCCGGACACGCAAAATGAGGTCACCAAAGGTCAATGACCTTTGCTATCTTCTAAGAAGTTCCCGGACACGCAAAATGAGGTCACCAGAGGTCAATGACCTTTGGTATCTTCTGAGACAATCCCGGACACTCAAAATGAGGTCACCAGAGGTCAATGACCTTTGCTATCTTCTAAGACATCCCGCCCACGCAAAATGAGGTCACCAGAGGTCAATGACTTTTCAAACCTTCTAAGACGCTCCAGCACACGCAAAATGAGATCACAAATTGTCAAAGACCTTTGCTATCTTCTAAGAAGCTCCCGGACACGCAAAATTAGGTCACCAGAGGTCCATGACCTTTGCTATTTTCTAAGAAGTTCCCGGACACGCAAAATGATGTCACTAGAGGTCAATGACCTTTGCTATCTTCTAGGAAGCTCCCGGACACGCAAAATGAGGTCGCCAGAGGTCAGTGACTTTTGCTATCTTCTAAGACGCTCCCGGACACGCAAAATGAGGTCACCAGAGGTCAATGAACTTTGCTATCTTCTAAGACGGTCCCGGACACGCAAAATGAGGTCACCAGAGGTCAATGAACTTTGCAATCTTCTAAGACGCTCCCTGACACGCAAAATGAGGTCAGCAGAGGTCAATGACCTTTGCAATCTTCTAAGACGCTCCCGCACACGCAAAATGATGTCACCAGAGGACAATGACCTTTGCTATCCTCTTAGAAGCTCCGACACACGAAAATGAGGTCACCAGAGGTCAATGACCTTTGCTATCTTCTAAGACTCTCAGGGACACGAAAAATGAGGTCACCAGTGGTCAATGATCTTTGCTATCGTCTAAGAAGCTCCTGGACACGCAAAATGAGGTCACCAGAGGTCAATGACCTTTGCTATCTTCTAAGAAGCTCCCGGACACGCAAAATGAGGTCACCAGAGGTCATTGACCTTTGCTATCTTCTAAGACGGTCCCGGACACGCAAAATGAGGTCACCAGAGGTCAATGACCTTTGCTATCATCCAAGACGCTCCCGCACACATAAAATGAGGTCACCAGAGGTCAATGACCTTTGCTATCTTCTAAGAAGCTCCCGGACACGCAAAATGAGGTCACCAGTGGTCAATGACCTTTGCTATCTTCTAAGACGCTCCCGGACACGCAAAATGAGTTCACCAGAGGTCAATGAACTTTTCTATCTTCTAAGACGCTCCCGGACACGCAAAATGAGGTCAGCAGAGGTCAGTGACCTTTGCAATCTTCTAAGACGCTCCCGCACACGCAAAATGAGGTCTCCAGAGGACAATGACCTTTGCTATCTTCTAAGAAGCTCCCGGACACGCAAAATGAGGTCACCAGAGGTCAATGACCTTTGCTATCTTCTAAGACGCTCCCGGACACGCAAAATGAGGTCACCAGAGGTCAATGACCTTTGCTATCTTCTAAGACGCTCCCGGACACGCTAAATGAGGTCACCAGAGGTCAATGAACTTTGCTATCTTCTAAGACGCTCCCGCACACGCAAAATGAGGTCACCAGAGGACAATGACCTTTGCTATCTTCTAAGAAGCTCCCGGACACGCAAAATGAGGTCACCAGAGGTCAATAACCTTTGCTATCTTCTAAGACGCTCCCGGACACGCAAAATGAGGTCACCAGAGGTCAATGACCTTTGCTATCTTCTAAGAAGCTCCCGGACACGCAAAATGAGGTCACCAGAGGTCATTGACCTTTGCTATCTTCTAAGACGGTCCCGGACACGCAAAATGAGGTCACCAGATGTCAATGACCTTTGCTATTTTCTAAGAAGCTCCCGGACACGCAAAATGAGGTCACCAGTGGTCAATGACCTTTGCTATACTCTTAGATGCTTCCGGACACGCAAAATGAGGTCAACAGAGGTCAATGACCTTTGCTATCTTCTGAGACGCTCCCGGACACGCAAAATGAGGTCACCAGAGGACAATGACCTTTGCTATCTTCTAAGACGCTTCCGGACACGCAAAATGAGGTCACCAGAGGTCAATGAACTTTGCTATCTTCTAAGACGCTCCCGGACACGCAAAATGAGGTCAGCAGAGGTCAATGACCTTTGCAATCTTCTAAGACGCTCCCGCACACGCAAAATGAGGTCACCAGAGGTCAAGGACCTTTGGTATCTTCTAAGAAGCTCCCGGACACGCAAAATGAGGTCACCCGAGGTCAATGACCTTCAGGATGGACTCAGAAGCGCCGCGTCGGTCAAATGAGGTCAGATGAGGTCAATGACCTTTGCTATACTCTTAGAAGCTCCCGGACACTCAAAATGAGGTAAGCAGAGGTCAATGACCTTTGATATCTTCTAAGACGCTCCCGCACACGCAAAATGAGGTCACCAGAGGTCAATGACCTTTGCTATCTTCTAAGAAGCACCCGCAGACGCAAAATGAGGTCACCAAAGGTCAATGACCTTTGCTATCTTCTAAGAAGTTCCCGGACACGCAAAATGAGGTCACCAGAGGTCAATGACCTTTGGTATCTTCTGAGACAATCCCGGACACGCAAAATGTGGTCACCAGAGGTCAATGACCTTTGCTTTCTTCTAAGACGCTCCCGCACACGCAAAATGAGGTCACCAGAGGTCAATGAACTTTTCTATCTTCTAAGACGCTCCCGGACACGCAAAATGAGGTCAGCAGAGGTCAATGACCTTTGCAATCTTCTAAGACGCTCCCGCACACGCAAAATGAGGTCACCAGAGGACAATGACCTTTGCTATCTTCTAAGAAGCTCCCGGACACGCAAAATGAGGTCACCAGAGGTCAATGACCTTTGCTATACTCTTAGATGCTCCCGGACACGCAAAATGAGGTCAACAGAGGTCAATGACCTTTGCTATCTTCTGAGACGCTCCCGGACACGCAAAATGAGGTCACCAGAGGACAATGACCTTTGCTATCTTCTAAGACGCTTCCGGACACGCAAAATGAGGTCACCAGAGGACAATGACCTTTGCTATCTTCTAAGACGCTTCCGGACACGCAAAATGAGGTCACCAGAGGTCAATGAACTTTGCTATCTTCTAAGACGCTCCCGGACACGCAAAATGAGGTCAGCAGAGGTCAATGACCTTTGCAATCTTCTAAGACGCTCCCGCACACGCAAAATGAGGTCACCAGAGGTCAATAACCTTTGCTATCTTCTAAGACGCTCCCGGACACGCAAAATGAGGTCACCAGAGGTCAATGACCTTTGCTATCTTCTAAGAAGCTCCCGGACACGCAAAATGAGGTCACCAGAGGTCATTGACCTTTGCTATCTTCTAAGACGGTCTCGGACACGCAAAATGAGGTCACCAGAGGTCAATGACCTTTGCTATTTTCTAAGAAGCTCCCGGACACGCAAAATGAGGTCACCAGAGGTCAATGACCTTTGCTATCATCTAAGACAATCCCGGACACGCAAAATGAGGTCACCAGAGGTCAATGACATTTGCTATCTTCTAAGACGCTCCCGCACACGCAAAATGAGGTCACCAGATGTCAATGACCTGTTCTATCTTCTAAGAAGCTCCCGGACACGCAAAATGAGGTCACCAGAGGTCAATGACCTTTGCTATCTTCTAAGAAGCTCCCGGACACGCAAAATGAGGTCACCAGAGGTCAATGACCTTTGCTATACTCTTAGATGCTCCCGGACACGCAAAATGAGGTCAACAGAGGTCAATGACCTTTGCTATCTTCTGAGACGCTCCCGGACACGCAAAATGAGGTCACCAGAGGTCAATGACCTTTGCTATCTTCTAAGACGCTTCCGGACACGCAAAATGAGGTCACCAGAGGTCAATGAACTTTGCCATCTTCTAAGACGCTCCCGGACACGCAAAATGAGGTCAGCAGAGGTCAATGACCTTTGCAATCTTCTAAGACGCTCCCGCACACGCAAAATGAGGTCACCAGAGGTCAAGGACCTTTGGTATCTTCTAAGAAGCTCCCGGACACGCAAAATGAGGTCACCCGAGGTCAATGACCTTCAGGATGGACTCAGAAGCGCCGCGTCGGTCAAATGAGGTCAGATGAGGTCAATGACCTTTGCTATACTCTTAGAAGCTCCCGGACACGCAAAATGAGGTAAGCAGAGGTCAATGACCTTTGCTATCTTCTAAGACGTTCCCGCACACGCAAAATGAGGTCACCAGAGGTCAATGACCTTTGCTATCATCTAAGACAATCCCGGACACGCAAAATGAGGTCACCAGAGGTCAATGACATTTGCTATCTTCTAAGACGCTCCCGCACACGCAAAATGAGGTCACCAGATGTCAATGACCTGTTCTATCTTCTAAGAAGCTCTCGGACACGCAAAATGAGGTCACCAGAGGTCAATGACCTTTGCTATCTTCTAAGAAGCTCCCGGACACGCAAAATGAGGTCACCAGAGGTCAATGACCTTTGCTATACTCTTAGATGCTCCCGGACACGCAAAATGAGGTCAACAGAGGTCAATGACCTTTGCTATCTTCTGAGACGCTCCCGGACACGCAAAATGAGGTCACCAGAGGTCAATGACCTTTGCTATCTTCTAAGACGCTTCCGGACACGCAAAATGAGGTCACCAGAGGTCAATGAACTTTGCCATCTTCTAAGACGCTCCCGGACACGCAAAATGAGGTCAGCAGAGGTCAATGACCTTTGCAATCTTCTAAGACGCTCCCGCACACGCAAAATGAGGTCACCAGAGGTCAAGGACCTTTGGTATCTTCTAAGAAGCTCCCGGACACGCAAAATGAGGTCACCCGAGGTCAATGACCTTCAGGATGGACTCAGAAGCGCCGCGTCGGTCAAATGAGGTCAGATGAGGTCAATGACCTTTGCTATACTCTTAGAAGCTCCCGGACACGCAAAATGAGGTAAGCAGAGGTCAATGACCTTTGCTATCTTCTAAGACGTTCCCGCACACGCAAAATGAGGTCACCAGAGGTCAATGACCTTTGCTATCTTCTAAGAAGCACCCGGACACGCAAAATGAGGTCACCAGAGGTCAATGAACTTTTCTATCTTCTAAGACGCTCCCGGACACGCAAAATGAGGTCAGCAGAGGTCAATGACCTTTGCAATCTTCTAAGACGCTCCCGCACACGCAAAATGAGGTCACCAGAGGACAATGACCTTTGCTATCTTCTAAGAAGCTCCCGGACACGCAAAATGAGGTCACCAGAGGTCAATGACCTTTGCTATACTCTTAGATGCTCCCGGACACGCAAAATGAGGTCAACAGAGGTCAATGACCTTTGCTATCTTCTGAGACGCTCCCGGACACGCAAAATGAGGTCACCAGAGGACAATGACCTTTGCTATCTTCTAAGACGCTTCCGGACACGCAAAATGAGGTCACCAGAGGACAATGACCTTTGCTATCTTCTAAGACGCTTCCGGACACGCAAAATGAGGTCACCAGAGGTCAATGAACTTTGCTATCTTCTAAGACGCTCCCGGACACGCAAAATGAGGTCAGCAGAGGTCAATGACCTTTGCAATCTTCTAAGACGCTCCCGCACACGCAAAATGAGGTCACCAGAGGTCAATAACCTTTGCTATCTTCTAAGACGCTCCCGGACACGCAAAATGAGGTCACCAGAGGTCAATGACCTTTGCTATCTTCTAAGAAGCTCCCGGACACGCAAAATGAGGTCACCAGAGGTCATTGACCTTTGCTATCTTCTAAGACGGTCTCGGACACGCAAAATGAGGTCACCAGAGGTCAATGACCTTTGCTATTTTCTAAGAAGCTCCCGGACACGCAAAATGAGGTCACCAGAGGTCAATGACCTTTGCTATCATCTAAGACAATCCCGGACACGCAAAATGAGGTCACCAGAGGTCAATGACATTTGCTATCTTCTAAGACGCTCCCGCACACGCAAAATGAGGTCACCAGATGTCAATGACCTGTTCTATCTTCTAAGAAGCTCCCGGACACGCAAAATGAGGTCACCAGAGGTCAATGACCTTTGCTATCTTCTAAGAAGCTCCCGGACACGCAAAATGAGGTCACCAGAGGTCAATGACCTTTGCTATACTCTTAGATGCTCCCGGACACGCAAAATGAGGTCAACAGAGGTCAATGACCTTTGCTATCTTCTGAGACGCTCCCGGACACGCAAAATGAGGTCACCAGAGGTCAATGACCTTTGCTATCTTCTAAGACGCTTCCGGACACGCAAAATGAGGTCACCAGAGGTCAATGAACTTTGCCATCTTCTAAGACGCTCCCGGACACGCAAAATGAGGTCAGCAGAGGTCAATGACCTTTGCAATCTTCTAAGACGCTCCCGCACACGCAAAATGAGGTCACCAGAGGTCAAGGACCTTTGGTATCTTCTAAGAAGCTCCCGGACACGCAAAATGAGGTCACCCGAGGTCAATGACCTTCAGGATGGACTCAGAAGCGCCGCGTCGGTCAAATGAGGTCAGATGAGGTCAATGACCTTTGCTATACTCTTAGAAGCTCCCGGACACGCAAAATGAGGTAAGCAGAGGTCAATGACCTTTGCTATCTTCTAAGACGTTCCCGCACACGCAAAATGAGGTCACCAGAGGTCAATGACCTTTGCTATCATCTAAGACAATCCCGGACACGCAAAATGAGGTCACCAGAGGTCAATGACATTTGCTATCTTCTAAGACGCTCCCGCACACGCAAAATGAGGTCACCAGATGTCAATGACCTGTTCTATCTTCTAAGAAGCTCCCGGACACGCAAAATGAGGTCACCAGAGGTCAATGACCTTTGCTATCTTCTAAGAAGCTCCCGGACACGCAAAATGAGGTCACCAGAGGTCAATGACCTTTGCTATACTCTTAGATGCTCCCGGACACGCAAAATGAGGTCAACAGAGGTCAATGACCTTTGCTATCTTCTGAGACGCTCCCGGACACGCAAAATGAGGTCACCAGAGGTCAATGACCTTTGCTATCTTCTAAGACGCTTCCGGACACGCAAAATGAGGTCACCAGAGGTCAATGAACTTTGCCATCTTCTAAGACGCTCCCGGACACGCAAAATGAGGTCAGCAGAGGTCAATGACCTTTGCAATCTTCTAAGACGCTCCCGCACACGCAAAATGAGGTCACCAGAGGTCAAGGACCTTTGGTATCTTCTAAGAAGCTCCCGGACACGCAAAATGAGGTCACCCGAGGTCAATGACCTTCAGGATGGACTCAGAAGCGCCGCGTCGGTCAAATGAGGTCAGATGAGGTCAATGACCTTTGCTATACTCTTAGAAGCTCCCGGACACGCAAAATGAGGTAAGCAGAGGTCAATGACCTTTGCTATCTTCTAAGACGTTCCCGCACACGCAAAATGAGGTCACCAGAGGTCAATGACCTTTGCTATCTTCTAAGAAGCACCCGGACACGCAAAATGAGGTCACCAGAGGTCAATGAACTTTTCTATCTTCTAAGACGCTCCCGGACACGCAAAATGAGGTCAGCAGAGGTCAATGACCTTTGCAATCTTCTAAGACGCTCCCGCACACGCAAAATGAGGTCACCAGAGGACAATGACCTTTGCTATCTTCTAAGAAGCTCCCGGACACGCAAAATGAGGTCACCAGAGGTCAATGACCTTTGCTATCTTCTAAGACGCTCCCGGACACGCAAAATGAGGTCACCAGAGGTCAATGACCTTTGCTATCTTCTAAGAAGCTCCCGGACACGCAAAATGAGGTCACCAGAGGTCATTGACCTTTGCTATCTTCTAAGACGGTCCCGGACACGCAAAATGAGGTCACCAGAGGTCAATGACCTTTGCTATCATCCAAGTCGCTCCCGCACACGCAAAATTAGGTCACCAGAGGTCAATGACCTTTGCTATCTTCTAAGAAGCTCCCGGACACGCAAAATGAGGTCACCAGAGGTCAATAACCTTTGTTATCTTCTAAGAAGCTCCCGGACACGCAAAATAAGGTCACCAGAGGTCAATAACCTTTGCTATACTCTTAGAAGCTCCCGGACACGCAAAATGAGGTAAGCAGTGGTCAATGACCTTTGCTATCTTCTAAGACGCTCCCGCACACGCAAAATGAGGTCACCAGAGGTCAATGACCTTTGCTATCTTCTAAGAAGCACCCGGACACGCAAAATGAGGTCACCAGAGGTCAATGACCTTTGCTATCTTCTAAGAAGCTCCCGGACACGCAAAATGAGGTCACCAGAGGTCATTGACCTTTGCTATCTTCTAAGACGGTCCCGGACACGCAAAATGAGGTCACCAGAGGTCAATGACCTTTGCTATCATCCAAGTCGCTCCCGCACACGCAAAATTAGGTCACCAGAGGTCAATGACCTTTGCAATCTTCTAAGACGCTCCCGCACACGCAAAATGAGGTCACCAGAGGACAATGACCTTTGCTATCTTCTAAGAAGCTCCCGGACACGCAAAATGAGGTCACCAGAGGTCAATAACCTTTGCTATCTTCTAAGACGCTCCCGGACACGCTAAATGAGGTCACCAGAGGTCAATGACCTTTGCTATCTTCTAAGAAGCTCCCGGACACGCAAAATGAGGTCACCAGAGGTCAATGACCTTTGCTAACTTCTAAGACGCTCCCGCACACGCAAAATGAGGTCACCAGATGTCAATGACCTTTGCTATCTTCTAAGAAGCTCCCGGACACGCAAAATGATGTCACCAGCTGTCAATGACCTTTGCAATCTTCTAAGACGCTCCCGGACACGCTAAATGAGGTCACCAGAGGTCAATGAACTTTGCTATCTTCTAAGACGGTCCCGGACACGCAAAATGATGTCACCAGAGGTCAATGACCTTTGCTATCTACTAAGACGCTCCCGCACACGCAAAATGAGGTCACCAGAGGTCAATGACCTTTGCTATCAGCTAAGAAGCTCCCGGACACGCCAAATGATGTCACCAGAGGTCAATGACCTTTGCTATCTTCTAAGAAGCTCCCGGACACGCAAAATGATGTCACCAGAGGTCAATGACTTTAGCTATACTCTTAGAAGCTCCCGGACACGCAAAATGAGGTCAGCAGAGGTCAATGACCTTTGCTATTTTCTAAGACGCTCCCGCACAAGCAAAATGAGGTCACCAGAGGTCAATGAACTTTGCTATTTTCTAAGAAGCTCCCGGACACGCAAAATGAGGTCACCAGAGGTCAATGACCTTTGCTATCTTTTAAGACAATCCCGGACACGCAAAATGAGGTCACCAGAGGTCAATGACCTTTGCTATCTTCTAAGACGCTCCCGCACACGCAAAATGAGGTCACCAGAGGTCAATGAACTTTGCTATCTTCTAAGACGGTCCCGGACACGCAAAATGAGTTCACCAGAGATCAATGACGTTTGCTATCTTCTAAGAAGCTCCCGGACACACAAAATGAGGTCACCAGAGGTCAATGACCTTTGCTATCTTCTAAGACGCTCCCGGACACGCAAAATGAGGTCACCAGAGGTCAATGAATTTTGCTATCATCTAAGACGGTCCCGGACACGCAAAATGAGGTCACCAGAGGTCAATGACCTTTGCTATCTTCTAAGACGCTCCCGCACACGCAAAATGAGGTCACCAGATGTCAATGACCTTTGCTATCTTCTAAGTAGCTCCCGGACACGCAAAATGATTTCACCAGCTGTCAATGACCTTGGCAATCTTTTAAGACGCTCCCGCACACGCAAAATGAGATCACCAGAGGTCAATGACCTTTGCTATCATCGAAGAAGCTCCCGGACACGCAAAATGAGGTCATCAGAGGTCAATGACCTTTGCTATCATCTAAGAAGCTCCCGGACACGCAAAATGAGGTCACCAGAGGTCAATGACCTTTGCTATCTTCTAAGACGCTCCCGGACACGCTAAATGAGGTCACCAGAGGTCAATGACCTTTGCTATCTTCTAAGAAGCTCCCGGACACGCAAAATAAGGTCACCAGAGGTCAATGACCTTTGCTATACTCTTAGAAGCTCCCGGACACGCAAAATGAGGTAAGCAGTGGTCAATGACCTTTGCTATCTTCTAAGACGCTCCCGCACACGCAAAATGAGGTCACCAGAGGTCAATGACCTTTGCTATCTTCTAAGAAGCACCCGGACACGCAAAATGAGGTCACCAAAGGTCAATGACCTTTGCTATCTTCTAAGAAGTTCCCGGACACGCAAAATGAGGTCACCAGAGGTCAATGACCTTTGGTATCTTCTGAGACAATCCCGGACACGCAAAATGAGGTCACCAGAGGTCAATGACTTTAGCTACACTCTTAGAAGCTCCCGGACACGCAAAATGAGGTCAGCAGAGGTCAATGACCTTTGCTATTTTCTAAGACGCACCCGCACAAGCAAAATGAGGTCACCAGAGGTCAATGAACTTTGCTATTTTCTAAGAAGCTCCCGGACACGCAAAATGAGGTCACCAGAGGTCAATGACCTTTGCTATCTTCTAAGACGCTCCCGGACACGCTAAATGAGGTCACCAGAGGTCAATGACCTTTGCTATCTTCTAAGAAGCTCCCGGACACGCAAAATAAGGTCACCAGAGGTCAATGACCTTTGCTATACTCTTAGAAGCTCCCGGACACGCAAAATGAGGTAAGCAGTGGTCAATGACCTTTGCTATCTTCTAAGACGCTCCCGCACACGCAAAATGAGGTCACCAGAGGTCAATGACCTTTGCTATCTACTAAGACGCTCCCGCACACGCAAAATGAGGTCACCAGAGGTCAATGACCTTTGCTATCATCTAAGAAGCTCCCGGACACGCCAAATGATGTCACCAGAGGTCAATGACCTTTGCTATCTTCTAAGAAGCTCCCGGACACGCAAAATGATGTCACCAGAGGTCAATGACTTTAGCTACACTCTTAGAAGCTCCCGGACACGCAAAATGAGGTCAGCAGAGGTCAATGACCTTTGCTATTTTCTAAGACGCTCCCGCACAAGCAAAATGAGGTCACCAGAGGTCAATGAACTTTGCTATTTTCTAAGAAGCTCCCGGACACGCAAAATGAGGTCACCAGAGGTCAATGACCTTTGCTATCTTTTAAGACAATCCCGGACACGCAAAATGAGGTCACCAGAGGTCAATGACCTTTGCTATCTTCTAAGACGCTCCCGCACACGCAAAATGAGGTCACCAGAGGTCAATGAACTTTGCTATCTTCTAAGACGGTCCCGGACACGCAAAATGAGTTCACCAGAGATCAATGACGTTTGCTATCTTCTAAGAAGCTCCCGGACACACAAAATGAGGTCACCAGAGGTCAATGACCTTTGCTATCTTCTAAGACGCTCCCGGACACGCAAAATGAGGTCACCAGAGGTCAATGAATTTTGCTATCATCTAAGACGGTCCCGGACACGCAAAATGAGGTCACCAGAGGTCAATGACCTTTGCTATCTTCTAAGACGCTCCCGCACACGCAAAATGAGGTCACCAGATGTCAATGACCTTTGCTATCTTCTAAGTAGCTCCCGGACACGCAAAATGATTTCACCAGCTGTCAATGACCTTTGCAATCTTTTAAGACGCTCCCGCACACGCAAAATGAGATCACCAGAGGTCAATGACCTTTGCTATCATCGAAGAAGCTCCCGGACACGCAAAATGAGGTCATCAGAGGTCAATGACCTTTGCTATCATCTAAGAAGCTCCCGGACACGCAAAATGAGGTCACCAGAGGTCAATAACCTTTGCTATCTTCTAAGACGCTCCCGGACACGCTAAATGAGGTCACCAGAGGTCAATGACCTTTGCTATCTTCTAAGAAGCTCCCGGACACGCAAAATGAGGTCACCAGATGTCAATGACCTTTGCTATCTTCTAAGAAGCTCCCGGACACGCAAAATGATGTCACCAGCTGTCAATGACCTTTGCAATCTTCTAAGACGCTCCCGGACACGCTAAATGAGGTCACCAGAGGTCAATGAACTTTGCTATCTTCTAAGACGGTCCCGGACACGCAAAATGATGTCACCAGAGGTCAATGACCTTTGCTATCTACTAAGACGCTCCCGCACACGCAAAATGAGGTCACCAGAGGTCAATGACCTTTGCTATCATCTAAGAAGCTCCCGGACACGCCAAATGATGTCACCAGAGGTCAATGACCTTTGCTATCTTCTAAGAAGCTCCCGGACACGCAAAATGATGTCACCAGAGGTCAATGACTTTAGCTATACTCTTAGAAGCTCCCGGACACGCAAAATGAGGTCAGCAGAGGTCAATGACCTTTGCTATTTTCTAAGACGCTCCCGCACAAGCAAAATGAGGTCACCAGAGGTCAATGAACTTTGCTATTTTCTAAGAAGCTCCCGGACACGCAAAATGAGGTCACCAGAGGTCAATGACCTTTGCTATCTTTTAAGACAATCCCGGACACGCAAAATGAGGTCACCAGAGGTCAATGACCTTTGCTATCTTCTAAGACGCTCCCGCACACGCTAAATGAGGTCACCAGAGGTCAATGACCTTTGCTATCTTCTAAGAAGCTCCCGGACACGCAAAATGAGGTCACCAGAGGTCAATGACCTTTGCTATCTTCTAAGACGCTCCCGCACACGCAAAATGAGGTCACCAGATGTCAATGACCTTTGCTATCTTCTAAGAAGCTCCCGGACACGCAAAATGATGTCACCAGCTGTCAATGACCTTTGCAATCTTCTAAGACGCTCCCGGACACTCTAAATGAGGTCACCAGAGGTCAATGAACTTTGCTATCTTCTAAGACGGTCCCGGACACGCAAAATGATGTCACCAGAGGTCAATGACCTTTGCTATCTACTAAGACGCTCCCGCACACGCAAAATGAGGTCACCAGAGGTCAATGACCTTTGCTATCATCTAAGAAGCTCCCGGACACGCCAAATGATGTCACCAGAGGTCAATGACCTTTGCTATCTTCTAAGAAGCTCCCGGACACGCAAAATGATGTCACCAGAGGTCAATGACTTTAGCTATACTCTTAGAAGCTCCCGGACACGCAAAATGAGGTCAGCAGAGGTCAATGACCTTTGCTATTTTCTAAGACGCTCCCGCACAGGCAAAATGAGGTCACCAGAGGTCAATGAACTTTGCTATTTTCTAAGAAGCTCCCGGACACGCAAAATGAGGTCACCAGAGGTCAATGACCTTTGCTATCTTTTAAGACAATCCCGGACACGCAAAATGAGGTCACCAGAGGTCAATGACCTTTGCTATCTTCTAAGACGCTCCCGCACACGCAAAATGAGGTCAGCAGAGGTCAATGAACTTTGCTATCTTCTAAGACGGTCCCGGACACGCAAAATGAGTTCACCAGAGATCAATGACGTTTGCTATCTTCTAAGAAGCTCCCGGACACACAAAATGAGGTCACCAGAGGTCAATGACCTTTGCTATCTTCTAAGACGCTCCCGGACACGCAAAATGAGGTCACCAGAGGTCAATGAACTTTGCTATCATCTAAGACGGTCCCGGACACGCAAAATGAGGTCACCAGAGGTCAATGACCTTTGCTATCTTCTAAGACGCTCCCGCACACGCAAAATGAGGTCACCAGATGTCAATGACCTTTGCTATCTTCTAAGTAGCTCCCGGACACGCAAAATGATTTCACCAGCTGTCAATGACCTTTGCAATCTTTTAAGACGCTCCCGCACACGCAAAATGAGATCACCAGAGGTCAATGACCTTTGCTATCATCGAAGAAGCTCCCGGACACGCAAAATGAGGTCATCAGAGGTCAATGACCTTTGCTATCATCTAAGAAGCTCCCGGACACGCAAAATGAGGTCACCAGAGGTCAATAACCTTTGCTATCTTCTAAGACGCTCCCGGACACGCTAAATGAGGTCACCAGAGGTCAATGACCTTTGCTATCTTCTAAGAAGCTCCCGGACACGCAAAATGAGGTCACCAGAGGTCAATGACCTTTGCTATCTTCTAAGACGCTCCCGCACACGCAAAATGAGGTCACCAGATGTCAATGACCTTTGCTATCTTCTAAGAAGCTCCCGGACACGCAAAATGATGTCACCAGCTGTCAATGACCTTTGCAATCTTCTAAGACGCTCCCGGACACGCTAAATGAGGTCACCAGAGGTCAATGAACTTTGCTATCTTCTAAGACGGTCCCGGACACGCAAAATGATGTCACCAGAGGTCAATGACCTTTGCTATCTACTAAGACGCTCCCGCACACGCAAAATGAGGTCACCAGAGGTCAATGACCTTTGCTATCATCTAAGAAGCTCCCGGACACGCCAAATGATGTCACCAGAGGTCAATGACCTTTGCTATCTTCTAAGAAGCTCCCGGACACGCAAAATGATGTCACCAGAGGTCAATGACTTTAGCTATACTCTTAGAAGCTCCCGGACACGCAAAATGAGGTCAGCAGAGGTCAATGACCTTTGCTATTTTCTAAGACGCTCCCGCACAAGCAAAATGAGGTCACCAGAGGTCAATGAACTTTGCTATTTTCTAAGAAGCTCCCGGACACGCAAAATGAGGTCACCAGAGGTCAATGACCTTTGCTATCTTTTAAGACAATCCCGGACACGCAAAATGAGGTCACCAGAGGTCAATGACCTTTGCTATCTTCTAAGACGCTCCCGCACACGCTAAATGAGGTCACCAGAGGTCAATGACCTTTGCTATCTTCTAAGAAGCTCCCGGACACGCAAAATGAGGTCACCAGAGGTCAATGACCTTTGCTATCTTCTAAGACGCTCCCGCACACGCAAAATGAGGTCACCAGATGTCAATGACCTTTGCTATCTTCTAAGAAGCTCCCGGACACGCAAAATGATGTCACCAGCTGTCAATGACCTTTGCAATCTTCTAAGACGCTCCCGGACACGCTAAATGAGGTCACCAGAGGTCAATGAACTTTGCTATCTTCTAAGACGGTCCCGGACACGCAAAATGATGTCACCAGAGGTCAATGACCTTTGCTATCTACTAAGACGCTCCCGCACACGCAAAATGAGGTCACCAGAGGTCAATGACCTTTGCTATCATCTAAGAAGCTCCCGGACACGCCAAATGATGTCACCAGAGGTCAATGACCTTTGCTATCTTCTAAGAAGCTCCCGGACACGCAAAATGATGTCACCAGAGGTCAATGACTTTAGCTATACTCTTAGAAGCTCCCGGACACGCAAAATGAGGTCAGCAGAGGTCAATGACCTTTGCTATTTTCTAAGACGCTCCCGCACAAGCAAAATGAGGTCACCAGAGGTCAATGAACTTTGCTATTTTCTAAGAAGCTCCCGGACACGCAAAATGAGGTCACCAGAGGTCAATGACCTTTGCTATCTTTTAAGACAATCCCGGACACGCAAAATGAGGTCACCAGAGGTCAATGACCTTTGCTATCTTCTAAGACGCTCCCGCACACGCAAAATGAGGTCACCAGAGGTCAATGAACTTTGCTATCTTCTAAGACGGTCCCGGACACGCAAAATGAGTTCACCAGAGATCAATGACGTTTGCTATCTTCTAAGAAGCTCCCGGACACACAAAATGAGGTCACCAGAGGTCAATGACCTTTGCTATCTTCTAAGACGCTCCCGGACACGCAAAATGAGGTCACCAGAGGTCAATGAACTTTGCTATCATCTAAGACGGTCACGGACACGCAAAATGAGGTCACCAGAGGTCAATGACCTTTGCTATCTTCTAAGACGCTCCCGCACACGCAAAATGAGGTCACCAGATGTCAATGACCTTTGCTATCTTCTAAGTAGCTCCCGGACACGCAAAATGATTTCACCAGCTGTCAATGACCTTTGCAATCTTTTAAGACGCTCCCGCACACGCAAAATGAGATCACCAGAGGTCAATGACCTTTGCTATCATCGAAGAAGCTCCCGGACACGCAAAATGAGGTCATCAGAGGTCAATGACCTTTGCTATCATCTAAGAAGCTCCCGGACACGCAAAATGAGGTCACCAGAGGTCAATAACCTTTGCTATCTTCTAAGACGCTCCCGGACACGCTAAATGAGGTCACCAGAGGTCAATGACCTTTGCTATCTTCTAAGAAGCTCCCGGACACGCAAAATGAGGTCACCAGAGGTCAATGACCTTTGCTATCTTCTAAGACGCTCCCGCACACGCAAAATGAGGTCACCAGATGTCAATGACCTTTGCTATCTTCTAAGAAACTCCCGGACACCCAAAATGATGTCACCAGCTGTCAATGACCTTTGCAATCTTCTAAGACGCTCCCGGACACGCTAAATGAGGTCACCAGAGGTCAATGAACTTTGCTATCTTCTAAGACGGTCCCGGACACGCAAAATGATGTCACCAGAGGTCAATGACCTTTGCTATCTACTAAGACGCTCCCGCACACGCAAAATGAGGTCACCAGAGGTCAATGACCTTTGCTATCATCTAAGAAGCTCCCGGACACGCCAAATGATGTCACCAGAGGTCAATGACCTTTGCTATCTTCTAAGAAGCTCCCGGACACGCAAAATGATGTCACCAGAGGTCAATGACTTTAGCTATACTCTTAGAAGCTCCCGGACACGCAAAATGAGGTCAGCAGAGGTCAATGACCTTTGCTATTTTCTAAGACGCTCCCGCACAAGCAAAATGAGGTCACCAGAGGTCAATGAACTTTGCTATTTTCTAAGAAGCTCCCGGACACGCAAAATGAGGTCACCAGAGGTCAATGACCTTTACTATCTTTTAAGACAATCCCGGACACGCAAAATGAGGTCACCAGAGGTCAATGACCTTTGCTATCTTCTAAGACGCTCCCGCACACGCAAAATGAGGTCACCAGAGGTCAATGAACTTTGCTATCTTCTAAGACGGTCCCGGACACGCAAAATGAGTTCACCAGAGATCAATGACGTTTGCTATCTTCTAAGAAGCTCCCGGACACACAAAATGAGGTCACCAGAGGTCAATGACCTTTGCTATCTTCTAAGACGCTCCCGGACACGCAAAATGAGGTCACCAGAGGTCAATGAACTTTGCTATCATCTAAGACGGTCCCGGACACGCAAAATGAGGTCACCAGAGGTCAATGACCTTTGCTATCTTCTAAGACGCTCCCGCACACGCAAAATGAGGTCACCAGATGTCAATGACCTTTGCTATCTTCTAAGTAGCTCCCGGACACGCAAAATGATTTCACCAGCTGTCAATGACCTTTGCAATCTTTTAAGACGCTCCCGCACACGCAAAATGAGATCACCAGAGGTCAATGACCTTTGCTATCATCGAAGAAGCTCCCGGACACGCAAAATGAGGTCATCAGAGGTCAATGACCTTTGCTATCATCTAAGAAGCTCCCGGACACGCAAAATGATGTCACCAGAGGTCAATGACCTTTGCTATCTTCTAAAAAGCTCCCGGACACGCAAAATGAGGTCACCAGAGGTCAATGACATTTGCTATACTCTTAGAAGCTCCCGGACACGCAAAATGAGGTCAGCAGAGGTCAATGACCTTTGCTATCTTCTAAGACGCTCCCGCACACGCAAAATGAGATCACCAGAGGTCAATGATCTTTGCTATTTTCTAAGAAGCTCCCGGACACGCAAAATGAGGTCACCAGAGGTCAATGACCTTTGCTATCTTCTAAGACAATCCCGGACACGCAAAATGAGGTCACCAGAGATCAATGACCTTTGCTATCTTCTAAGACGCTTCCGGACACGCAAAATGAGGTCACCAGAGGTCAATGAACTTTGCTATCTTCTAAGACGCTCCCGGCCACGCAAAATGAGGTCAGCAGAGGTCAATGACCTTTGCTATCTTCTAAGACGCTCCCGCACACGCAAAATGAGTTCACCAGAGATCAATGACGTTTGCTATCTTCTAAGAAGCTCCCGGACACACAAAATGAGGTCACCAGAGGTCAATGACCTTTGCTATCTTCTAAGACGCTCCCGGACACGCAAAATGAGGTCACCAGAGGTCAATGAACTTTGCTATCATCTAAGACGGTCCCGGACACGCAAAATGAGGTCACCAGAGGTCAATGACCTTTGCTATCTTCTAAGACGCTCCCGCACACGCAAAATGAGGTCACCAGATGTCAATGACCTTTGCTATCTTCTAAGTAGCTCCCGGACACGCAAAATGATTTCACCAGCTGTCAATGACCTTTGCAATCTTTTAAGACGCTCCCGCACACGCAAAATGAGATCACCAGAGGTCAATGACCTTTGCTATCATCGAAGAAGCTCCCGGACACGCAAAATGAGGTCATCAGAGGTCAATGACCTTTGCTATCATCTAAGAAGCTCCCGGACACGCAAAATGATGTCACCAGAGGTCAATGACCTTTGCTATCTTCTAAGAAGCTCCCGGACACGCAAAATGAGGTCACCAGAGGTCAATGACATTTGCTATACTCTTAGAAGCTCCCGGACACGCAAAATGAGGTCAGCAGAGGTCAATGACCTTTGCTATCTTCTAAGACGCTCCCGCACACGCAAAATGAGATCACCAGAGGTCAATGATCTTTGCTATTTTCTAAGAAGCTCCCGGACACGCAAAATGAGGTCACCAGAGGTCAATGACCTTTGCTATCTTCTAAGACAATCCCGGACACGCAAAATGAGGTCACCAGAGATCAATGACCTTTGCTATCTTCTAAGACGCTTCCGGACACGCAAAATGAGGTCACCAGAGGTCAATGAACTTTGCTATCTTCTAAGACGCTCCCGGACACGCAAAATGAGGTCAGCAGAGGTCAATGACCTTTGCAATCTTCTAAGACGCTCCCGCACACGGAAAATGAGGTCTCCAGAGGTCAAGGACCTTTGCTATCTTCTAAGAAGCTCCCGGACACGCAAAATGAGGTCACCAGAGGTCAATGACCTTTGCAATCTTCTAAGACGCTCCCGCACACGCAAAATGAGGTCACCAGAGGACAATGACCTTTGCTATCTTCTAAGAAGCTCCCGGACACGCAAAATGAGGTCACCAGAGGTCAATGACCTTTGCTATCTTCTAAGACGCTCCCGGACACGCAAAATGAGGTCACCAGAGGTCAATGAACTTTTCTATCTTCTAAGACGCGCCCGGACACGCAAAATGAGGTCAGCAGAGGTCTATGACCTTTGCAATCATCTAAGACGCTCCCGCACACGCAAAATGAGGTCACCAGAGGACAATGACCTTTGCTATCTTCTAAGAAGCTCCCGGACACGCAAAATGAGGTCACCAGAGGTCAATGACCTTTGCTATCTTCTAACACGCTCCCGGACACGCAAAATGAGGTCACCAGAGGTCAATGACCTTTGCTATCTTCTAAGAAGCTCCCGGACACGCAAAATGAGGTCACCAGAGGTCATTGACCTTTGCTATCTTCTAAGACGGTCCCGGACACGCAAAATGAGGTCACCAGAGGTCAATGACCTTTGCTATCAGCCAAGACGCTCCCGCACAAGCAAAATGAGGTCACCAGAGGTCAATGACCTTTGCTATCTTCTAAGAAGCTCCCGGACACGCAAAATGAGGTCACCAGAGGTCAATGACCTTTGCTATCTTCTAAGACGCTTCCGGACACGCAAAATGAGGTCACCAGAGGTCAATGAACTTTGCTATCTTCTAAGACGCTCCCGGACACGCAAAATGAGGTCAGCAGAGGTCAATGACCTTTGCAATCTTCTAAGACGCTCCCGCACACGGAAAATGAGGTCACCAGAGGTCAAGGACCTTTGCTATCTTCTAAGAAGCTCCCGGACACGCAAAATGAGGTCACCAGAGGTCAATGACCTTTGCAATCTTCTAAGACGCTCCCGCACACGCAAAATGAGGTCACCAGAGGACAATGACCTTTGCTATCTTCTAAGAAGCTCCCGGACACGCAAAATGAGGTCACCAGAGGTCAATGACCTTTGCTATCTTCTAAGACGCTCCCGGACACGCAAAATGAGGTCACCAGAGGTCAATGAACTTTTCTATCTTCTAAGACGCTCCCGGACACGCAAAATGAGGTCAGCAGAGGTCTATGACCTTTGCAATCATCTAAGACGCTCCCGCACACGCAAAATGAGGTCACCAGAGGACAATGACCTTTGCTATCTTCTAAGAAGCTCCCGGACACGCAAAATGAGGTCACCAGAGGTCAATGACCTTTGCTATCTTCTAACACGCTCCCGGACACGCAAAATGAGGTCACCAGAGGTCAATGACCTTTGCTATCTTCTAAGAAGCTCCCGGACACGCAAAATGAGGTCACCAGAGGTCATTGACCTTTGCTATCTTCTAAGACGGTCCCGGACACGCAAAATGAGGTCACCAGAGGTCAATGACCTTTGCTATCAGCCAAGACGCTCCCGCACAAGCAAAATGAGGTCACCAGAGGTCAATGACCTTTGCTATCTTCTAAGAAGCTCCCGGACACGCAAAATGAGGTCACCAGAGGTCAATAACCTTTGTTATCTTCTAAGACGCTCCCGGACACGCAAAATGAGGTCACCAGAGGTCAATGAACTTTGCTATCATCTGAGACGGTCCCGGACACGCAAAATGCGGTCACCAGAGGTCAATGACCTTTGCTATCTTCTAAGACTCTCCCGCACACGCAAAATGAGGTCACCAGAGGTCAATGACCTTTGCTATCTTCTAAGAAGCACCCGGACACGCAAAATGAGGTCACCAGAGGTCAATGACCTTTGCTATCTTCTAAGAAGTTCCCGGACACGCAAAATGAGGTCACCAGAGGTCGATGACCTTTGCTATCTTCTGAGACGCTCCCGGACACGCAAAATGAGGTCACCAGAGTTCAATGACCTTTGCTATCTTCTAAGACGCTCCCGGACACGCAAAATGAGGTCACAAGAGGTCAATGAACTTTTCTATCTTCTAAGACGCTCCCGGACACGCAAAATGAGGGCAGCAGAGGTCAATGACCTTTGCAATCTTCTAAGACGCTCCCGCACGCGCAAAATGAGGTCACCAGAGGACAATGACCTTTGCTATCTTCTAAGAAGCTCCCGGACACGCAAAATGAGGTCACCAGAGGTCAATGACCTTTGCTATCTTCTAAGACGCTCTCGGACACGCAAAATGAGGTCACCAGAGGTCAATGACCTTTGCTATCTTCTAAGAAGCTCCCGGACACGCAAAATGAGGTCACCAGAGGTCATTGACCTTTGCTATCTTCTAAGACGGTCCCGGACACGCAAAATGAGGTCACCAGAGGTCAATGACCTTTGCTATCTTCTAAGACATCCCGCCCACGCAAAATGAGGTCACCAGAGGTCAATGACTTTTGCAACCTTCTAAGACGCTCCCGCACACGCAAAATGAGAATACAAGTTGTCAATGACCTTTGCTATCTTCTAAGAAGCTCCTGGACACGCAAAATGAGGTCACCAGAGGACCATGACATTTACTATCATTTAAAAAGCTCCCGGACACGCAAAATGATGTCACTAGAGGTCAATGACCTTTGCTATCTTCTAAGAAGCTCCCGGACACGCAAAATGAGGTCACCAGAAGTCAAAGACCTTTGCTATCTTCTAAGACGCTCCCGCACACGCAAAATGAGGTCACCAGATGTCAATGACCTTTGCTATCTTCTAAGAAGCTCCCGGACACGCAAAATGATGTCACCAGCTGTCAATGACCTTTGCAATCTTTTAAGACGCTCCCTTACACGCAAAATGAGATCACCAGAGGTCAATGACCTTTGCTATCTTCTAAGACGCTCCCGCACACGCAAAATGAGGTCACCAGATGTCAATGACCTTTGCTATCTTCTAAGAAGCTCCCGGACACGCAAAATGATGTCACCAGCTGTCAATGACCTTTGCAATCTTTTAAGACGCTCCCTTACACGCAAAATGAGATCACCAGAGGTCAATGACCTTTGCTATCTTCTAAGAAGCTCCCGGACACGCAAAATGAGGTCACCAGAGGTCAATGACCTTTGCTATCTTCTAAGAAGCTCCCGGACACGCAAAATGAGGTCACCAGAGGTCAATGACCTTTGCTATACTCTTAGAAGCTACCGGACACGCAAAATGAGGTCACCACAGTTCAATGACCTTTGCTATCTTCTAAGACGCTCCCGCACACGCAAAATGAGGTCACCAGATGTCAATGACCTTTGCTATCTTCTAAGAAGCTCCCGGATACGCAAAATGAGGTCACCAGAGGTCATTGACCTTTGCTATATTCTAAGACGGTCCCGGACACGCAAAATGAGGTCACCAGAGGTCAATGACCTTTGCTATCTGCTAAGACATCCCGCCCACGCAAAATGAGGTCACCAGAGGTCAATGACTTTTGCAACCTTCTAAGACGCTCCCGCACACGCAAAATGAGATCACAAGTTGTCAATGACCTTTGCTATCTTCTAAGAAGCTCCTGGACACGCAAAATGAGGTCACCAGAGGACCATGACATTTACTATCATTTAAAAAGCTCCCGGACACGCAAAATGATGTCACTAGAGGTCAATGACCTTTGCTATCTTCTAAGAAGCTCCCGGACACGCAAAATGAGGTCACCAGAAGTCAAAGACCTTTGCTATCTTCTAAGACGCTCCCGGACACGCAAAATGAGGTCAGCAGATGTCAATGACCTTTGCAATCTTCTAAGACGCTCCCGCACACGCAAAATGAGATCACAAGAGGTCAATGACCTTTGCTATCTTCTAAGAAGATCCCGGACACGCAAAATTAGGTCACCAGAGGTCCATGACCTTTGCTATTTTCTAAGAAGTTCCCGGACACGCAAAATGATGTCACTAGAGGTCAATGACCTTTGCTATCTTCTAAGAAGCTCCCGGACACGCAAAATGAGGTCGCCAGAGGTCAGTGACTTTTGCTATCTTCTAAGACGCTCCCGGACACGCAAAATGAGGTCACCAGAGGTCAATGACATTTGCTATCTTCTAAGACGCTCCCGGACACGCAAAATGAGGTCACCAGAGGTCAATGACCTTTGCTATCTTCGAAGAAGCTCCCGGACACGCAAAATGAGGTCACCAGAGGTCATTGACCTTTGCTATCTTCTAAGACGGTCCCGGACACGCAAAATGAGGTCACCAGAGGTCAATGACCTTTGCTATCAGCCAAGACGCTCCCGCACAAGCAAAATGAGGTCACCAGAGGTCAATGACCTTTGCTATCTTCTAAGAAGCTCCCGGACACGCAAAATGAGGTCACCAGAGGTCGATGACCTTTGCTATCTTCTGAGACGCTCCCGGACACGCAAAATGAGGTCACCAGAGTTCAATGACCTTTGCTATCTTCTAAGACGCTCCCTGACACGCAAAATGAGGTCACCAGATGGCAATGAACTTTTCTATCTTCTAAGACGCTCCCGGACACGCAAAATGAGGTCAGCAGAGGTCAATGACCTTTGCAATCTTCTAAGACGCTCCCGCACACGCAAAATGAGGTCACCAGAGGTCATTGACCTTTGCTATATTCTAAGACGGTCCCGGACACGCAAAATGAGGTCACCAGAGGTCAATGACCTTTGCTATCTGCTAAGACATCCCGCCCACGCAAAATGAGGTCACCAGAGGTCAATGACTTTTGCAACCTTCTAAGACGCTCCCGCACACGCAAAATGAGATCACAAGTTGTCAATGACCTTTGCTATCTTCTAAGAAGCTCCTGGACACGCAAAATGAGGTCACCAGAGGACCATGACATTTACTATCATTTAAAAAGCTCCCGGACACGCAAAATGATGTCACTAGAGGTCAATGACCTTTGCTATCTTCTAAGAAGCTCCCGGACACGCAAAATGAGGTCACCAGAAGTCAAAGACCTTTGCTATCTTCTAAGACGCTCCCGGACACGCAAAATGAGGTCAGCAGATGTCAATGACCTTTGCAATCTTCTAAGACGCTCCCGCACACGCAAAATGAGATCACAAGAGGTCAATGACCTTTGCTATCTTCTAAGAAGATCCCGGACACGCAAAATTAGGTCACCAGAGGTCCATGACCTTTGCTATTTTCTAAGAAGTTCCCGGACACGCAAAATGATGTCACTAGAGGTCAATGACCTTTGCTATCTTCTAAGAAGCTCCCGGACACGCAAAATGAGGTCGCCAGAGGTCAGTGACTTTTGCTATCTTCTAAGACGCTCCCGGACACGCAAAATGAGGTCACCAGAGGTCAATGACATTTGCTATCTTCTAAGACGCTCCCGGACACGCAAAATGTGGTCACCAGAGGTCAATGACCTTTGCTATCTTCGAAGAAGCTCCCGGACACGCAAAATGAGGTCACCAGAGGTCATTGACCTTTGCTATCTTCTAAGACGGTCCCGGACACGCAAAATGAGGTCACCAGAAGTCAATGACCTTTGCTATCAGCCAAGACGCTCCCGCACAAGCAAAATGAGGTCACCAGAGGTCAATGACCTTTGCTATCTTCTAAGAAGCTCCCGGACACGCAAAATGAGGTCACCAGAGGTCAATAACCTTTGTTATCTTCTAAGACGCTCCCGGACACGCAAAATGAGGTCACCAGAGGTCAATGAACTTTGCTATCATCTGAGACGGTCCCGGACACGCAAAATGAGGTCACCAGAGGTCAATGACCTTTGCTATCTTCTAAGACGCTCCCGCACACGCAAAATGAGGTCACCAGAGGTCAATGACCTTTGCTATCTTCTAAGAAGCTCCCGGACACGCAAAATGAGGTCACCAGAAGTCAATGACCTTTGCTATCTTCTAAAACGCTCCTGGACACGCAAAATGAGGTCAGCAGATGTCAATGACCTTTGCAATCTTCTAAGACGCTCCCGCACACGCAAAATGAGATCACAAGAGGTCAATGACCTTTGCTATCTTCTAAGACGCTCCCGGACACGCAAAATGAGGTCACCAGAGGTCAATGAACTTTGCTATCTTCTAAGACGGTCCCGGACACGCAAAATGAGGTCACCAGAGGTCAATGACCTTTGCTATCTTCTAAGACGCTCCCGCACACGCAAAATGAGGTCATCAGATGTCAATGACCTTTGCTATCTTCTAAGAAGCTCCCGGACACGCAAAATGATGTCACCAGCTGTCAATGACCTTTGCAATCTTTTAAGACGCTCCCTTACACGCAAAATGAGATCACCAGAGGTCAATGACCTTTGCTATCTTCTAAGAAGCTCCCGGACACGCAAAATGAGTTCACCAGAGGTCAATGACCATTGCTATCTTCTAAGAAGCTCCCGGACACGCAAAATGAGGTCACCAGATGTCAATGACCTTTGCTATACTCTTAGAAGCTACCGGACACGCAAAATGAGGTCACCAGAGGTCAATGACCTTTGCTATACTCTTAGAAGCTACCGGACACGCAAAATGAGGTCACCAGAGGTCAATGACCTTTGCAATCTTCTAAGACGCTCCCGCACACGCAAAATGAGATCACAAGAGGTCAATGACCTTTGCTATCTTCTAAGAAGATCCCGGACACGCAAAATTAGGTCACCAGAGGTCCATGACCTTTGCTATTTTCTAAGAAGTTCCCGGACACGCAAAATGATGTCACTAGAGGTCAATGACCTTTGCTATCTTCGAAGAAGCTCCCGGACACGCAAAATGAGGTCACCAGAGGTCATTGACCTTTGCTATCTTCTAAGACGGTCCCGGACACGCAAAATGAGGTCACCAGAGGTCAATGACCTTTGCTATCAGCCAAGACGCTCCCGCACAAGCAAAATGAGGTCACCAGAGGTCAATGACCTTTGCTATCTTCTAAGAAGCTCCCGGACACGCAAAATGAGGTCACCAGAGGTCGATGACCTTTGCTATCTTCTGAGACGCTCCCGGACACGCAAAATGAGGTCACCAGAGTTCAATGACCTTTGCTATCTTCTAAGACGCTCCCTGACACGCAAAATGAGGTCACCAGATGGCAATGAACTTTTCTATCTTCTAAGACGCTCCCGGACACGCAAAATGAGGTCAGCAGAGGTCAATGACCTTTGCAATCTTCTAAGACGCTCCCGCACACGCAAAATGAGGTCACCAGAGGTCATTGACCTTTGCTATATTCTAAGACGGTCCCGGACACGCAAAATGAGGTCACCAGAGGTCAATGACCTTTGCTATCTGCTAAGACATCCCGCCCACGCAAAATGAGGTCACCAGAGGTCAATGACTTTTGCAACCTTCTAAGACGCTCCCGCACACGCAAAATGAGATCACAAGTTGTCAATGACCTTTGCTATCTTCTAAGAAGCTCCTGGACACGCAAAATGAGGTCACCATAGGACCATGACATTTACTATCATTTAAAAAGCTCCCGGACACGCAAAATGATGTCACTAGAGGTCAATGACCTTTGCTATCTTCTAAGAAGCTCCCGGACACGCAAAATGAGGTCACCAGAAGTCAAAGACCTTTGCTATCTTCTAAGACGCTCCCGGACACGCAAAATGAGGTCAGCAGATGTCAATGACCTTTGCAATCTTCTAAGACGCTCCCGCACACGCAAAATGAGATCACAAGAGGTCAATGACCTTTGCTATCTTCTAAGAAGATCCCGGACACGCAAAATTAGGTCACCAGAGGTCCATGACCTTTGCTATTTTCTAAGAAGTTCCCGGACACGCAAAATGATGTCACTAGAGGTCAATGACCTTTGCTATCTTCTAAGAAGCTCCCGGACACGCAAAATGAGGTCGCCAGAGGTCAGTGACTTTTGCTATCTTCTAAGACGCTCCCGGACACGCAAAATGAGGTCACCAGAGGTCAATGACATTTGCTATCTTCTAAGACGCTCCCGGACACGCAAAATGTGGTCACCAGAGGTCAATGACCTTTGCTATCTTCGAAGAAGCTCCCGGACACGCAAAATGAGGTCACCAGAGGTCATTGACCTTTGCTATCTTCTAAGACGGTCCCGGACACGCAAAATGAGGTCACCAGAGGTCAATGACCTTTGCTATCAGCCAAGACGCTCCCGCACAAGCAAAATGAGGTCACCAGAGGTCAATGACCTTTGCTATCTTCTAAGAAGCTCCCGGACACGCAAAATGAGGTCACCAGAGGTCAATAACCTTTGTTATCTTCTAAGACGCTCCCGGACACGCAAAATGAGGTCACCAGAGGTCAATGAACTTTGCTATCATCTGAGACGGTCCCGGACACGCAAAATGAGGTCACCAGAGGTCAATGACCTTTGCTATCTTCTAAGACGCTCCCGCACACGCAAAATGAGGTCACCAGAGGTCAATGACCTTTGCTATCTTCTAAGAAGCTCCCGGACACGCAAAATGAGGTCACCAGAAGTCAATGACCTTTGCTATCTTCTAAAACGCTCCTGGACACGCAAAATGAGGTCAGCAGATGTCAATGACCTTTGCAATCTTCTAAGACGCTCCCGCACACGCAAAATGAGATCACAAGAGGTCAATGACCTTTGCTATCTTCTAAGACGCTCCCGGACACGCAAAATGAGGTCACCAGAGGTCAATGAACTTTGCTATCTTCTAAGACGGTCCCGGACACGCAAAATGAGGTCACCAGAGGTCAATGACCTTTGCTATCTTCTAAGACGCTCCCGCACACGCAAAATGAGGTCATCAGATGTCAATGACCTTTGCTATCTTCTAAGAAGCTCCCGGACACGCAAAATGATGTCACCAGCTGTCAATGACCTTTGCAATCTTTTAAGACGCTCCCTTACACGCAAAATGAGATCACCAGAGGTCAATGACCTTTGCTATCTTCTAAGAAGCTCCCGGACACGCAAAATGAGTTCACCAGAGGTCAATGACCATTGCTATCTTCTAAGAAGCTCCCGGACACGCAAAATGAGGTCACCAGAGGTCAATGACCTTTGCTATACTCTTAGAAGCTACCGGACACGCAAAATGAGGTCACCAGAGGTCAATGACCTTTGCTATACTCTTAGAAGCTACCGGACACGCAAAATGAGGTCACCAGAGGTCAATGACCTTTGCTATCTTCTAAGACGCTCCCGCACACGCAAAATGAGGTCACCAGATGTCAATGACCTTTGCTATCTTCTAAGAAGCTCCCGGACACGCAAAATGATGTCACCAGCTGTCAATGACCTTTGCTATCTTCTAAGACGCTCCCGGACACGCAAAATGAGGTCACCAGAGGTCAATGAACTTTTCTATCTTCTAAGACGCTCCCGGACACGCAAAATGAGGTCAGCAGAGGTCAATGACCTTTGCAATCTTCTAAGACGCTCCCGCACACGCAAAATGAGGTCACCAGAGGACAATGACCTTTGCTATCTTCTAAGAAGCTCCCGGACACGCAAAATGAGGTCACCAGAGGTCAATGACCTTTGCTATCTTCTAAGACGCTCCCGGACACGCAAAATGAGGTCACCAGAGGTCAATGACCTTTGCAATCTTCTAAGACGCTCCCGCACACGCAAAATGAGATCACAAGAGGTCAATGACCTTTGCTATCTTCTAAGAAGATCCCGGACACGCAAAATTAGGTCACCAGAGGTCCATGACCTTTGCTATTTTCTAAGAAGTTCCCGGACACGCAAAATGATGTCACTAGAGGTCAATGACCTTTGCTATCTTCTAAGAAGCTCCCGGACACGCAAAATGAGGTCGCCAGAGGTCAGTGACTTTTGCTATCTTCTAAGACGCTCCCGGACACGCAAAATGAGGTCACCAGAGGTCAATGAACTTTGCTATCTTCTAAGACGGTCCCGGACACGCAAAATGAGGTCACCAGAGGTCAATGACCTTTGCTATCTTCTAAGACGCTCCCGCACACGCAAAATGAGGTCACCAGATGTCAATGACCTTTGCTATCTTCTAAGAAGCTCCCGGACACGCAAAATGATGTCACCAGCTGTCAATGACCTTTGCAATCTTTTAAGACGCTCCCGCACACGCAAAATGAGATCACCAGAGGTCAATGACCTTTGCTATACTCTTAGAAGCTCCCGGACACGCAAAATGAGGTCACCAGCTGTCAATGACCTTTGCTATCTTCTAAGACGCTCCCGGTCACGCAAAATGAGGTCAACAGAGGTCAATGAACTTTTCTATCTTCTAAGACGCTCCCGGACACGCAAAATGAGGTCAGCAGAGGTCAATGACCTTTCCAATCTTCTAAGACGCTCCCGCACACGCAAAATGAGGTCACCAGAGGACAATGACCTTTGCTATCTTCTAAGAAGCTCCCGGACACGCAAAATGAGGTCACCAGAGGTCAATGAAATTTGCTATCTTCTAAGACGCTCCCGGACACGCAAAATGAGGTCACCAGAAGTCAATGACCTTTGCTATCTTCTAAGAAGCTCCCGGACACGCAAAATGAGGTCACCAGAGGTCATTGACCTTTGCTATATTCTAAGACGGTCCCGGACACGCAAAATGAGGTCACCAGAGGTCAATGACCTTTGCTATCTTCTAAGACATCCCGCCCACGCAAAATAAGGTCACCAGAGGTCAATGACTTTAGTAACCTTCTAAGACGCTCCCGCACACGCAAAATGAGATCACAAGTTGTCAATGACCTTTGCTATCTTCTAAGAAGCTCCCGGACACTCAAAATGAGGTCACCAGAGGTCAATGACCTTTGCTATCTTCTAAGAAGCTCCCGGACACGCAAAATGAGGTCACCAGAGGTCAATGACATTTGCTATACTCTTAGAAGCTATCGGACACGCAAAATGAGGTCACCAGAGGTCAATGATCTTTGCTATTTTCTAAGACGCTCCCGCACACGCAAAATGAGGTCACCAGATGTCAATGACCTTTGCTATCTTCTAAGAAGCTCCCGGACACGCAAAATGATGTCACCAGCTGTCAATGACCTTTGCTATCTTCTAAGACGCTCCCGGACACGCAAAATGAGGTCACCAGAGGTCAATGAACTTTTCTATCTTCTAAGACGCTCCCGGACACGCAAAATGAGGTCAGCAGAGGTCAATGACCTTTGCAATCTTCTAAGACGCTCCCGCACACGCAAAATGAGGTCACCAGAGGACAATGACCTTTGCTATCTTCTAAGAAGCTCCCGGACACGCAAAATTTGGTCACCAGAGGTCAATGACCTTTGCTATCTTCTAAGACGCTCCCGGACACGCAAAATGAGGTCACCAGAGGTCAATGACCTTTGCTATTTTCTAAGAAGCTCCCGGACACGCAAAATGAGGTCACCAGAGGTCATTGACCTTTGCTATATTCTAAGACGGTCCCGGACACGCAAAATGAGGTCACCAGAGGTCAATGACCTTTGCTATCTGCTAAGACATCCCGCCCACGCAAAATGAGGTCACCAGAGGTCAATGACTTTTGCAACCTTCTAAGACGCTCCCGCACACGCAAAATGAGATCACAAGTTGTCAATGACCTTTGCTATCTTCTAAGAAGCTCCTGGACACGCAAAATGAGGTCACCAGAGGACCATGACATTTACTATCATTTAAAAAGCTCCCGGACACGCAAAATGATGTCACTAGAGGTCAATGACATTTGCTATCTTCTAAGAAGCTCCCGGACACGCAAAATGTGGTCACCAGAAGTCAAGACCTTTGCTATCTTCTAAGACGCTCCCGGACACGCAAAATGAGGTCAGCAGATGTCAATGACCTTTGCAATCTTCTAAGACGCTCCCGCACACGCAAAATGAGATCACAAGAGGTCAATGACCTTTGCTATCTTCTAAGAAGATCCCGGACACGCAAAATTAGTTCACCAGAGGTCCATGACCTTTGCTATGTTCTAAGAAGTTCCCGGACACGCAAAATGATGTCACTAGAGGTCAATGACCTTTGCTATCTTCTAAGAAGCTCCCGGACACGCAAAATGAGGTCGCCAGAGGTCAGTGACTTTTGAAATCTTCTAAGACGCTCCCGGACACGTAAAATGAGGTCACCAGAGGTCAATGAACTTTGCTATCTTCTAAGACGGTCCCGGACACGCAAAATGAGGTCACCAGAGTTCAATGACCTTTGCTATCTTCTAAGACGCTCCCGCACACGCAAAATGAGGTCACCAGATGTTAATGACCTTTGCTATCTTCTAAGAAGCTCCCGGACACGCAAAATGATGTCACCAGCTGTCAATGACCTTTGCAATCTTTTAAGACGCTCCCGCACACGCAAAATGAGATCACCAGAGGTCAATGACATTTGCTATCTTCTAAGAAGCTCCCGGACACGCAAAATGAGGTCACCAGAGGTCAATGACCTTTGCTATCTTCTAAGAAGCTCCCGGACACGCAAAATGAGGTCACCAGAGGTCAATGACCTTTGCTATCTTCTAAGACATCCCGCCCACGCAAAATGAGGTCACCAGAGGTCAATGACTTTAGCAACCTTCTAAGACGCTCCCGAACACGCAAAATGAGATCACAAGTTGTCAATGACCTTTGCTATCTTCTAAGAAGCTCCTGGACACGCAAAATGAGGTCACCAGAGGACCATGACATTTACTATCATTTAAAAAGCTCCCGGACACGCAAAATGATGTCACTAGAGGTCAATGACCTTTGCTATCTTCTAAGAAGCTCCCGGACACGCAAAATGAGGTCACCAGAAGTCAAAGACCTTTGCTATCTTCTAAGAAGCTCCCGGACACGCAAAATGATGTCACCAGCTGTCAATGACCTTTGCAATCTTTTAAGACGCTCCCGCACACGCAAAATGAGATTACCAGAGGTCAATGAACTTTGCTATCATCTAAGAAGCTCCCGGACACGCAAAATGAGGTCACCAGAGGTCAATGACCTTTGCTATCTTCTAAGAAGTTCCCGGACACGCAAAATGATATCACCAGAGGTCAATGACCTTTGCTATCTTCTAAGAAGCTCCCGGACACGCAAAATGAGGTCACCAGAGGTCAATGACCTTTGCTATCTCCTAAGACGCTCCCGGACACGCTAAATGAGGTCACCAGAGGTCAATGACCTTCGCAATCTTCTAAGACGCTCCCGCACACGCAAAATGAGGTCACCAGATGTCAATGACCTTTGCTATCTTCTAAGTAGCTCCCGGACAGGCAAAATGATGTCACCAGCTGTCAATGACCTTTGCAATCTTTTAAGACGCTCCCGCACACGATAAATGAGATTACCAGAGGACAATGACCTTTGCTATCATCTAAGAAGCTCCCGGACACGCAAAATGAGGTCAACAGAGGTCAATGACCTTTGCTATCTTCTAAGACGCTTCCGGACACGCAAAATGAGGGCACCAGAGGTCAATGAACTTTGCTATCTTCTAAGACGCTCCCGGACACGCAAAATGAGTTCAGCAGAGGTCAATGACCTTTGCAATCTTCTAAGACGCTCCCGCACACGCAAAATGAGGTCACCAGAGGTCAAGGACCTTTGCTATCTTCTAAGAAGCTCCCGGACACGCAAAATGAGGTCACCAGAGGTCAATGACCTTCAGGATGGACTCAGAAGCGCCGCGTCGGTCAAATGAGGTCTGATGAGGTCAATGACCTTTGCTATCCTCTTAGAAGCTCCGACACACGCAAAATGAGGTCAGCAGAGGTCAATGACCTTTGCTATCTTCTGAGACGCTCCCGGACACGCAAAATGAGGTCACCAGAGGTCAATGACCATTGCTATCTTCTTAGACGCTTCCGGACACGCAAAATGAGGTCACCAGAGGTCAAGGACCTTTGCTATCTTCTAAGAAGCTCCCGGACACACAAAATGAGGTCACCAGAGGTCAATGACCTTTGCTATACACTTAGAAGCTACCGGACACGCAAAATGAGGTCAGCAGAGGTCAATGAGCTTTGCTATCTTCTGAGACGCTCCCGGACACGCAAAATGAGGTCACCAGAGGTCAATGACCTTTGCTATCTTCTAAGACGCTTCCGGACACGCAAAATGAGGTCACGAGAGGTCAATGAACTTTGCTATCTTCTAAGACGCTCCCGGACACGCAAAATGAGGTCAGCAGAGGTCAATGACCTTTGCAATCTTCTAAAACGCTCCCACACACGCAAAATGAGGTCACCAGAGGTCAATGACCTTTGCTATCTTCTAAGACTCTCCGGGACACGAAAAATGAGGTCACCAGTGGTCAATGACCTTTGCTATCTTCTAAGAAGCTCCTGGACACGCAAAATGAGGTCACCAGAGGTCAATGACCTTTCCTATTTACTAAGACGCTCCCGGACACGCAAAATTATGTCACCAGAAGTCAATGGCCTTTGCTATCTTCTAAGACGCTCCCGCACACGCAAAATGAGGTCACCACAGATCAATGACGTTTGCTATCTTCTAAGAAGCTCCCGGACACGCAAAATGAGGTCACCAGAGGTCAATGAACTTTGCTATCTTCTAAGACGGTCCCGGACACGCAAAATGAGGTCACCAGAGGTCAATGACCTTTGCTATCATCTAAGAAGCACCCGGACACGCAAAATGATGTCACCAGAGGTCAATGACCTTTGCTATCTTCTAAGAAGCTCCCGGACACGCAAAATGAGGTCACCAGAGGTCAATGACCTTTGCTATACTCTTAGAAGCTTCCGGACACGCAAAATGAGGTCAGCAGAGGTCAATGACCTTTGCTATCTTCTGAGACGCTCCCGAACACGCAAAATGAGGTCACCAGAGGTCAATGACCTTTGCTATCATCTAAGACGCTTCCGGACACGCAAAATGAGGTCACCAGAGGTCAATGAACTTTGCTATCTTCTAAGACGCTCCCGGACACGCAAAATGAGGTCACCAGAGGCCAATGACCTTCAGGATGGACTCAGAAGCGCCGCGTCGGTCAAATGAGGTCTGATGAGGTCAATGACCTTTGCTATCCTCTTAGAAGCTCCGACACACGCAAAATGAGGTCAGCAGAGGTCAATGACCTTTGCTATCTTCTGAGACGCTCCCGGACACGCAAAATGAGGTCACCAGAGGTCAATGACCATTGCTATCTTCTTAGACGCTTCCGGACACGCAAAATGAGGTCACCAGAGGTCAAGGACCTTTGCTATCTTCTAAGAAGCTCCCGGACACACAAAATGAGGTCACCAGAGGTCAATGACCTTTGCTATACACTTAGAAGCTACCGGACACGCAAAATGAGGTCAGCAGAGGTCAATGAGCTTTGCTATCTTCTGAGACGCTCCCGGACACGCAAAATGAGGTCACCAGAGGTCAATGACCTTTGCTATCTTCTAAGACGCTTCCGGACACGCAAAATGAGGTCACGAGAGGTCAATGAACTTTGCTATCTTCTAAGACGCTCCCGGACACGCAAAATGAGGTCAGCAGAGGTCAATGACCTTTGCAATCTTCTAAAACGCTCCCGCACACGCAAAATGAGGTCACCAGAGGTCAATGACCTTTGCTATCTTCTAAGACTCTCCGGGACACGAAAAATGAGGTCACCAGTGGTCAATGACCTTTGCTATCTTCTAAGAAGCTCCTGGACACGCAAAATGAGGTCACCAGAGGTCAATGACCTTTCCTATTTACTAAGACGCTCCCGGACACGCAAAATTATGTCACCAGAAGTCAATGGCCTTTGCTATCTTCTAAGACGCTCCCGCACACGCAAAATGAGGTCACCACAGATCAATGACGTTTGCTATCTTCTAAGAAGCTCCCGGACACGCAAAATGAGGTCACCAGAGGTCAATGAACTTTGCTATCTTCTAAGACGGTCCCGGACACGCAAAATGAGGTCACCAGAGGTCAATGACCTTTGCTATCATCTAAGAAGCACCCGGACACGCAAAATGATGTCACCAGAGGTCAATGACCTTTGCTATCTTCTAAGAAGCTCCCGGACACGCAAAATGAGGTCACCAGAGGTCAATGACCTTTGCTATACTCTTAGAAGCTTCCGGACACGCAAAATGAGGTCAGCAGAGGTCAATGACCTTTGCTATCTTCTGAGACGCTCCCGAACACGCAAAATGAGGTCACCAGAGGTCAATGACCTTTGCTATCATCTAAGACGCTTCCGGACACGCAAAATGAGGTCACCAGAGGTCAATGAACTTTGCTATCTTCTAAGACGCTCCCGGACACGCAAAATGAGGTCAGCAGAGGTCAATGACCTTTGCAATCTTCTAAGACGCTCCCGCACACGCAAAATGAGGTCACCAGAGGTCAAGGACCTTTGCTATCTTCTAAGAAGCTCCCGGACACGCAAAATGAGGTCACCAGAGATCAATGACCTTCAGGATGGACTCAGAAGCGCCGCGTCGGTCAAATGAGGTCAGATGAGGTCAATGACCTTTGCTATCCTCTTAGAAGCTCCGACACACGCAAAATGAGGTCAGCAGAGGTCAATGACCTTTGCTATCTTCTGAGACGCTCCCGGACACGCAAAATGAGGTCACCAGAGGTCAATGACCTTTGCTATCTTCTAAGACGCTTCCGGACACGCAAAATGAGGTCACCAGAGGTCAATGAACTTTGCTATCTTCTAAGACGCTCCAGGACACGCAAAATGAGGGCAGCAGAGGTCAATGACCTTTGCAATCTTCTAAGACGCTCCCGCACACGCAAAATGAGGTCACCAGAGGTCAATGACCTTTGCTATCTTCTAAGACTCTCCGGGACACGAAAAATGAGGTCACCAGTGGTCAATGACCTTTGCTATCTTCTAAGAAGCTCCTGGACACGATAAATGAGGTCACCAGAGGTCAATGACCTTTCCTATTTACTAAGACGCTCCCGGACACGCAAAATGATGTCACCAGAAGTCAATGACCTTTGCTATCTTCTAAGACGCTCCCGCACACGCAAAATGAGATCACCAGAGGTCAATGACCTTTGCTATTTTCTAAGAAGCTCCAGGGCACGCAAAATGAGGTCACCAGAGGTCAATGACCTTTGCTATCTTCTGAGACGCTCCCGGACACGCAAAATGAGGTCACCAGAGATCAATGACCTTTGCTATACTCTTAGTAGCTCCCGGACACGCAAAATGAGTTCAGCAGAGGTCAATGACCTTTGCTATCTTCTGAGACGCTCCCGGACACGCAAAATGAGGTCACCAGAGGTCAATGACCTTTGCTATACTCTTAGAAGCTCCCGGACACGCAAAATGAGGTCACCAGAGGTCAATGACCTTTGCTATCTTCTAAGACGCTCCCGCACACGCAAAATGAGGTCACCAGATGTCAATGACCTTTGCTATCTTCTAAGAAGCTCCCGGACACGCAAAATGATGTCACCAGCTGTCAATGACCCTTGCAATCTTTTAAGACGCTCCCGCACACGCAAAATGAGATCACCAGAGGTCAATGACCTTTGCTATACTCTTAGAAGCTCCCGGACACGCAAAATGAGGTCACCAGCTGTCAATGACCTTTGCTATCTTCTAAGACGCTCCCGGTCACGCAAAATGAGGTCAACAGAGGTCAATGAACTTTTCTATCTTCTAAGACGCTCCCGGACACGCAAAATGAGGTCAGCAGAGGTCAATGACCTTTCCAATCTTCTAAGACGCTCCCGCACACGCAAAATGAGGTCACCAGAGGACAATGACCTTTGCTATCTTCTAAGAAGCTCCCGGACACGCAAAATGAGGTCACCAGAGGTCAATGAAATTTGCTATCTTCTAAGACGCTCCCGGACACGCAAAATGAGGTCACCAGAAGTCAATGACCTTTGCTATCTTCTAAGAAGCTCCCGGACACGCAAAATGAGGTCACCAGAGGTCATTGACCTTTGCTATATTCTAAGACGGTCCCGGACACGCAAAATGAGGTCACCAGAGGTCAATGACCTTTGCTATCTTCTAAGACATCCCGCCCACGCAAAATAAGGTCACCAGAGGTCAATGACTTTAGTAACCTTCTAAGACGCTCCCGCACACGCAAAATGAGATCACAAGTTGTCAATGACCTTTGCTATCTTCTAAGAAGCTCCCGGACACTCAAAATGAGGTCACCAGAGGTCAATGACCTTTGCTATCTTCTAAGAAGCTCCCGGACACGCAAAATGAGGTCACCAGAGGTCAATGACATTTGCTATACTCTTAGAAGCTACCGGACACGCAAAATGAGGTCACCAGAGGTCAATGATCTTTGCTATTTTCTAAGACGCTCCCGCACACGCAAAATGAGGTCACCAGATGTCAATGACCTTTGCTATCTTCTAAGAAGCTCCCGGACACGCAAAATGATGTCACCAGCTGTCAATGACCTTTGCTATCTTCTAAGACGCTCCCGGACACGCAAAATGAGGTCACCAGAGGTCAATGAACTTTTCTATCTTCTAAGACGCTCCCGGACACGCAAAATGAGGTCAGCAGAGGTCAATGACCTTTGCAATCTTCTAAGACGCTCCCGCACACGCAAAATGAGGTCACCAGAGGACAATGACCTTTGCTATCTTCTAAGAAGCTCCCGGACACGCAAAATTTGGTCACCAGAGGTCAATGACCTTTGCTATCTTCTAAGACGCTCCCGGACACGCAAAATGAGGTCACCAGAGGTCAATGACCTTTGCTATTTTCTAAGAAGCTCCCGGACACGCAAAATGAGGTCACCAGAGGTCATTGACCTTTGCTATATTCTAAGACGGTCCCGGACACGCAAAATGAGGTCACCAGAGGTCAATGACCTTTGCTATCTGCTAAGACATCCCGCCCACGCAAAATGAGGTCACCAGAGGTCAATGACTTTTGCAACCTTCTAAGACGCTCCCGCACACGCAAAATGAGATCACAAGTTGTCAATGACCTTTGCTATCTTCTAAGAAGCTCCTGGACACGCAAAATGAGGTCACCAGAGGACCATGACATTTACTATCATTTAAAAAGCTCCCGGACACGCAAAATGATGTCACTAGAGGTCAATGACATTTGCTATCTTCTAAGAAGCTCCCGGACACGCAAAATGTGGTCACCAGAAGTCAAGACCTTTGCTATCTTCTAAGACGCTCCCGGACACGCAAAATGAGGTCAGCAGATGTCAATGACCTTTGCAATCTTTTAAGACGCTCCCGCACACGCAAAATGAGATCACCAGAGGTCAATGACCTTTGCTATACTCTTAGAAGCTCCCGGACACGCAAAATGAGGTCACCAGAGGTCAATGACCTTTGCTATCTTCTAAGACGCTCCCGCACACGCAAAATGAGGTCACCAGATGTCAATGACCTTTGCTATCTTCTAAGAAGCTCCCGGACACGCAAAATGATGTCACCAGCTGTCAATGACCCTTGCAATCTTTTAAGACGCTCCCGCACACGCAAAATGAGATCACCAGAGGTCAATGACCTTTGCTATACTCTTAGAAGCTCCCGGACACGCAAAATGAGGTCACCAGCTGTCAATGACCTTTGCTATCTTCTAAGACGCTCCCGGTCACGCAAAATGAGGTCAACAGAGGTCAATGAACTTTTCTATCTTCTAAGACGCTCCCGGACACGCAAAATGAGGTCAGCAGAGGTCAATGACCTTTCCAATCTTCTAAGACGCTCCCGCACACGCAAAATGAGGTCACCAGAGGACAATGACCTTTGCTATCTTCTAAGAAGCTCCCGGACACGCAAAATGAGGTCACCAGAGGTCAATGAAATTTGCTATCTTCTAAGACGCTCCCGGACACGCAAAATGAGGTCACCAGAAGTCAATGACCTTTGCTATCTTCTAAGAAGCTCCCGGACACGCAAAATGAGGTCACCAGAGGTCATTGACCTTTGCTATATTCTAAGACGGTCCCGGACACGCAAAATGAGGTCACCAGAGGTCAATGACCTTTGCTATCTTCTAAGACATCCCGCCCACGCAAAATAAGGTCACCAGAGGTCAATGACTTTAGTAACCTTCTAAGACGCTCCCGCACACGCAAAATGAGATCACAAGTTGTCAATGACCTTTGCTATCTTCTAAGAAGCTCCCGGACACTCAAAATGAGGTCACCAGAGGTCAATGACCTTTGCTATCTTCTAAGAAGCTCCCGGACACGCAAAATGAGGTCACCAGAGGTCAATGACATTTGCTATACTCTTAGAAGCTACCGGACACGCAAAATGAGGTCACCAGAGGTCAATGATCTTTGCTATTTTCTAAGACGCTCCCGCACACGCAAAATGAGGTCACCAGATGTCAATGACCTTTGCTATCTTCTAAGAAGCTCCCGGACACGCAAAATGATGTCACCAGCTGTCAATGACCTTTGCTATCTTCTAAGACGCTCCCGGACACGCAAAATGAGGTCACCAGAGGTCAATGAACTTTTCTATCTTCTAAGACGCTCCCGGACACGCAAAATGAGGTCAGCAGAGGTCAATGACCTTTGCAATCTTCTAAGACGCTCCCGCACACGCAAAATGAGGTCACCAGAGGACAATGACCTTTGCTATCTTCTAAGAAGCTCCCGGACACGCAAAATTTGGTCACCAGAGGTCAATGACCTTTGCTATCTTCTAAGACGCTCCCGGACACGCAAAATGAGGTCACCAGAGGTCAATGACCTTTGCTATTTTCTAAGAAACTCCCGGACACGCAAAATGAGGTCACCAGAGGTCATTGACCTTTGCTATATTCTAAGACGGTCCCGGACACGCAAAATGAGGTCACCAGAGGTCAATGACCTTTGCTATCTGCTAAGACATCCCGCCCACGCAAAATGAGGTCACCAGAGGTCAATGACTTTTGCAACCTTCTAAGACGCTCCCGCACACGCAAAATGAGATCACAAGTTGTCAATGACCTTTGCTATCTTCTAAGAAGCTCCTGGACACGCAAAATGAGGTCACCAGAGGACCATGACATTTACTATCATTTAAAAAGCTCCCGGACACGCAAAATGATGTCACTAGAGGTCAATGACATTTGCTATCTTCTAAGAAGCTCCCGGACACGCAAAATGTGGTCACCAGAAGTCAAGACCTTTGCTATCTTCTAAGACGCTCCCGGACACGCAAAATGAGGTCAGCAGATGTCAATGACCTTTGCAATCTTCTAAGACGCTCCCGCACACGCAAAATGAGATCACAAGAGGTCAATGACCTTTGCTATCTTCTAAGAAGATCCCGGACACGCAAAATTAGTTCACCAGAGGTCCATGACCTTTGCTATGTTCTAAGAAGTTCCCGGACACGCAAAATGATGTCACTAGAGGTCAATGACCTTTGCTATCTTCTAAGAAGCTCCCGGACACGCAAAATGAGGTCGCCAGAGGTCAGTGACTTTTGAAATCTTCTAAGACGCTCCCGGACACGTAAAATGAGGTCACCAGAGGTCAATGAACTTTGCTATCTTCTAAGACGGTCCCGGACACGCAAAATGAGGTCACCAGAGTTCAATGACCTTTGCTATCTTCTAAGACGCTCCCGCACACGCAAAATGAGGTCACCAGATGTTAATGACCTTTGCTATCTTCTAAGAAGCTCCCGGACACGCAAAATGATGTCACCAGCTGTCAATGACCTTTGCAATCTTTTAAGACGCTCCCGCACACGCAAAATGAGATCACCAGAGGTCAATGACATTTGCTATCTTCTAAGAAGCTCCCGGACACGCAAAATGAGGTCACCAGAGGTCAATGACCTTTGCTATCTTCTAAGAAGCTCCCGGACACGCAAAATGAGGTCACCAGAGGTCAATGATCTTTGCTATCTTCTAAGACGCTCCCGGACACGCAAAATGAGGTCACCAGAAGTCAATGACCTTTGCTATCTTCTAAGAAGCTCCCGGACACGCAAAATGAGGTCACCAGAGGTCATTGACCTTTGCTATATTCTAAGACGGTCCCGGACACGCAAAATGAGGTCACCAGAGGTCAATGACCTTTGCTATCTTCTAAGACATCCCGCCCACGCAAAATGAGGTCACCAGAGGTCAATGACTTTAGCAACCTTCTAAGACGCTCCCGAACACGCAAAATGAGATCACAAGTTGTCAATGACCTTTGCTATCTTCTAAGAAGCTCCTGGACACGCAAAATGAGGTCACCAGAGGACCATGACATTTACTATCATTTAAAAAGCTCCCGGACACGCAAAATGATGTCACTAGAGGTCAATGACCTTTGCTATCTTCTAAGAAGCTCCCAGACACGCAAAATGATGTCACCAGAAGTCAAAGACCTTTGCTATCTTCTAAGACGCTCCCGGACACGCAAAATGAGTTCAGCAGATGTCAATGACCTTTGCAATCTTCTAAGACGCTCCCGCACACGCAAAATGAGATCACAAGAGGTCAATGACCTTTGCTATCTTCTAAGAAGCTCCCGGACACGCAAAATTAGGTCACTAGAGGTCAATGACCTTTGCTATCTTCTAAGAAGCTCCCGGACACGCAAAATGAGGACGCCAGAGGTCAGTGACTTTTGCTATCTTCTAAGACGCTCCCGGACACGCAAAATGAGGACGCCAGAGGTCAGTGACTTTTGCTATCTTCTAAGACGCTCCCGGACACGCAAAATGAGGTCACCAGAGGTCAATGAACTTTGCTATCTTCTAAGACGCTCCCGGACACGCAAAATGAGGTCACCAGAGGTCAATGACCTTTGCTATCTTCTAAGACGCTCCCGCACACGCAAAATGAGGTCACCAGATGTCAATGACCTTTGCTATCTTCTAAGAAGCTCCCGGACACGCAAAATGATGTCACCAGCTGTCAATGACCTTTGCAATCTTTTAAGACGCTCCCGCACACGCAAAATGAGATTACCAGAGGTCAATGAACTTTGCTATCATCTAAGAAGCTCCCGGACACGCAAAATGAGGTCACCAGAGGTCAATGACCTTTGCTATCTTCTAAGAAGTTCCCGGACACGCAAAATGATATCACCAGAGGTCAATGACCTTTGCTATCTTCTAAGAAGCTCCCGGACACGCAAAATGAGGTCACCAGAGGTCAATGACCTTTGCTATCTCCTAAGACGCTCCCGGACACGCTAAATGAGGTCACCAGAGGTCAATGACCTTCGCAATCTTCTAAGACGCTCCCGCACACGCAAAATGAGGTCACCAGATGTCAATGACCTTTGCTATCTTCTAAGTAGCTCCCGGACAGGCAAAATGATGTCACCAGCTGTCAATGACCTTTGCAATCTTTTAAGACGCTCCCGCACACGATAAATGAGATTACCAGAGGACAATGACCTTTGCTATCATCTAAGAAGCTCCCGGACACGCAAAATGAGGTCAACAGAGGTCAATGACCTTTGCTATCTTCTAAGACGCTTCCGGACACGCAAAATGAGGGCACCAGAGGTCAATGAACTTTGCTATCTTCTAAGACGCTCCCGGACACGCAAAATGAGTTCAGCAGAGGTCAATGACCTTTGCAATCTTCTAAGACGCTCCCGCACACGCAAAATGAGGTCACCAGAGGTCAAGGACCTTTGCTATCTTCTAAGAAGCTCCCGGACACGCAAAATGAGGTCACCAGAGGTCAATGACCTTCAGGATGGACTCAGAAGCGCCGCGTCGGTCAAATGAGGTCTGATGAGGTCAATGACCTTTGCTATCCTCTTAGAAGCTCCGACACACGCAAAATGAGGTCAGCAGAGGTCAATGACCTTTGCTATCTTCTGAGACGCTCCCGGACACGCAAAATGAGGTCACCAGAGGTCAATGACCATTGCTATCTTCTTAGACGCTTCCGGACACGCAAAATGAGGTCACCAGAGGTCAAGGACCTTTGCTATCTTCTAAGAAGCTCCCGGACACACAAAATGAGGTCACCAGAGGTCAATGACCTTTGCTATACACTTAGAAGCTACCGGACACGCAAAATGAGGTCAGCAGAGGTCAATGAGCTTTGCTATCTTCTGAGACGCTCCCGGACACGCAAAATGAGGTCACCAGAGGTCAATGACCTTTGCTATCTTCTAAGACGCTTCCGGACACGCAAAATGAGGTCACGAGAGGTCAATGAACTTTGCTATCTTCTAAGACGCTCCCGGACACGCAAAATGAGGTCAGCAGAGGTCAATGACCTTTGCAATCTTCTAAAACGCTCCCACACACGCAAAATGAGGTCACCAGAGGTCAATGACCTTTGCTATCTTCTAAGACTCTCCGGGACACGAAAAATGAGGTCACCAGTGGTCAATGACCTTTGCTATCTTCTAAGAAGCTCCTGGACACGCAAAATGAGGTCACCAGAGGTCAATGACCTTTCCTATTTACTAAGACGCTCCCGGACACGCAAAATTATGTCACCAGAAGTCAATGGCCTTTGCTATCTTCTAAGACGCTCCCGCACACGCAAAATGAGGTCACCACAGATCAATGACGTTTGCTATCTTCTAAGAAGCTCCCGGACACGCAAAATGAGGTCACCAGAGGTCAATGAACTTTGCTATCTTCTAAGACGGTCCCGGACACGCAAAATGAGGTCACCAGAGGTCAATGACCTTTGCTATCATCTAAGAAGCACCCGGACACGCAAAATGATGTCACCAGAGGTCAATGACCTTTGCTATCTTCTAAGAAGCTCCCGGACACGCAAAATGAGGTCACCAGAGGTCAATGACCTTTGCTATACTCTTAGAAGCTTCCGGACACGCAAAATGAGGTCAGCAGAGGTCAATGACCTTTGCTATCTTCTGAGACGCTCCCGAACACGCAAAATGAGGTCACCAGAGGTCAATGACCTTTGCTATCATCTAAGACGCTTCCGGACACGCAAAATGAGGTCACCAGAGGTCAATGAACTTTGCTATCTTCTAAGACGCTCCCGGACACGCAAAATGAGGTCACCAGAGGCCAATGACCTTCAGGATGGACTCAGAAGCGCCGCGTCGGTCAAATGAGGTCTGATGAGGTCAATGACCTTTGCTATCCTCTTAGAAGCTCCGACACACGCAAAATGAGGTCAGCAGAGGTCAATGACCTTTGCTATCTTCTGAGACGCTCCCGGACACGCAAAATGAGGTCACCAGAGGTCAATGACCATTGCTATCTTCTTAGACGCTTCCGGACACGCAAAATGAGGTCACCAGAGGTCAAGGACCTTTGCTATCTTCTAAGAAGCTCCCGGACACACAAAATGAGGTCACCAGAGGTCAATGACCTTTGCTATACACTTAGAGGCTACCGGACACGCAAAATGAGGTCAGCAGAGGTCAATGAGCTTTGCTATCTTCTGAGACGCTCCCGGACACGCAAAATGAGGTCACCAGAGGTCAATGACCTTTGCTATCTTCTAAGACGCTTCCGGACACGCAAAATGAGGTCACGAGAGGTCAATGAACTTTGCTATCTTCTAAGACGCTCCCGGACACGCAAAATGAGGTCAGCAGAGGTCAATGACCTTTGCAATCTTCTAAAACGCTCCCGCACACGCAAAATGAGGTCACCAGAGGTCAATGACCTTTGCTATCTTCTAAGACTCTCCGGGACACGAAAAATGAGGTCACCAGTGGTCAATGACCTTTGCTATCTTCTAAGAAGCTCCTGGACACGCAAAATGAGGTCACCAGAGGTCAATGACCTTTCCTATTTACTAAGACGCTCCCGGACACGCAAAATTATGTCACCAGAAGTCAATGGCCTTTGCTATCTTCTAAGACGCTCCCGCACACGCAAAATGAGGTCACCACAGATCAATGACGTTTGCTATCTTCTAAGAAGCTCCCGGACACGCAAAATGAGGTCACCAGAGGTCAATGAACTTTGCTATCTTCTAAGACGGTCCCGGACACGCAAAATGAGGTCACCAGAGGTCAATGACCTTTGCTATCATCTAAGAAGCACCCGGACACGCAAAATGATGTCACCAGAGGTCAATGACCTTTGCTATCTTCTAAGAAGCTCCCGGACACGCAAAATGAGGTCACCAGAGGTCAATGACCTTTGCTATACTCTTAGAAGCTTCCGGACACGCAAAATGAGGTCAGCAGAGGTCAATGACCTTTGCTATCTTCTGAGACGCTCCCGAACACGCAAAATGAGGTCACCAGAGGTCAATGACCTTTGCTATCATCTAAGACGCTTCCGGACACGCAAAATGAGGTCACCAGAGGTCAATGAACTTTGCTATCTTCTAAGACGCTCCCGGACACGCAAAATGAGGTCAGCAGAGGTCAATGACCTTTGCAATCTTCTAAGACGCTCCCGCACACGCAAAATGAGGTCACCAGAGGTCAAGGACCTTTGCTATCTTCTAAGAAGCTCCCGGACACGCAAAATGAGGTCACCAGAGATCAATGACCTTCAGGATGGACTCAGAAGCGCCGCGTCGGTCAAATGAGGTCAGATGAGGTCAATGACCTTTGCTATCCTCTTAGAAGCTCCGACACACGCGAAATGAGGTCAGCAGAGGTCAATGACCTTTGCTATCTTCTGAGACGCTCCCGGACACGCAAAATGAGGTCACCAGAGGTCAATGACCTTTGCTATCTTCTAAGACGCTTCCGGACACGCAAAATGAGGTCACCAGAGGTCAATGAACTTTGCTATCTTCTAAGACGCTCCAGGACACGCAAAATGAGGGCAGCAGAGGTCAATGACCTTTGCAATCTTCTAAGACGCTCCCGCACACGCAAAATGAGGTCACCAGAGGTCAATGACCTTTGCTATCTTCTAAGACTCTCCGGGACACGAAAAATGAGGTCACCAGTGGTCAATGACCTTTGCTATCTTCTAAGAAGCTCCTGGACACGATAAATGAGGTCACCAGAGGTCAATGACCTTTCCTATTTACTAAGACGCTCCCGGACACGCAAAATGATGTCACCAGAAGTCAATGACCTTTGCTATCTTCTAAGACGCTCCCGCACACGCAAAATGAGATCACCAGAGGTCAATGACCTTTGCTATTTTCTAAGAAGCTCCAGGGCACGCAAAATGAGGTCACCAGAGGTCAATGACCTTTGCTATCTTCTGAGACGCTCCCGGACACGCAAAATGAGGTCACCAGAGATCAATGACCTTTGCTATAATCTTAGTAGCTCCCGGACACGCAAAATGAGTTCAGCAGAGGTCAATGACCTTTGCTATCTTCTGAGACGCTCCCGGACACGCAAAATGAGGTCACCAGAGGTCAATGACCTTTGCTATACTCTTAGAAGCTCCCGGACACGCAAAATGAGGTCAGCAGAGGTCAATGACCTTTGCTATCTTCTGAGAAGCTCCCGGACACGCAAAATGAGGTCACCAGAGGTCAATGACCTTTGCTAAACTCTTAGAAGCTCCCGGACACGGAAAATGAGGTCAGCAGAGGTCAATGAACTTTGCTATCTTCTAAGACGCACCTGGACACGCAAAATGAGGTCACCAGAGGTCAATGACCTTTGCTATTTTCTAAGAAGCTCCCGGACACGCAAAATGAGGTCACCAGAGGTCAATGACCTTTGCTATCTTCTAAGACAATCCCGGACACGCAAAATGAGGTCACCAGAGGTCAATGACCTTTGCTATCTTCTGAGACGCTCCCGGACACGCAAAATGAGGTCACCAGAGGTCAATGACGTTTGCTATTTTCTAAGAAGCTCCCGCACACGCAAAATGAGATCGCCAGAGGTCAATGACCTTTGCTATCATTTAAGAAGCTCCCGGACACGCAAAATGATGTCACCAGAGGTCAATGACCTTTGCTATCTTCTAAGAAGCTCCCGGACACGCAAAATGAGGTCACCAGAGGTCAATGACTTTTGCTATACTCTTAGAAGCTCCCGGACACGCAAAATGAGGTCAGCAGAGGTCAATGACCTTTGCTATTTTCTAAGAAGCTCCCGGACACGCAAAATGAGGTCACCAGAGGTCAATGACCTTTGCTATACTCTTAGAAGCTACCGGACACGCAAAATGAGGTCAGCAGAGGTCAATGACCTTTGCTATCTTCTGAGACGCTCCCGAACACGCAAAATGAGGTCACCAGAGGTCAATGACCTTTGCTATCTTCTAAGACGCTTCCGGAAACGCAAAATGAGGTCACCAGAGGTCAATGAACTTTGCTATCTTCTAAGACGCTCCCGGACTCGCAAAATGAGGTCAGCAGAGGTCAATGACCTTTGCAATCTTCTAAGACGCTCCCGCACACGCAAAATGAGGTCACCAGAGGTCAAGGACCTTTGCTATCTTCTAAGAAGCTCCCGGACACGCAAAATGAGGTCACCAGAGGTCAATGACCTTCAGGATGGACTCAGAAGCGCCGCGTCGGTTAAATGAGGTCAGATGAGGTCGATAACCTTTGCTATCCTCTTAGAAGCTCCGACTCACGCAAAATGAGGTCAGCAGAGGTCAATGACCTTTGCTATCTTCTGAGACGCTCCCGGACACGCAAAATGAGGTCACCAGAGGTCAATGACCATTGCTATCTTCTTAGACGCTTCCGGACACGCAAAATGAGGTCACCAGAGGTCAAGGACCTTTACTATCTTCTAAGTAGCTCCCGGACACACAAAATGAGGTCACCAGAGGTCAATGACCTTTGCTATACACTTAGAAGCTACCGGACACGCAAAATGAGGTCAGCAGAGGTCAATGACCTTTGCTATCTTCTGAGCCGCTCCCGGACACGCAAAATGAGGTCACCAGAGGTCAATGACCTTTGCTATCTTCTAAGACGCTTCCGGACACGCAAAATGAGGTCACCAGAGGTCAATGAACTTTGCAATCTTCTAAGACGCTCCCGGACACGCAAAATGAGGTCAGCAGAGATCAATGACCTTTGCAATCTTCTAAGACGCTCCCGCACACGCAAAATGAGGTCACCAGAGGTCAATGACCTTTGCTATCTTCTAAGACTCTCCGGGACACAAAAATGAGGTCACCAGTGGTCAATGACCTTTGCTATCTTCTAAGAAGCTCCTGGACACACAAAATGAGGTCACCAGAGGTCAATGACCTTTCCTATTTACTAAGACGCTCCCGGACACGCAAAATGATGTCACCAGAAGTCAATGACCTTTGCTATCTTCTAAGACGCTCCCGCACACGCAAAATGAGGTCACCAGAGATCAATGACGTTTGCTATCTTCTAAGAAGCTCCCGGACACGCAAAATGAGGTCACCAGAGGTCAATGACCTTTGCTATCTTCTAATACGCTTCCTGACACGCAAAATGAGGTCACCAGAGGTCAATGACCATTGCTATATTCTTAGACGCTTCCGGACACTCAAAATGAGGTCACCAGAGGTCAAGGACCTTTGCTATCTTCTAAGAAGCTCCCGGACACACAAAATGAGGTCACCAGAGGTCAATGACCTTTGCTATACACTTAGAAGCTACCGGACACGCAAAATGAGGTCAGCAGAGGTCAATGACCTTTGCTATCTTCTGAGACGCTCCCGGACACGCAAAATGAGGTCACCAGAGGTCAATGACCTTTGCTATCTTCTAAGACGCTTCCGGACACGCAAAATGAGGTCACCAGAGGTCAATGAACTTTGCTATCTTCTAAGACGTTCCCGGACACGCAAAATGAGGTCAGCAGAAGTCAATGACCTTTGCTATCTTCTAAGACGCTCCCGCACACGCAAAATGAGGTCACCAGAGATCAATGACGTTTGCTATCTTCTAAGAAGCTCCCGGACACACAAAATGAGGTCACCAGAGGTCAATGACCTTTGCTATATTCTAAGACCCTTCCGGACACGCAAAATGAGGTCACCAGAGGTCAGTGAACTTTGCTATCTTCTAAGACGCTCCCGGACACGCAAAATGAGGTCAGCAGAGGTCAATGACCTTTGCAATCTTCTAAGACGCTCCCGCACACGCAAAATGAGGTCACCAGAGGTCAAGGACCTTTGCTATCTTCTAAGAAGCTCCCGGACACGCAAAATGAGGTCACCAGAGGTCAATGACCTTCAGGATGGACTCAGAAGCGCCGCGTCGGTCAAATGAGGTCAGATGAGGTCAATGACCTTTGCTATCCTCTTAGAAGCTCCGACACACGCAAAATGAGGTCAGCAGAGGTCAATGACCTTTGCTATCTTCTGAGACGCTCCCGGACACGCAAAATGAGGTCACCAGAGGTCAATGACCATTGCTATCTTCTTAGACGCTTCCGGACAAGCAAAATGAGGTCACCAGAGGTCAAGGACCTTTGCTATCTTCTAAGAAGGTCCCGGACACACAAAATGAGGTCACCAGAGGTCAATGACCTTTGCTATACACTTAGAAGCTACCGGACACGCAAAATGAGGTCAGCAGAGGTCAATGACCTTTGCTATCTTCTGAGACGCTCCCGGACACGCAAAATGAGGTCACCAGAGGTCAATGACCTTTGCTATCTTCTAAGACGCTACCGGACACGCAAAATGAGGTCACCAGAGGTCAATGAACTTTGCTATCTTCTAAGACGCTCCCGGACACGCAAAATGAGGTCAGCAGAGGTCAATGACCTTTGCAATCTTCTAAGACGCTCCCGCACACGGAAAATGAGGTCACCAGAGGTCAATGACCTTTGCTATCTTCTAAGACTCTCCGGGACACGAAAAATGAGGTCACCAGTGGTCAATGACCTTTGCTATCTTCTAATACGCTTCCTGACACGCAAAATGAGGTCACCAGAGGTCAATGACCATTGCTATATTCTTAGACGCTTCCGGACACTCAAAATGAGGTCACCAGAGGTCAAGGACCTTTGCTATCTTCTAAGAAGCTCCCGGACACACAAAATGAGGTCACCAGAGGTCAATGACCTTTGCTATACACTTAGAAGCTACCGGACACGCAAAATGAGGTCAGCAGAGGTCAATGACCTTTGCTATCTTCTGAGACGCTCCCGGACACGCAAAATGAGGTCACCAGAGGTCAATGACCTTTGCTATCTTCTAAGACGCTTCCGGACACGCAAAATGAGGTCACCAGAGGTCAATGAACTTTGCTATCTTCTAAGACGTTCCCGGACACGCAAAATGAGGTCAGCAGAAGTCAATGACCTTTGCTATCTTCTAAGACGCTCCCGCACACGCAAAATGAGGTCACCAGAGATCAATGACGTTTGCTATCTTCTAAGAAGCTCCCGGACACACAAAATGAGGTCACCAGAGGTCAATGACCTTTGCTATATTCTAAGACCCTTCCGGACACGCAAAATGAGGTCACCAGAGGTCAGTGAACTTTGCTATCTTCTAAGACGCTCCCGGACACGCAAAATGAGGTCAGAAGAGGTCAATGACCTTTGCAATCTTCTAAGACGCTCCCGCACACGCAAAATGAGGTCACCAGAGGTCAAGGACCTTTGCTATCTTCTAAGAAGCTCCCGGACACGCAAAATGAGGTCACCAGAGGTCAATGACCTTCAGGATGGACTCAGAAGCGCCGCGTCGGTCAAATGAGGTCAGATGAGGTCAATGACCTTTGCTATCCTCTTAGAAGCTCCGACACACGCAAAATGAGGTCAGCAGAGGTCAATGACCTTTGCTATCTTCTGAGACGCTCCCGGACACGCAAAATGAGGTCACCAGAGGTCAATGACCATTGCTATCTTCTTAGACGCTTCCGGACAAGCAAAATGAGGTCACCAGAGGTCAAGGACCTTTGCTATCTTCTAAGAAGGTCCCGGACACACAAAATGAGGTCACCAGAGGTCAATGACCTTTGCTATACACTTAGAAGCTACCGGACACGCAAAATGAGGTCAGCAGAGGTCAATGACCTTTGCTATCTTCTGAGACGCTCCCGGACACGCAAAATGAGGTCACCAGAGGTCAATGACCTTTGCTATCTTCTAAGACGCTACCGGACACGCAAAATGAGGTCACCAGAGGTCAATGAACTTTGCTATCTTCTAAGACGCTCCCGGACACGCAAAATGAGGTCAGCAGAGGTCAATGACCTTTGCAATCTTCTAAGACGCTCCCGCACACGGAAAATGAGGTCACCAGAGGTCAATGACCTTTGCTATCTTCTAAGACTCTCCGGGACACGAAAAATGAGGTCACCAGTGGTCAATGACCTTTGCTATCTTCTAAGAAGCTCCTGGACACGCAAAATGAGGTCACCAGAGGTCAATGACCTTCCCTATTTACTAAGACGCTCCCGGACACGCAAAATGATGTCACCAGAAGTCAATGACCTTTGCTATCTTCTAAGACGCTCCCGCACACGCAAAATGAGGTCACCAGAGATCAATGACGTTTGCTATCTTCTAAGAAGCTCCCGGACACGCAAAATGAGGTCAGCAGAGGTCAATGACCTTTGCTATCTTCTGAGACGCTCCCGGACACGCAAAATGAGGTCACCAAAGGTCAATGACCTTTGCTATACTCTTAGAAGCTCCCGGACACGGAAAATGAGGTCAGCAGAGGTCAATGAACTTTGCTATCTTCTAAGACGCTCCTGGACACGCAAAATGAGGTCACCAGAGGTCAATGACCTTTGCTATTTTCTAAGAAGCTCCCGGACACGCAAAATGAGGTCACCAGAGGTCAATGACCTTTGCTATCTTCTAAGACAATCCCGGACACGCAAAATGAGGTCACCAGAGGTCAATGACCTTTGCTATCTTCTGAGACGCTCCCGGACACGCAAAATGAGGTCACCAGAGGTCAAGGACCTTTGCTATCTTCTAAGAAGGTACCGGACACACAAAATGAGGTCACCAGAGGTCAATGACCTTTGCTATACACTTAGAAGCTACCGGACACGCAAAATGAGGTCAGCAGAGGTCAATGACCTTTGCTATCTTCTGAGACGCTCCCGGACACGCAAAATGAGGTCACCAGAGGTCAATGACCTTTGCTATCTTCTAAGACGCTACCGGACACGCAAAATGAGGTCACCAGAGGTCAATGAAATTTGCTATCTTCTAAGACGCTCCCGGACACGCAAAATGAGGTCAGCAGAGGTCAATGACCTTTGCAATCTTCTAAGACGCTCCCGCACACGGAAAATGAGGTCACCAGAGGTCAATGACCTTTGCTATCTTCTGAGACGCTCCCGGACACGCAAAATGAGGTCACCAGAGGTCAAGGACCTTTGCTATCTTCTAAGAAGCTCCTGGACACGCAAAATGAGGTCACCAGAGGTCAATGACCTTTCCTATTTACTAAGACGCTCCCGGACACGCAAAATGATGTCACCAGAAGTCAATGACCTTTGCTATCTTCTAAGACGCTCCCGCACACGCAAAATGAGGTCACCAGAGATCAATGACGTTTGCTATCTTCTAAGAAGCTCCCGGACACGCAAAATGAGGTCAGCAGAGGTCAATGACCTTTGCTATCTTCTGAGACGCTCCCGGACACGCAAAATGAGGTCACCAAAGGTCAATGACCTTTGCTATACTCTTAGAAGCTCCCGGACACGGAAAATGAGGTCAGCAGAGGTCAATGAACTTTGCTATCTTCTAAGACGCTCCTGGACACGCAAAATGAGGTCACCAGAGGTCAATGACCTTTGCTATTTTCTAAGAAGCTCCCGGACACGCAAAATGAGGTCACCAGAGGTCAATGACCTTTGCTATCTTCTAAGACAATCCCGGACACGCAAAATGAGGTCACCAGAGGTCAATGACCTTTGCTATCTTCTGAGACGCTCCCGGACACGCAAAATGAGGTCACCAGAGGTCAAGGACCTTTGCTATCTTCTAAGAAGGTACCGGACACACAAAATGAGGTCACCAGAGGTCAATGACCTTTGCTATACACTTAGAAGCTACCGGACACGCAAAATGAGGTCAGCAGAGGTCAATGACCTTTGCTATCTTCTGAGACGCTCCCGGACACGCAAAATGAGGTCACCAGAGGTCAATGACCTTTGCTATCTTCTAAGACGCTACCGGACACGCAAAATGAGGTCACCAGAGTTCAATGAAATTTGCTATCTTCTAAGACGCTCCCGGACACGCAAAATGAGGTCAGCAGAGGTCAATGACCTTTGCAATCTTCTAAGACGCTCCCGCACACGGAAAATGAGGTCACCAGAGGTCAATGACCTTTGCTATCTTCTGAGACGCTCCCGGACACGCAAAATGAGATCACCAGAGGTCAAGGACCTTTGCTATCTTCTAAGAAGGTCCCGGACACACAAAATGAGGTCACCAGAGGTCAATGACCTTTGCTATACACTTAGAAGCTACCGGACACGCAAAATGAGGTCACCAGAGGTCAATGAACTTTGCTATCTTCTAAGACGCTCCCGGACACGCAAAATGAGGTCAGCAGAGGTCTATGACCTTTGCAATCTTCTAAGACGCTCCCGCACACGCAAAATGAGGTCACCAGAGGTCAATGACCTTTGCTATCTTCTAAGACTCTCCGGGACACAAAAATGAGGTCACCAGTGGTCAATGACCTTTGCTATCTTCTAAGAAGCTCCTGGACACACAAAATGAGGTCACCAGAGGTCAATGACCTTTCCTATTTACTAAGACGCTCCCGGACACGCAAAATGATGTCACCAGAAGTCAATGACCTTTGCTATCTTCTAAGACGCTCCCGCACACGCAAAATGATGTCACCAGAAGTCAATGACCTTTGCTATCTTCTAAGACGCTCCCGCACACGCAAAATGAGGTCACCAGAGATCAATGACGTTTGCTATCTTCTAAGAAGCTCCCGGACACGCAAAATGAGGTCACCAGAGGTCAATGAACTTTGCTATCTTCTAAGACGCTTCGGGACACGCAAAATGAGGTCACCAGAGGTCAATGAACTTTGCTATCTTCTAAGACGCTCCCGGACACGCAAAATGAGGTCAGCAGAGGTCAATGACCTTTGCAATCTTCTAAGACGCTCCCGCACACGGAAAATGAAGTCACCAGAGGTCAATGACCTTTGCTATCTTCTAAGACTCTCCGGGACACGAAAAATGAGGTCACCAGTGGTCAATGACCTTTGCTATCTTCTAAGAAGCTCCTGGACACGCAAAATGAGGTCACCAGAGGTCAATGACCTTTCCTGTTTACTAAGACGCTCCCGGACACGCAAAATGATGTCACCAGAAGTCAATGACCTTTGCTATCTTCTAAGACGCTCCCGCACACGCAAAATGAGGTCACCAGAGATCAATGACGTTTGCTATCTTCTAAGAAGCTCCCGGACACGCAAAATGAGGTCACCAGAGGTCAATGAACTTTGCTATCTTCTAAGACGGTCCCGGACACGCAAAATGAGGTCACCAGTGGTCAATGAACTTTGCTATCTTCTAAGACGGTCCCGGACACGCAAAATGAGGTCACCAGAGGTCAATGACCTTTGCTATCTTCTAAGACGCTCCCGCACACGCAAAATGAGGTCACCTGATGTCAATGACCTTTGCTATCTTCTAAGTAGCTCCCGGACACGCAAAATGATGTCACCAGCTGTCAATGACCTTTGCAATCTTTTAAGACGCTCCCGCACACGCAAAATGAGATTACCAGAGGTCAATGACTTTTGCTATACTCTTAGAAGCTCCCGGACACGCAAAATGAGGTCAGCAGAGGTCAATGACCTTTGCTATTTTCTAAGAAGCTCCCGGACACGCAAAATGAGGTCACCAGAGGTCAGTGAACTTTGCTATCTTCTAAGACGCTCCCGGACACGCAAAATGAGGTCAGCAGAGGTCAATGACCTTTGCAATCTTCTAAGACGCTCCCGCACACGGAAAATGAGGTCACCAGAGGTCAATGACCTTTGCTATCTTCTGAGACGCTCCCGGACACGCAAAATGAGATCACCAGAGGTCAAGGACCTTTGCTATCTTCTAAGACGCTCCCGGACACGCAAAATGAGGTCAGCAGAGGTCAATGACATTTGCAATCTTCTAAGACGCTCCCGCACACGCAAAATGAGGTCACCAGAGGTCAAGGACCTTTGCTATCTTCTAAGAAGCTCCCGGACACGCAAAATGAGGTCAGCAGAGGTCTATGACCTTTGCAATCTTCTAAGACGCTCCCGCACACGCAAAATGAGGTCACCAGAGGTCAATGACCTTTGCTATCTTCTAAGACTCTCCGGGACACAAAAATGAGGTCACCAGTGGTCAATGACCTTTGCTATCTTCTAAGAAGCTCCTGGACACACAAAATGAGGTCACCAGAGGTCAATGACCTTTCCTATTTACTAAGACGCTCCCGGACACGCAAAATGATGTCACCAGAAGTCAATGACCTTTGCTATCTTCTAAGACGCTCCCGCACACGCAAAATGAGGTCACCAGAGATCAATGACGTTTGCTATCTTCTAAGAAGCTCCCGGACACGCAAAATGAGGTCACCAGAGGTCAATGACCTTTGCTACCTTCTAAGACGCCCCGGACACGCAAAATGAGGTCACCAGAGGTCAATGACCTTTGCTATCTTCTAAGACGCTCCCGGACACGCAAAATGAGGTCAGCAGAGGTCAATGACCTTTGCAATCTTCTAAGACGCTCCAGCACACGCAAAATGAGGTCACCAGAGGTCAAGGACCTTTGCTATCTTCTAAGAAGCTCCCGGACACGCAAAATGAGGTCACCAGAGGTCAATGACCTTCAGGATGGACTCAGAAGCGCCGCGTCGGTCAAATGAGGTCAGATGAGGTCAATGACCTTTGCTATCCTCTTAGAAGCTCCGACACACGCAAAATGAGGTCAGCAGAGGTCAATGACCTTTGCTATCTTCTGAGACGCTCCCGGACACGCAAAATGAGGTCACCAGAGGTCAATGACCTTTGCTATCTTCTAAGACGCTTCCGGACACGCAAAATGAGGTCACCAGAGGTCAATGAACTTTGCAATCTTCTAAGACGCTCCCGGACACGCAAAATGAGGTCAGCAGAGATCAATGACCTTTGCAATCTTCTAAGACGCTCCCGCACACGCAAAATGAGGTCACCTGATGTCAATGACCTTTGCTATCTTCTAAGTAGCTCCCGGACACGCAAAATGATGTCACCAGCTGTCAATGACCTTTGCAATCTTTTAAGACGCTCCCGCACACGCAAAATGAGATTACCAGAGGTCAATGACTTTTGCTATACTCTTAGAAGCTCCCGGACACGCAAAATGAGGTCAGCAGAGGTCAATGACATTTGCTATTTTCTAAGAAGCTCCCGGACACGCAAAATGAGGTCACCAGAGGTCAATGACCTTTGCTATACTCTTAGAAGCTAACGGACACGCAAAATGAGGTCAGCAGAGGTCAATGACCTTTGCTATCTTCTGAGACGCTCCCGAACACGCAAAATGAGGTCACCAGAGGTCAATGACCTTTGCTATCTTCTAAGACGCTTCCGGACACGCAAAATGAGGTCACCAGAGGTCAATGACCTTTGCTATCTTCTAAGACGCTCCCGCACACGCAAAATGAGGACACCTGATGTCAATGACCTTTGCTATCTTCTAAGTAGCTCCCGGACACGCAAAATGATGTCACCAGCTGTCAATGACCTTTGCAATCTTTTAAGACGCTCCCGCACACGCAAAATGAGATTACCAGAGGTCAATGACTTTTGCTATACTCTTAGAAGCTCCCGGACACGCAAAATGAGGTCAGCAGAGGTCAATGACATTTGCTATTTTCTAAGAAGCTCCCGGACACGCAAAATGAGGTCACCAGAGGTCAATGACCTTTCCTATACTCTTAGAAGCTAACGGACACGCAAAATGAGGTCAGCAGAGGTCAATGACCTTTGCTATCTTCTGAGACGCTCCCGAACACGCAAAATGAGGTCACCAGAGGTCAATGACCTTTGCTATCTTCTAAGACGCTTCCGGACACGCAAAATGATGTCACCAGAGGTCAATGAACTTTGCTATCTTCTAAGACGCTCCCGGACACGCAAAATGAGGTCAGCAGAGGTCAATGACCTTTGCAATCTTCTAAGACGCTCCCGCACACGCAAAATGAGGTCACCAGAGGTCAAGGACCTTTGCTATCTTCTAAGAAGCTCCCGGACACGCAAAATGAGGTCACCAGAGGTCAATGACCTTCAAGATGGACTCAGAAGCTCCGCGTCGGTCAAATGAGGTCAGATGAGGTCAATAACCTTTGCTATCCTCTTAGAAGCTCCGACACACGCAAAATGAGGTCAGCAGAGGTCAATGACCTTTGCTATCTTCTGAGACGCTCCCGGACACGCAAAATGAGGTCACCAGAGGTCAATGACCATTGCTATCTTCTGAGACGCTCCCGGACACGCAAAATGAGATCACCAGAGGTCAAGGACCTTTGCTATCTTCTAAGACGCTCCCGGACACGCAAAATGAGGTCAGCAGAGGTCAATGACCTTTGCAATCTTCTAAGACGCTCCCGCACACGCAAAATGAGGTCACCAGAGGTCAAGGACCTTTGCTATCTTCTAAGAAGCTCCCGGACACGCAAAATGAGGTCAGCAGAGGTCTATGACCTTTGCAATCTTCTAAGACGCTCCCGCACACGCAAAATGAGGTCACCAGAGGTCAATGACCTTTGCTATCTTCTAAGACTCTCCGGGACACAAAAATGAGGTCACCAGTGGTCAATGACCTTTGCTATCTTATAAGAAGCTCCTGGACACACAAAATGAGGTCAACAGAGGTCAATGACCTTTCCTATTTACTAAGACGCTCCCGGACACGCAAAATGATGTCACCAGAAGTCAATGACCTTTGCTATCTTCTAAGACGCTCCCGCACACGCAAAATGAGGTCACCAGAGATCAATGACGTTTGCTATCTTCTAAGAAGCTCCCGGACACGCAAAATGAGGTCAGCAGAGGTCTATGACCTTTGCAATCTTCTAAGACGCTCCCGCACACGCAAAATGAGGTCAACAGAGGTCAATGACCTTTGCTATCTTCTAAGACTCTCCGGGACACAAAAATGAGGTCACCAGTGGTCAATGACCTTTGCTATCTTATAAGAAGCTCCTGGACACACAAAATGAGGTCACCAGAGGTCAATGACCTTTCCTATTTACTAAGACGCTCCCGGACACGCAAAATGATGTCACCAGAAGTCAATGACCTTTGCTATCTTCTAAGACGCTCCCGCACACGCAAAATGAGGTCACCAGAGATCAATGACGTTTGCTATCTTCTAAGAAGCTCCCGGACACGCAAAATGAGGTCACCAGTGGTCAATGACCTTTGCTATCTTCTAAGAAGCTCCCGGACACACAAAATGAGGTCACCAGAGGTCAATGACCTTTCCTATTTACTAAGACGCTCCCGGACACGCAAAATGATGTCACCAGAAGTCAATGACCTTTGCTATCTTCTAAGACGCTCCCGCACACGCAAAATGAGGTCAACAGAGGTCAAGGACCTTTGCTATCTTCTAAGAAGCTCCCGGACACGCAAAATGAGGTCACCAGAGGTCAATGACCTTCAGGATGGACTCAGAAGCGCCGCGTCGGTCAAATGAGGTCAGATGAGGTCAATGACCTTTGCTATCCTCTTAGAAGCTCCGACACACGCAAAATGAGGTCAGCAGAGGTCAATGACCTTTGCTATCTTCTGAGACGCTCCCGGACACGCAAAATGAGGTCACCAGAGGTCAATGACCATTGCTATATTCTTAGACGCTTCCGGACACGCAAAATGAGGTCACCAGAGGTCAAGGACCTTTGCTATCTTCTAAGAAGCTCCCGGACACACAAAATGAGGTCACCAGAGGTCAATGACCTTTGCTATACACTTAGAAGCTACCGGACACGCAAAATGAGGTCAGCAGAGGTCAATGACCTTTGCTATCTTCTGAGACGCTCCCGGACACGCAAAATGAGGTCAGCAGAGGTCAATGACCTTTGCAATCTTCTAAGACGCTCCCGCACACGGAAAATGAGGTCACCAGAGGTCAATGACCTTTGCTATCTTCTAAGACTCTCCGGGACACGAAAAATGAGGTCACCAGTGGTCAATGACCTTTGCTATCTTCTAAGAAGCTCCTGGACACGCAAAATGAGGTCACCAGAGGTCAATGACCTTTCCTATTTACTAAGACGCTCCCGGACACGCAAAATGATGTCACCAGAAGTCAATGACCTTTGCTATCTTCTAAGACGCTCCCGCACACGCAAAATGAGGTCACCAGAGATCAATGACGTTTGCTATCTTCTAAGAAGCTCCCGGACACGCAAAATGAGGTCACCAGAGGTTAATGAACTTTGCTATCTTCTAAGACGGTCCCGGACACGCAAAATGAGGTCACCAGAGGTCAATGAACTTTGCTATCTTCTAAGACGGTCCCGGACAAGCAAAATGAGGTCACCAGAGGTCAATGACCTTTGCTATCTTCTAAGACGCTCCCGCACACGCAAAATGAGGTCACCTGATGTCAATGACCTTTGCTATCTTCTAAGTAGCTCCCGGACACGCAAAATGATGTCACCAGCTGTCAATGACCTTTGCAATCTTTTAAGACGCTCCCGCACACGCAAAATGAGATTACCAGAGGTCAATGACTTTTGCTATACTCTTAGAAGCTCCCGGACACGCAAAATGAGGTCAGCAGAGGTCAATGACCTTTGCTATTTTCTAAGAAGCTCCCGGACACGCAAAATGAGGTCACCAGAGGTCAATGACCTTTGCTATACTCTTAGAAGCTAACGGACACGCAAAATGAGGTCAGCAGAGGTCAATGACCTTTGCTATCTTCTGAGACGCTCCCGAACACGCAAAATGAGGTCACCAGAGGTCAATGACCTTTGCTATCTTCTAAGACGCTTCCGGACACGCAAAATGAGGTCACCAGAGGTCAATGAACTTTGCTATCTTGTAAGACGCTCCCGGACACGCAAAATGAGGTCAGCAGAGGTCAATGACCTTTGCAATCTTCTAAGACGCTCCCGCACACGCAAAATGAGGTCACCAGAGGTCAATGACCTTTGCTATACACTTAGAAGCTACCGGACACGCAAAATGAGGTCAGCAGTGGTCAATGACCTTTGCTATCTTCTGAGACGCTCCCGGACACGCAAAATGAGGTCACCAGAAATCAATGACCTTTGCTATCTTCTAAGACGCTTCCGGACACGCAAAATGAGGTCACCAGAGGTCAATGAACTTTGCTATCTTCTAAGACGCTCCCGGACACGCAAAATGAGGTCAGCAGAGGTCAATGACCTTTGCAATCTTCTAAGACGCTCCCGCACACGCAAAATGAGGTCACCAGAGGTCAATGACCTTTGCTATCTTCTAAGACTCTCCGGGACACGAAAAATGAGGTCACCAGTGGTCAATGACCTTTGCTATCTTCTAAGAAGCTCCTGGACACGCAAAATGAGGTCACCAGAGGTCAATGACCTTTCCTCTTTCCTAGACGCTCCCGGACACGCAAAATGATGTCACCAGAAGTCAATGACCTTTGCTATCTTCTAAGACGCTCCCGCACACGCAAAATGAGGTCACCAGAGATCAATGACGTTTGCTATCTTCTAAGAAGCTCCCGGACACACAAAATGAGGTCACCAGAGGTCAATGACCTTTGCTATCTTCTAAGACCCTTCCGGACACGCAAAATGAGGTCACCAGAGGTCAGTGAACTTTGCTATCTTCTAAGACGCTCCCGGACACGCAAAATGAGGTCAGCAGAGGTCAATGACCTTTGCAATCTTCTAAGACGCTCCCGCACACGCAAAATGAGGTCACCAGAGGTCAAGGACCTTTGCTATCTTCTAAGAAGCTCCCGGACACGCAAAATGAGGTCACCAGAGGTCAATGACCTTCAGGATGGACTCAGAAGCGCCGCGTCGGTCAAATGAGGTCAGATGAGGTCAATGACCTTTGCTATCCTCTTAGAAGCTCCGACACACGCAAAATGAGGTCAGCAGAGGTCAATGACCTTTGCTATCTTCTGAGACGCTCCCGGACACGCAAAATGAGGTCACCAGAGGTCAATGACCATTGCTATCTTCTTAGACGCTTCCGGACACGCAAAATGAGGTCACCAGAGGTCAAGGACCTTTGCTATCTTCTAAGAAGGTCCCGGACACACAAAATGAGGTCACCAGAGGTCAATGACCTTTGCTATACACTTAGAAGCTACCGGACACGCAAAATGAGGTCAGCAGAGGTCAATGACCTTTGCTATCTTCTGAGACGCTCCCGGACACGCAAAATGAGGTCACCAGAGGTCAATGACCTTTGCTATCTTCTAAGACGCTACCGGACACGCAAAATGAGGTCACCAGAGGTCAATGAACTTTGCTATCTTCTAAGACGCTCCCGGACACGCAAAATGAGGTCAGCAGAGGTCAATGACCTTTGCAATCTTCTAAGACGCTCCCGCACACGGAAAATGAGGTCACCAGAGGTCAATGACCTTTGCTATCTTCTAAGACTCTCCGGGACACGAAAAATGAGGTCACCAGTGGTCAATGACCTTTGCTATCTTCTAAGAAGCTCCTGGACACGCAAAATGAGGTCACCAGAGGTCAATGACCTTTCCTATTTACTAAGACGCTCCCGGACACGCAAAATGATGTCCCCAGAAGTCAATGACCTTTGCTATCTTCTAAGACGCTCCCGCACAAGCAAAATGAGGTCACCAGAGATCAATGACGTTTGCTATCTTCTAAGAAGCTCCCGGACACGCAAAATGAGGTCAGCAGAGGTCAATGACCTTTGCTATCTTCTGAGACGCTCCCGGACACGCAAAATGAGGTCACCAGAGGTCAATGACCTTTGCTATACTCTTAGAAGCTCCCGGACACGGAAAATGAGGTCAGCAGAGGTCAATGAACTTTGCTATCTTCTAAGACGCTCCTGGACACGCAAAATGAGGTCACCAGAGGTCAATGACCTTTCCTCTTTACTAAGACGCTCCCGGACACGCAAAATGATGTCACCAGAAGTCAATGACCTTTGCTATCTTCTAAGACGCTCCCGCACACGCAAAATGAGGTCACCAGAGATCAATGACGTTTGCTATCTTCTAAGAAGCTCCCGGACACACAAAATGAGGTCACCAGAGGTCAATGACCTTTGCTATCTTCTAAGACCCTTCCGGACACGCAAAATGAGGTCACCAGAGGTCAGTGAACTTTGCTATCTTCTAAGACGCTCCCGGACACGCAAAATGAGGTCAGCAGAGGTCAATGACCTTTGCAATCTTCTAAGACGCTCCCGCACACGCAAAATGAGGTCACCAGAGGTCAAGGACCTTTGCTATCTTCTAAGAAGCTCCCGGACACGCAAAATGAGGTCACCAGAGGTCAATGACCTTCAGGATGGACTCAGAAGCGCCGCGTCGGTCAAATGAGGTCAGATGAGGTCAATGACCTTTGCTATCCTCTTAGAAGCTCCGACACACGCAAAATGAGGTCAGCAGAGGTCAATGACCTTTGCTATCTTCTGAGACGCTCCCGGACACGCAAAATGAGGTCACCAGAGGTCAATGACCATTGCTATCTTCTTAGACGCTTCCGGACACGCAAAATGAGGTCACCAGAGGTCAAGGACCTTTGCTATCTTCTAAGAAGGTCCCGGACACACAAAATGAGGTCACCAGAGGTCAATGACCTTTGCTATACACTTAGAAGCTACCGGACACGCAAAATGAGGTCAGCAGAGGTCAATGACCTTTGCTATCTTCTGAGACGCTCCCGGACACGCAAAATGAGGTCACCAGAGGTCAATGACCTTTGCTATCTTCTAAGACGCTACCGGACACGCAAAATGAGGTCACCAGAGGTCAATGAACTTTGCTATCTTCTAAGACGCTCCCGGACACGCAAAATGAGGTCAGCAGAGGTCAATGACCTTTGCAATCTTCTAAGACGCTCCCGCACACGGAAAATGAGGTCACCAGAGGTCAATGACCTTTGCTATCTTCTAAGACTCTCCGGGACACGAAAAATGAGGTCACCAGTGGTCAATGACCTTTGCTATCTTCTAAGAAGCTCCTGGACACGCAAAATGAGGTCACCAGAGGTCAATGACCTTTCCTATTTACTAAGACGCTCCCGGACACGCAAAATGATGTCCCCAGAAGTCAATGACCTTTGCTATCTTCTAAGACGCTCCCGCACAAGCAAAATGAGGTCACCAGAGATCAATGACGTTTGCTATCTTCTAAGAAGCTCCCGGACACGCAAAATGAGGTCAGCAGAGGTCAATGACCTTTGCTATCTTCTGAGACGCTCCCGGACACGCAAAATGAGGTCACCAGAGGTCAATGACCTTTGCTATACTCTTAGAAGCTCCCGGACACGGAAAATGAGGTCAGCAGAGGTCAATGAACTTTGCTATCTTCTAAGACGCTCCTGGACACGCAAAATGAGGTCACCAGAGGTCAATGACCTTTCCTCTTTACTAAGACGCTCCCGGACACGCAAAATGATGTCACCAGAAGTCAATGACCTTTGCTATCTTCTAAGACGCTCCCGCACACGCAAAATGAGGTCACCAGAGATCAATGACGTTTGCTATCTTCTAAGAAGCTCCCGGACACACAAAATGAGGTCACCAGAGGTCAATGACCTTTGCTATCTTCTAAGACCCTTCCGGACACGCAAAATGAGGTCACCAGAGGTCAGTGAACTTTGCTATCTTCTAAGACGCTCCCGGACACGCAAAATGAGGTCAGCAGAGGTCAATGACCTTTGCAATCTTCTAAGACGCTCCCGCACACGCAAAATGAGGTCACCAGAGGTCAAGGACCTTTGCTATCTTCTAAGAAGCTCCCGGACACGCAAAATGAGGTCACCAGAGGTCAATGACCTTCAGGATGGACTCAGAAGCGCCGCGTCGGTCAAATGAGGTCAGATGAGGTCAATGACCTTTGCTATCCTCTTGGAAGCTCCGACACACGCAAAATGAGGTCAGCAGAGGTCAATGACCTTTGCTATCTTCTGAGACGCTCCCGGACACGCAAAATGAGGTCACCAGAGGTCAATGACCATTGCTATCTTCTTAGACGCTTCCGGACACGCAAAATGAGGTCACCAGAGGTCAAGGACCTTTGCTATCTTCTAAGAAGGTCCCGGACACACAAAATGAGGTCACCAGAGGTCAATGACCTTTGCTATACACTTAGAAGCTACCGGACACGCAAAATGAGGTCAGCAGAGGTCAATGACCTTTGCTATCTTCTGAGACGCTCCCGGACACGCAAAATGAGGTCACCAGAGGTCAATGACCTTTGCTATCTTCTAAGACGCTACCGGACACGCAAAATGAGGTCACCAGAGGTCAATGAACTTTGCTATCTTCTAAGACGCTCCCGGACACGCAAAATGAGGTCAGCAGAGGTCAATGACCTTTGCAATCTTCTAAGACGCTCCCGCACACGGAAAATGAGGTCACCAGAGGTCAATGACCTTTGCTATCTTCTAAGACTCTCCGGGACACGAAAAATGAGGTCACCAGTGGTCAATGACCTTTGCTATCTTCTAAGAAGCTCCTGGACACGCAAAATGAGGTCACCAGAGGTCAATGACCTTTCCTATTTACTAAGACGCTCCCGGACACGCAAAATGATGTCCCCAGAAGTCAATGACCTTTGCTATCTTCTAAGACGCTCCCGCACAAGCAAAATGAGGTCACCAGAGATCAATGACGTTTGCTATCTTCTAAGAAGCTCCCGGACACGCAAAATGAGGTCAGCAGAGGTCAATGACCTTTGCTATCTTCTGAGACGCTCCCGGACACGCAAAATGAGGTCACCAGAGGTCAATGACCTTTGCTATACTCTTAGAAGCTCCCGGACACGGAAAATGAGGTCAGCAGAGGTCAATGAACTTTGCTATCTTCTAAGACGCTCCTGGACACGCAAAATGAGGTCACCAGAGGTCAATGACCTTTGCTATTTTCTAAGAAGCTCCCGGACACGCAAAATGAGGTCACCAGAGGTCAATGACCTTTGCTATCTTCTAAGACAATCCCGGACACGCAAAATGAGGTCACCAGAGGTCAATGACGTTTGCTATCTTCTAAGAAGCTCCCGGACACACAAAATGAGGTCACCAGAGGTCAATGACCTTTGCTATCTTCTAAGACCCTTCCGGACACGCAAAATGAGGTCACCAGAGCTCAGTGAACTTTGCTATCTTCTAAGACGCTCCCGGACACGCAAAATGAGGTCAGCAGAGGTCAATGACCTTTGCAATCTTCTAAGACGCTCCCGCACACGCAAAATGAGGTCACCAGAGGTCAAGGACTTTTGCTATCTTCTAAGAAGCTCCCGGACACGCAAAATGAGGTCACCAGAGGTCAATGACCTTCAGGATGGACTCAGAAGCGCCGCGTCGGTCAAATGAGGTCAGATGAGGTCAATGACCTTTGCTATCCTCTTAGAAGCTCCGACACACGCAAAATGAGGTCAGCAGAGGTCAATGACCTTTGCTATCTTCTGAGACGCTCCCGGACACGCAAAATGAGGTCACCAGAGGTCAATGACCATTGCTATCTTCTTAGACGCTTCCGGACACGCAAAATGAGGTCACCAGAGGTCAAGGACCTTTGCTATCTTCTAAGAAGGTCCCGGACACACAAAATGAGGTCACCAGAGGTCAATGACCTTTGCTATACACTTAGAAGCTACCGGACAAGCAAAATGAGGTCAGCAGAGGTCAATGACCTTTGCTATCTTCTGAGACGCTCCCGGACACGCAAAATGAGGTCACCAGAGGTCAATGACCTTTGCTATCTTCTAAGACGCTACCGGACACGCAAAATGAGATCACCAGAGGTCAATGAACTTTGCTATCTTCTAAGACGCTCCCGGACACGCAAAATGAGGTCAGCAGAGGTCAATGACCTTTGCAATCTTCTAAGACGCTCCCGCACACGGAAAATGAGGTCACCAGAGGTCAATGACCTTTGCTATCTTCTAAGACTCTCCGGGACACGAAAAATGAGGTCACCAGTGGTCAATGACCTTTGCTATCTTCTAAGAAGCTCCTGGACACGCAAAATGAGGTCACCAGAGGTCAATGACCTTTCCTATTTACTAAGACGCTCCCGGACACGCAAAATGATGTCACCAGAAGTCAATGACCTTTGCTATCTTCTAAGACGCTCCCGCACACGCAAAATGAGGTCACCAGAGATCAATGACGTTTGCTATCTTCTAAGAAGCTCCCGGACACGCAAAATGAGGTCAGCAGAGGTCAATGACCTTTGCTATCTTCTGAGACGCTCCCGGACACGCAAAATGAGGTCACCAGAGGTCAATGACCTTTGCTATACTCTTAGAAGCTCCCGGACACGGAAAATGTGGTCAGCAGAGGTCAATGAACTTTGCTATCTTCTAAGACGCTCCTGGACACGCAAAATGAGGTCACCAGAGGTCAATGACCTTTGCTATTTTCTAAGAAGCTCCCGGACACGCAAAATGAGGTCACCAGAGGTCAATGACCTTTGCTATCTTCTAAGACAATCCCGGACACGCAAAATGAGGTCACCAGAGGTCAATGACCTTTGCTATCTTCTGAGACGCTCCCGGACACGCAAAATGAGGTCACCAGAGGTCAAGGACCTTTGCTATCTTCTAAGAAGGTCCCGGACACACAAAATGAGGTCACCAGAGGTCAATGACCTTTGCTATAGACTTAGAAGCTACCGGACACGCAAAATGAGGTCAGCAGAGATCAATGACCTTTGCTATCTTCTGAGACGCTCCCGGACACGCAAAATGAGGTCACCAGAGGTCAATGACCTTTGCTATCTTCTAAGACGCTACCGGACACGCAAAATGTGGTCACCAGAGGTCAATGAACTTTGCTATCTTCTAAGACGCTCCCGGACACGCAAAATGAGGTCAGCAGAGGTCAATGACCTTTGCAATCTTCTAAGACGCTCCCGCACACGGAAAATGAGGTCACCAGAGGTCAATGACCTTTGCTATCTTCTGAGACGCTCCCGGACACGCAAAATGAGGTCAACAGAGGTCAATGACCTTTGCTATTTTCTAAGAAGCTCACGGGCACGCAAAATGAGGTCACCAGATGTCAATGACCTTTGCTATCTTCTAAGAAGCTCCCGGACACGCAAAATGATGTCACCAGAGGTCAATGACCTTTGCTATCTTCTAAGACTCTCCGGGACACGAAAAATGAGGTCACCAGTGGTCAATGACCTTTGCTATCTTCTAAGAAGCTCCTGGACACGCAAAATGAGGTCACCAGAGGTCAATGACCTTTCCTATCTACTAAGACGCTCCCGGACATGCAAAATGATGTCACCAGAGGTCAGTGACCTTTGCTATCTTCTAAGACGCTCCCGCACACGCAAAATGAGATCGCCAGAGGTCAATGACCTTTGCTATCATTTAAGAAGCTCCCGGACACGCAAAATGATGTCACCAGAGGTCAATGACCTTTGCTATCTTCTAAGAAGCTCCCGGACACGCAAAATGAGGTCACCAGAGGTCAATGACTTTTGCTATACTCTTAGAAGCTCCCGGACACGCAAAATGAGGTCAGCAGAGGTCAATGACCTTTGCTATTTTCTAAGAAGCTCCCGGACACGCAAAATGAGGTCACCAGAGGTCAATGACCTTTGCTATACTCTTAGAAGCTACCGGATACGCAAAATGAGGTCAGCAGAGGTCAATGACCTTTGCTATCTTCTGAGACGCTCCCGAACACGCAAAATGAGGTCACCAGAGGTCAATGACCTTTGCTATCTTCTAAGACGCTTCCGGACACGCAAAATGAGGTCACCAGAGGTCAATGAACTTTGCTATCTTCTAAGACGCTCCCGGACACGCAAAATGAGGTCAGCAGAGGTCAATGACCTTTGCAATCTTCTAAGACGCTCCCGCACACGCAAAATGAGGTCACCAGAGGTCAAGGAAGTTTGCTATCTTCTAACAAGCTCCCGGACACGCAAAATGAGGTCACCAGAGGTCAATGACCTTCAGGATGGACTCAGAAGCGCCGCGTCGGTCAAATGAGGTCAGATGAGGTCAATGACCTTTGCTATCCTCTTAGAAGCTCCGACACACGCAAAATGAGGTCAGCAGAGGTCAATGACCTTTGCTATCTTCTGAGACGCTCCCGGACACGCAAAATGAGGTCACCAGAGGTCAATGACCATTGCTATCTTCTTAGACGCTTCCGGACACGCAAAATGAGGTCACCAGAGGTCAAGGACCTTTGCTATCTTCTAAGAAGCTCCCGGACACACAAAATGAGGTCACCAGAGGTCAATGACCTTTGCTATACACTTAGAAGCTACCGGACACGCAAAATGAGGTCACCAGAGGTCAATGACCTTTCCTATTTACTAAGACGCTCCCGGACACGCAAAATGATATCACCAGAAGTCAATGACCTTTGCTATCTTCTAAGACGCTCCCGCACACGCAAAATGAGGTCACCAGAGATCAATGACGTTTGCTATCTTCTAAGAAGCTCCCGGACACGCAAAATGAGGTCACCAGAGATCAATGAACTTTGCTATCTTCTAAGACGGTCCCGGACACGCAAAATGAGGTCACCAGAGGTCAATGAACTTTGCTATCTTCTAAGACGGTCCCGGACACGCAAAATGAGGTCACCAGAGGTCAATGACCTTTGCTATCTTCTAAGACGCTCCCGCACACGCAAAATGAGGTCACCTGATGTCAATGACCTTTGCTATCTTCTAAGTAGCTCCCGGACACGCAAAATGATGTCACCAGCTGTCAATGACCTTTGCAATCTTTTAAGACGCTCCCGCACACGCAAAATGAGATTACCAGAGGTCAATGACCTTTTCTATCATCTAAGAAGCTCCCGGACACGCAAAATGAGGTCAACAGAGGTCAATGACGTTTGCTATCTTCTAAGAAGTTCCCGGACACGCAAAATGATGTCACCAGAGGTCAATGACCTTTGCTATCTTCTAAGAAGCTCCCGGACACGCAAAATGAGGTCACCAGAGGTCAATGACCTTTGCTATCTTCTAAGACGCTCCCGGACACGCTAAATGAGGTCACCAGAGGTCAATGAACTTTGCTATCTTCTAAGACGGTCCCGGACACGCAAAATGAGGTCACCAGAGGTCAAAGACCTTTGCTATCTTCTAAGACGCTCCCGCACACGCAAAATGAGGTCATCAGAGGTCAATGACCTTTGCTATCATCTAAGAAGCTCCCGGACACGCAAAATGATGTCACCAGAGGTCAATGACTTTTGCTATCTTCTAAGAAGCTCCCGGACACGCAAAATGAGGTCACCAGAGGTCAATGACCTTTGCTATACTCTTAGAAGCTACCGGACACGCAAAATGAGGTCAGCAGAGGTCAATTACCTTTGCTATCTTCTGAGACGCTCCCGAACACGCAAAATGAGGTCACCAGAGGTCAATGACCTTTGCTATCTTCTAAGACGCTTCCGGACACGCAAAATGAGGTCACCAGAGGTCAATGAACTTTGCTATCTTCTAAGACGCTCCCGGACACGCAAAATGAGGTCAGCATAGGTCAATGACCTTTGCAATCTTCTAAGACGCTCCCGCACACGCAAAATGAGGTCACCAGAGGTCAAGGACCTTTGCTATCTTCTAAGCAGGTCCCGGACACACAAAATGAGGTCACCAGCGGTCAATGACCTTTGCTATACACTTAGAAGCTACCGGACACGCAAAATGAGGTCAGCAGAGGTCAATGACCTTTGCTATCTTCTGAGACGCTCCCGGACACGCAAAATGAGGTCACCAGAGGTCAATGACCTTTGCTATCTTCTAAGACGCTACCGGACACGCAAAATGAGGTCACCAGAGTTCAATGAACTTTGCTATCTTCTAAGACGCTCCCGGACACGCAAAATGAGGTCAGCAGAGGTCAATGACCTTTGCAATCTTCTAAGACGCTCCCGCACACGGAAAATGAGGTCACCAGAGGTCAATGACCTTTGCTATCTTCTAAGACTCTCCGGGACACGAAAAATGAGGTCACCAGTGGTCAATGACCTTTGCTATCTTCTAAGAAGCTCCTGGACACGCAAAATGAGGTCAGCAGAGGTCAATGACCTTTCCTATTTACTAAGACGCTCCCGGACACGCAAAATGATGTCACCAGAAGTCAATGACCTTTGCTATCTTCTAAGACGCTCCCGCACACGCAAAATGAGGTCACCAGAGATCAATGACGTTTGCTATCTTCTAAGAAGCTCCCGGACACGCAAAATGAGGTCAGCAGAGGTCAATGACCTTTGCTATCTTCTGAGACGCTCCCGGACACGCAAAATGAGGTCACCAGAGGTCAATGACCTTTGCTATACTCTTAGAATCTCCCGGACACGGAAAATGAGGTCAGCAGAGGTCAATGAACTTTGCTATCTTCTAAGACGCTCCTGGACACGCAAAATGAGGTCACCAGAGGTCAATGACCTTTGCTATTTTCTAAGAAGCTCCCGGACACGCAAAATGAGGTCACCAGAGGTCAATGACCTTTGCTATCTTCTAAGACAATCCCGGACACGCAAAATGAGGTCACCAGAGGTCAATGACCTTTGCTATCTTCTGAGACGCTCCCGCACACGCAAAATGAGGTCACCAGAGATCAATGACGTTTGCTATCTTCTAAGAAGCTCCCGGACACGCAAAATGAGGTCACCAGAGGTCAATGACCTTTGCTATTTTCTAAGAAGCTCCCGGACACGCAAAATGAGGTCACCAGAGGTCAATGACCTTTGCTATCTTCTAAGACAATCCCGGACACGCAAAATGAGGTCACCAGAGGTCAATGACCTTTGCTATCTTCTGAGACGCTCCCGGACACGCAAAATGAGGTCACCAGAGGTCAAGGACCTTTGCTATCTTCTAAGAAGGTCCCGGACACACAAAATGAGGTCACCAGAGGTCAATGACCTTTGCTATACACTTAGAAGCTACCGGACACGCAAAATGAGGTCAGCAAAGGTCAATGACCTTTGCTATCTTCTGAGACGCTCACGGACACGCAAAATGAGGTCACCAGAGGTCAATGACCTTTGCTATCTTCTAAGACGCTACCGGACACGCAAAATGAGGTCACCAGAGGTCAATGAACTTTGCTATCTTCTAAGACGCTCCCGGACACGCAAAATGAGGTCAGCAGAGGTCAATGACCTTTGCAATCTTCTAAGACGCTCCCGCACACGGAAAATGATGTCACCAGAAGTCAATGACCTTTGCTATCTTCTAAGACGCTCCCGCACACGCAAAATGAGGTCACCAGAGATCAATGACGTTTGCTATCTTCTAAGAAGCTCCCGGACATGCAAAATGAGGTCAGCAGAGGTCAATGACCTTTGCTATCTTCTGAGAAGCTCCCGGACACGCAAAATGAGGTCACCAGAGGTCAATGACCTTTGCTATACTCTTAGAAGCTCCCGGACACGGAAAATGAGGTCAGCAGAGGTCAATGAACTTTGCTATCTTCTAAGACGCTCCTGGACACGCATAATGAGGTCACCAGAGGTCAATGACCTTTGCTATTTTCTAAGAAGCTCCCGGACACGCAAAATGAGGTCACCAGAGGTCAATGACCTTTGCTATCTTCTCAGACAATCCCGGACACGCAAAATGAGGTCACCAGAGGTCAATGACCTTTGCTATCTTCTGAGACGCTCCCGGACACGCAAAATGAGGTCACCAGAGGTCAATGACCTTTGCTATTTTCTAAGAAGCTCCCGGGCACGCAAAATGAGGTCACCAGATGTCAATGACCTTTGCTATCTTCTAAGAAGCTCCCGGACACGCTAAATGATGTCACCAGAGGTCAATGACCTTTGCTATCTTCTAAGACTCTCCGGGACACGAAAAATGAGGTCACCAGTGGTCAATGACCTTTGCTATCTTCTAAGAAGCTCCTGGACACGCAAAATGAGGTCACCAGAGGTCAATGACCTTTCCTATCTACTAAGACGCTCCCGGACATGCAAAATGATGTCACCAGAGGTCAATGACCTTTGCTATCTTCTAAGACGCTCCCGCACACGCAAAATGAGATCGCCAGAGGTCAATGACCTTTGCTATCATTTAAGAAGCTCCCGGACACGCAAAATGATGTCACCAGAGGTCAATGACCTTTGCTATCTTCTAAGAAGCTCCCGGACACGCAAAATGAGGTCACCAGAGGTCAATGACTTTTGCTATACTCTTAGAAGCTCCCGGACACGCAAAATGAGGTCAGCAGAGGTCAATGACCTTTGCTATTTTCTAAGAAGCTCCCGGACACGCAAAATGAGGTCACCAGAGGTCAATGACCTTTGCTATACTCTTAGAAGCTACCGGACACGCAAAATGAGGTCAGGAGAGGTCAATGACCTTTGCTACCTTCTGAGACGCTCCCGAACACGCAAAATGAGGTCACCAGAGGTCAATGACCTTTGCTATCTTCTAAGACGCTTCCGGACACGCAAAATGAGGTCACCAGAGGTCAATGAACTTTGCTATCTTCTAAGACGCTCCCGGACACGCAAAATGAGGTCAGCAGAGGTCAATGACCTTTGCAATCTTCTAAGACGCTCCCGCACACGCAAAATGAGGTCACCAGAGGTCAAGGACCTTTGCTATCTTCTAAGAAGCTCCCGGACACGCAAAATGAGGTCACCAGAGGTCAATGACCTTCAGGATGGACTCAGAAGCGCCGCGTCGGTCAAATGAGGTCAGATGAGGTCAATGACCTTTGCTATCCTCTTAGAAGCTCCGACACACGCAAAATGAGGTCAGCAGAGGTCAATGACCTTTGCTATCTTCTGAGACGCTCCCGGACACGCAAAATGAGGTCACCAGAGGTCAATGACCATTGCTATCTTCTTAGACGCTTCCGGACACGCAAAATGAGGTCACCAGAGGTCAAGGACCTTTGCTATCTTCTAAGAAGCTCCCGGACACACAAAATGAGGTCACCAGAGGTCAATGACCTTTGCTATACACTTAGAAGCTACCGGACACGCAAAATGAGGTCAGCAGAGGTCAATGACCTTTGCTATCTTCTGAGACGCTCCCGGACACGCAAAATGAGGTCACCAGAGGTCAATGACCTTTGCTATCTTCTAAGACGCTTTCGGACACGCAAAATGAGGTCACCAGAGGTCAATGAACTTTGCTATCTTCTAAGACGCTCCCGGACACGCAAAATGAGGTCAGCAGAGGTCAATGACCTTTGCAATCTTCTAAGACGCTCCCGCACACGCAAAATGAGGTCACCAGAGGTCAATGACCTTTGCTATCTTCTAAGACTCTCCGGGACACGAAAAATGAGGTCACCAGGGGTCAATGACCTTTGCTATCTTCTAAGATGCTCCTGGACACGCAAAATGAGGTCACCAGAGGTCAATGACCTTTCCTATTTACTAAGACGCTTTCGGACACGCAAAATGATATCACCAGAAGTCAATGACCTTTGCTATCTTCTAAGACGCTCCCGCACACGCAAAATGAGGTCACCAGAGATCAATGACGTTTGCTATCTTCTAAGAAGCTGCCGGACACGCAAAATGAGGTCACCAGAGATCAATGAACTTTGCTATCTTCTAAGACGGTCCCGGACACGCAAAATGAGGTCACCAGAGGTCAATGAACTTTGCTATCTTCTAAGACGGTCCCGGACACGCAAAATGAGGTCACCAGAGGTCAATGACCTTTGCTATCTTCTAAGACGCTCCCGCACACGCAAAATGAGGTCACCTGATGTCAATGACCTTTGCTATCTTCTAAGTAGCTCCCGGACACGCAAAATGATGTCACCAGCTGTCAACGACCTTTGCTATCTTCTAAGACGCTCCCGCACACGCAAAATGAGATCGCCAGAGGTCAATGACCTTTGCTATCATTTAAGAAGCTCCCGGACACGCAAAATGATGTCACCAGAGGTCAATGACCTTTGCTATCTTCTAAGAAGCTCCCGGACACGCAAAATGAGGTCACCAGAGGTCAATGACTTTTGCTATACTCTTAGAAGCTCCCGGACACGCAAAATGAGGTCAGCAGAGGTCAATGACCTTTGCTATTTTCTAAGAAGCTCCCGGACACGCAAAATGAGGTCACCAGAGGTCAATGACCTTTGCTATACTCTTAGAAGCTACCGGACACGCAAAATGAGGTCAGCAGAGGTCAATGACCTTTGCTATCTTCTGAGACGCTCCCGAACACGCAAAATGAGGTCACCAGAGGTCAATGACCTTTGCTATCTTCTAAGAAGCTCCCGGACACACAAAATGAGGTCACCAGAGGTCAATGAACTTTGCTATCTTCTAAGACGCTCCCGGACACGCAAAATGAGGTCAGCAGAGGTCAATGACCTTTGCAATCTTCTAAGACGCTCCCGCACACGCAAAATGAGGTCACCAGAGGTCAAGGACCTTTGCTATCTTCTAAGAAGCTCCCGGACACGCAAAATGAGGTCACCAGAGGTCAATGACCTTCAGGATGGACTCAGAAGCGCCGCGTCGGTCAAATGAGGTCAGATGAGGTCAATGACCTTTGCTATCCTCTTAGAAGCTCCGACACACGCAAAATGAGGTCAGCAGAGGTCAATGACCTTTGCTATCTTCTGAGACGCTCCCGGACACGCAAAATGAGGTCACCAGAGGTCAATGACCATTGCTATCTTCTTAGACGCTTCCGGACACGCAAAATGAGGTCACCAGAGGTCAAGGACCTTTGCTATCTTCTAAGAAGCTCCCGGACACACAAAATGAGGTCACCAGAGGTCAATGACCTTTGCTATACACTTAGAAGCTACCGGACACGCAAAATGAGGTCAGCAGAGGTCAATGACCTTTGCTATCTTCTGAGACGCTCCCGGACACGCAAAATGAGGTCACCAGAGGTCAATGACCTTTGCTATCTTCTAAGACGCTTCCGGACACGCAAAATGGGGTCACCAGAGGTCAATGAACTTTGCTATCTTCTAAGACGCTCCCGGACACGCAAAATGAGGTCAGCAGAGGTCAATGACCTTTGCAATCTTCTACGACGCTCCCGCACACGCAAAATGAGGTCACCAGAGGTCAATGACGTTTGCTATCTTCTAAGAAGCTCCCGGACACACAAAATGAGGTCACCAGAGGTCAATGACCTTTGCTATACACTTAGAAGCTACCGGACACGCAAAATGAGGTCAGCAGAGGTCAATGACCTTTGCTATCTTCTGAGACGCTCCCGGACACGCAAAATGAGGTCACCAGAGGTCAATGACCTTTGCTATCTTCTAAGACGCTACCGGACACGCAAAATGAGGTCACCAGAGGTCAATGAACTTTGCTATTTTCTAAGACGCTCCCGGACACGCAAAATGAGGTCAGCAGAGGTCAATGACCTTTGCAATCTTCTAAGACGCTCCCGCACACGGAAAATGATGTCACCAGAAGTCAATGACCTTTGCTATCTTCTAAGACGCTCCCGCACACGCAAAATGAGGTCACCAGAGATCAATGACGTTTGCTATCTTCTAAGAAGCTCCCGGACACGCAAAATGAGGTCAGCAGAGGTCAATGACCTTTGCTATCTTCTGAGAAGCTCCCGGACACGCAAAATGAGGTCACCAGAGGTCAATGACCTTTGCTATACTCTTAGAAGCTCCCGGACACGGAAAATGAGGTCAGCAGAGGTCAATGAACTTTGCTATCTTCTAAGACGCTCCTGGACACGCATAATGAGGTCACCAGAGGTCAATGACCTTTGCTATTTTCTAAGAAGCTCCCGGACACGCAAAATGAGGTCACCAGAGGTCAATGACCTTTGCTATCTTCTCAGACAATCCCGGACACGCAAAATGAGGTCACCAGAGGTCAATGACCTTTGCTATCTTCTGAGACGCTCCCGGACACGCAAAATGAGGTCACCAGAGGTCAATGACCTTTGCTATTTTCTAAGAAGCTCCCGGGCACGCAAAATGAGGTCACCAGATGTCAATGACCTTTGCTATCTTCTAAGAAGCTCCCGGACACGCAAAATGATGTCACCAGAGGTCAATGACCTTTGCTATCTTCTAAGACTCTCCGGGACACGAAAAATGAGGTCACCAGTGGTCAATGACCTTTGCTATCTTCTAAGAAGCTCCTGGACACGCAAAATGAGGTCACCAGAGGTCAATGACCTTTCCTATCTACTAAGACGCTCCCGGACATGCAAAATGATGTCACCAGAGGTCAATGACCTTTGCTATCTTCTAAGACGCTCCCGCACACGCAAAATGAGATCGCCAGAGGTCAATGACCTTTGCTATCATTTAAGAAGCTCCCGGACACGCAAAATGATGTCACCAGAGGTCAATGACCTTTGCTATCTTCTAAGAAGCTCCCGGACACGCAAAATGAGGTCACCAGAGGTCAATGACTTTTGCTATACTCTTAGAAGCTCCCGGACACGCAAAATGAGGTCAGCAGAGGTCAATGACCTTTGCTATTTTCTAAGAAGCTCCCGGACACGCAAAATGAGGTCACCAGAGGTCAATGACCTTTGCTATACTCTTAGAAGCTACCGGACACGCAAAATGAGGTCAGCAGAGGTCAATGACCTTTGCTATCTTCTGAGACGCTCCCGAACACGCAAAATGAGGTCACCAGAGGTCAATGACCTTTGCTATCTTCTAAGACGCTTCCGGACACGCAAAATGAGGTCACCAGAGGTCAATGAACTTTGCTATCTTCTAAGACGCTCCCGGACACGCAAAATGAGGTCAGCAGAGGTCAATGACCTTTGCAATCTTCTAAGACGCTCCCGCACACTCAAAATGAGGTCACCAGAGGTCAAGGACCTTTGCTATCTTCTAAGAAGCTCCCGGACACGCAAAATGAGGTCACCAGAGGTCAATGACCTTCAGGATGGACTCAGAAGCGCCGCGTCGGTCAAATGAGGTCAGATGAGGTCAATGACCTTTGCTATCCTCTTAGAAGCTCCGACACACGCAAAATGAGGTCAGCAGAGGTCAATGACCTTTGCTATCTTCTGAGACGCTCCCGGACACGCAAAATGAGGTCACCAGAGGTCAATGACCATTGCTATCTTCTTAGACGCTTCCGGACACGCAAAATGAGGTCACCAGAGGTCAAGGACCTTTGCTATCTTCTAAGAAGCTCCCGGACACACAAAATGAGGTCACCAGAGGTCAATGACCTTTGCTATACACTTAGAAGCTACCGGACACGCAAAATGAGGTCAGCAGAGGTCAATGACCTTTGCTATCTTCTGAGACGCTCCCGGACACGCAAAATGATATCACCAGAGGTCAATGACCTTTGCTATCTTCTAAGACGCTTCCGGACACGCAAAATGAGGTCACCAGAGGTCAATGAACCTTGCTATCTTCTAAGACGCTCCCGGACACGCAAAATGAGGTCAGCAGAGGTCAATGACCTTTGCAATCTTCTAAGATGCTCCCGCACACGCAAAATGAGGTCACCAGAGGTCAATGACCTTTGCTATCTTCTAAGACTCTCCGGGACACGAAAAATGAGGTCACCAGTGGTCAATGACCTTTGCTATCTTCTAAGATGCTCCTGGACACGCAAAATGAGGTCACCAGAGGTCAATGACCTTTCCTATTTACTAAGACGCTTTCGGACACGCAAAATGATATCACCAGAAGTCAATGACCTTTGCTATCTTCTAAGACGCTCCCGCACACGCAAAATGAGGTCACCAGAGATCAATGACGTTTGCTATCTTCTAAGAAGCTCCCGGACACGCAAAATGAGGTCACCAGAGATCAATGAACTTTGCTATCTTCTAAGACGGTCCCGGACACGCAAAATGAGGTCACCAGAGGTCAATGAACTTTGCTATCTTCTAAGACGGTCCCGGACACGCAAAATGAGGTCACCAGAGGTCAATGACCTTTGCTATCTTCTAAGACGCTCCCGCACACGCAAAATGAGGTCACCTGATGTCAATGACCTTTGCTATCTTCTAAGTAGCTCCCGGACACGCAAAATGATGTCACCAGCTGTCAATGACCTTTGCAATCTTTTAAGACGCTCCCGCACACGCAAAATGAGGTCATCAGAGGTCAATGACCTTTGCTATCATCTAAGAAGCTCCCGAACACGCAAAATGATGTCACCAGAGGTCAATGACTTTTGCTATCTTCTAAGAAGCTCCCGGACACGCAAAATGAGGTCACCAGAGGTCAATGAACTTTGCTATCTTCTAAGACGCTCCCGGACACGCAAAATGAGGTCAGCATAGGTCAATGACCTTTGCAATCTTCTAAGACGCTCCCGCACACGCAAAATGAGGTCACCAGAGGTCAATGACCTTTGCTATCTTCTAAGATGCTCCTGGACACGCAAAATGAGGTCACCAGAGGTCAATGACCTTTCCTATTTACTAAGACGCTCCCGGACACGCAAAATGATGTCACCAGAAGTCAATGACCTTTGCTATCTTCTAAGACGCTCCCGCACACGCAAAATGAGGTCACCAGAGATCAATGACGTTTGCTATCTTCTAAGAAGCTCCCGGACACGCAAAATGAGGTCACCAGAGATCAATGAACTTTGCTATCTTCTAAGACGGTCCCGGACACGCAAAATGAGGTCACCAGAGGTCAATGAACTTTGCTATCTTCTAAGACGGTCCCGGACACGCAAAATGAGGTCACCAGAGGTCAATGACCTTTGCTATCTTCTAAGACGCTCCCGCACACGCAAAATGAGGTCACCTGATGTCAATGACCTTTGCTATCTTCTAAGTAGCTCCCGGACACGCAAAATGATGTCACCAGCTGTCAATGACCTTTGCAATCTTTTAAGACGCTCCCGCACACGCAAAATGAGATTACCAGAGGTCAATGACCTTTGCTATCATCTAAGAAGCTCCCGGACACGCAAAATGAGGTCAACATAGGTCAATGACGTTTGCTATCTTCCAAGAAGTTCCCGGACACGCAAAATGATGTCACCAGAGGTCAATGACCTTTGCTATCTTCTAAGAAGCTCCCGGACACGCTAAATGAGGTCACCAGAGGTCAATGAACTTTGCTATCTTCTAAGACGGTCCCGGACACGCAAAATGAGGTCACCAGAGGTCAATGACCTTTGCTATCTTCTAAGACGCTCCCGCACACGCAAAATGAGGTCATCAGAGGTCAATGACCTTTGCTATCATCTAAGAAGCTCCCGGACACGCAAAATGATGTCACCAGAGGTAAATGACTTTTGCTATCTTCTAAGAAGCTCCCGGACACGCAAAATGAGGTCACCAGAGGTCAATGACTTTTGCTATACTCTTAGAAGCTACCGGACACGCAAAATGAGGTCAGCAGAGGTCAATTACCTTTGCTATTTTCTGAGACGCTCCCGAACACGCAAAATGAGGTCACCAGAGGTCAATGACCTTTGCTATCTTCTAAGACGCTTCCGGACACGCAAAATGAGGTCACCAGAGGTCAATGAACTTTGCTATCTTCTAAGACGCTCCGACACACGCAAAATGAGGTCAGCAGAGGTCAATGACCATTGCTATCTTCTTAGACGCTTCCGGACACGCAAAATGAGGTCACCAGAGGTCAAGGACCTTTGCTATCTTCTAAGAAGCTACCGGACACACAAAATGAGGTCACCAGAGGTCAATGACCTTTGCTATACACTTAGAAGCTACCGGACACGCAAAATGAGGTCAGCAGAGGTCAATGACCTTTGCTATCTTCTGAGACGCTCCCGGACACGCAAAATGAGGTCACCAGAGGTCAATGACCTTTGCTATCTTCTAAGACGCTTCCGGACACGCAAAATGAGGTCACCAGAGGTCAATGAACTTTGCTATCTTCTAAGACGCTCCCGGACACGCAAAATGAGGTCAGCAGAGGTCAATGACCTTTGCTATCTTCTAAGACGCTCCCGCACACGCAAAATGAGGTCACCAGAGGTCAATGACCTTTGCTATCTTCTAAGACTCTCCGGGACACGAAAAATGAGGTCACCAGTGGTCAATGACCTTTGCTATCTTCTAAGATGCTCCTGGACACGCAAAATGAGGTCACCAGAGGTCAATGACCTTTCCTATTTACTAAGACGCTCCCGGACACGCAAAATGATATCACCAGAAGTCAATGACCTTTGCTATCTTCTAAGACGCTCCCGCACACGCAAAATGAGGTCACCAGAGATCAATGACGTTTGCTATCTTCTAAGAAGCTCCCGGACACGCAAAATGAGGTCACCAGAGATCAATGAACTTTGCTATCTTCTAAGACGGTCCCGGACACGCAAAATGAGGTCACCAGAGGTCAATGAACTTTGCTATCTTCTAAGACGGTCCCGGACACGCAAAATGAGGTCACCAGAGGTCAATGACCTTTGCTATCTTCTAAGACGCTCCCGCACACGCAAAATGAGGTCACCTGATGTCAATGACCTTTGCTATCTTCTAAGTAGCTCCCGGACACGCAAAATGATGTCACCAGCTGTCAATGACCTTTGCAATCTTTTAAGACGCTCCCGCACACGCAAAATGAGATTACCAGAGGTCAATGACCTTTTCTATCATCTAAGAAGCTCCCGGACACGCAAAATGAGGTCAACAGAGGTCAATGACGTTTGCTATCTTCTAAGAAGTTCCCGGACACGCAAAATGATGTCACCAGAGGTCAATGACCTTTGCTATCTTCTAAGAAGCTCCCGGACACGCAAAATGAGGTCACCAGAGGTCAATGACCTTTGCTATCTTCTAAGACGCTCCCGGACACGCTAAATGAGGTCACCAGAGGTCAATGAACTTTGCTATCTTCTAAGACGGTCCCGGACACGCAAAATGAGGTCACCAGAGGTCAATGACCTTTGCTATCCTCTAAGACGCTCCCGCACACGCAAAATGAGGTCATCAGAGGTCAATGACCTTTGCTATCATCTAAGAAGCTCCCGAACACGCAAAATGATGTCACCAGAGGTCAATGACTTTTGCTATCTTCTAAGAAGCTCCCGGACACGCAAAATGAGGTCACCAGAGGTCAATGACCTTTGCTATCTTCTAAGACTCTCCGGGACACGAAAAATGAGGTCACCAGTGGTCAATGACCTTTGCTATCTTCTAAGATGCTCCTGGACACGCAAAATGAGGACACCAGAGGTCAATGACCTTTCCTATTTACTAAGACGCTCCCGGACACGCAAAATGATGTCACCAGAAGTCAATGACCTTTGCTATCTTCTAAGACGCTCCCGCACACGCAAAATGAGGTCACCAGAGATCAATGACGTTTGCTATCTTCTAAGAAGCTCCCGGACACGCAAAATGAGGTCACCAGAGATCAATGAACTTTGCTATCTTCTAAGACGGTCCCGGACACGCAAAATGAGGTCACCAGAGGTCAATGAACTTTGCTATCTTCTAAGACGGTCCCGGACACGCAAAATGAGGTCACCAGAGGTCAATGACCTTTGCTATCTTCTAAGACGCTCCCGCACACGCAAAATGAGGTCACCTGATGTCAATGACCTTTGCTATCTTCTAAGTAGCTCCCGGACACGCAAAATGATGTCACCAGCTGTCAATGACCTTTGCAATCTTTTAAGACGCTCCCGCACACGCAAAATGAGATTACCAGAGGTCAATGACCTTTGCTATCATCTAAGAAGCTCCCGGACACGCAAAATGAGGTCAACAGAGGTCAATGACGTTTGCTATCTTCTAAGAAGTTCCCGGACACGCAAAATGATGTCACCAGAGGTCAATGACCTTTGCTATCTTCTAAGAAGCTCCCGGACACGCTAAATGAGGTCACCAGAGGTCAATGACCTTTGCTATCTTCTAAGACGCTTCCGGACACGCAAAATGAGGTCACCAGAGGTCAATGAACTTTGCTATCTTCTAAGACGCTCCGACACACGCAAAATGAGGTCAGCAGAGGTCAATAAACTTTGCTATCTTCTGAGACGCTCCCGGACACGCAAAATGAGGTCACCAGAGGTCAATGACCATTGCTATCTTCTTAGACGCTTCCGGACACGCAAAATGAGGTCACCATGGGTCAAGGACCTTTGCTATCTTCTAAGACGCTCCCGCACACGCAAAATGAGATCACCAGAGGTCAATGACCTTTGCTATTTTCTAAGAAGCTCCCGGGCACGCAAAATGAGGTCACCAGAGGCCAATGACCTTTGCTATCTTCTGAGACGCTCCCGGACACGCAAAATGAGGTCACCAGAGATCAATGACCTTTGCTATACTCTTAGAAGCTCCCGGACACGCAAAATGAGGTCACCAGAGGTCAATGACCTTTGCTATCTTCTAAGACAATCCCGGACACGCAAAATGAGGTCACCAGAGGTCAATGACCTTTGCTATCTTCTGAGACGCTCCCGCACACGCAAAATGAGGTCACCAGATGTCAATGACCTTTGCTATCTTCTAAGAAGCTCCAGGACACGCAAAATGAGGTCACCAGAGGTCAATGACATTTGCTATCATCTGAGACGCTCCCGGACACGCAAAATGAGGTCACCAGAGGTCAATGACCTTTGCTATTTTCTAAGAAGCTCCTGGGCACGCAAAATGAGGTCACCAGAGGTCAATGACCTTTGCTACCTTCTAAGACAATCCCGGACACGCAAAATGAGGTCACCAGAGGTCAATGACATTTGCTATCTTCTGAGACGCTCCCGGACACGCAAAATGAGGTCACCAGAGGTCAATGACCTTTGCTATCTTCTAAGACGCTTCCGGACACGCAAAATGAGGTCACCAGAGGTCAATGAACTTTGCTATCTTCTAAGACGCTCCCGGACACGCAAAATGAGGTCAGCAGAGGTCAATGACCTTTGCAATCTTCTAAGACGCTCCCGCACACGAAAAATGAGGTCACCAGTGGTCAATGACCTTTGCTATCTTCTAAGAAGCTCCTGGACACGCAAAATGAGGTCACCAGAGGTCAATGACCTTTCCTATTTACTAAGACGCTCCCGGACACGCAAAATGATGTCACCAGAGGTCAATGACCTTTGCTATCTTCTAAGAAGCTCCCGGACACGCTAAATGAGGTCACCAGAGGTCAATGAACTTTGCTATCTTCTAAGACGGTCCCGGACACGCAAAATGAGGTCACCAGAGGTCAATGACCTTTGCTATCTTCTAAGACGCTCCCGCACACGCAAAATGAGGTCATCAGAGGTCAATGACCTTTGCTATCATCTAAGAAGCTCCCGGACACGCAAAATGATGTCACCAGAGGTAAGTGACTTTTGCTATCTTCTAAGAAGCTCCCGGACACGCAAAATGAGGTCACCAGAGGTCAATGACCTTTGCTATACTCTTAGAAGCTACCGGACACGGAAAATGAGGTCAGCAGAGGTCAATTACCTTTGCTATCTTCTGAGACGCTCCCGAACACGCAAAATGAGGTCACCAGAGGTCAATGACCTTTGCTATCTTCTAAGACGCTTCCGGACACGCAAAATGAGGTCACCAGAGGTCAATGAACTTTGCTATCTTCTAAGACGCTCCGACACACGCAAAATGAAATCAGCAGAGGTCAATGACCATTGCTATCTTCTTAGACGCTTCCGGACACGCAAAATGAGGTCACCAGAGGTCAAGGACCTTTGCTATCTTCTAAGAAGCTCCCGGACACACAAAATGAGGTCACCAGAGGTCAATGACCTTTGCTATACACTTAGAAGCTACCGGACACGCAAAATGAGGTCAGCAGAGGTCAATGACCTTTGCTATCTTCTGAGACGCTCCCGGACACGCAAAATGAGGTCACCAGAGGTCAATGACCTTTGCTATCTTCTAAGACGCTTCCGGACACGCAAAATGAGGTCACCAGAGGTCAATGAACTTTGCTATCTTCTAAGACGCTCCCGGACACGCAAAATGAGGTCAGCAGAGGTCAATGACCTTTGCAATCTTCTAAGACGCTCCCGCACACGCAAAATGAGGTCACCAGAGGTCAATGACCTTTGCTATCTTCTAAGACTCTCCGGGACACGAAAAATGAGGTCACCAGTGGTCAATGACCTTTGCTATCTTCTAAGATGCTCCTGGACACGCAAAATGAGGTCACCAGAGGTCAATGACCTTTCCTATTTACTAAGACGCTCCCGGACACGCAAAATGATATCACCAGAAGTCAATGACCTTTGCTATCTTCTAAGACGCTCCCGCACACGCAAAATGAGGTCACCAGAGATCAATGACGTTTGCTATCTTCTAAGAAGCTCCCGGACACGCAAAATGAGGTCACCAGAGATCAATGAACTTTGCTATCTTCTAAGACGGTCCCGGACACGCAAAATGAGGTCACCAGAGGTCAATGAACTTTGCTATCTTCTAAGACGGTCCCGGACACGCAAAATGAGGTCACCAGAGGTCAATGACCTTTGCTATCTTCTAAGACGCTCCCGCACACGCAAAATGAGGTCACCTGATGTCAATGACCTTTGCTATCTTCTAAGTAGCTCCCGGACACGCAAAATGATGTCACCAGCTGTCAATGACCTTTGCAATCTTTTAAGACGCTCCCGCACACGCAAAATGAGATTACCAGAGGTCAATGACCTTTTCTATCATCTAAGAAGCTCCCGGACACGCAAAATGAGGTCAACAGAGGTCAATGACGTTTGCTATCTTCTAAGAAGTTCCCGGACACGCAAAATGATGTCACCAGAGGTCAATGACCTTTGCTATCTTCTAAGAAGCTCCCGGACACGCAAAATGAGGTCACCAGAGGTCAATGACCTTTGCTATCTTCTAAGACGCTCCCGGACACGCTAAATGAGGTCACCAGAGGTCAATGACCTTTGCTATCTTCTAAGACGCTTCCGGACACGCAAAATGAGATCACCAGAGGTCAATGAACTTTGCTATCTTCTAAGACGCTCCGACACACGCAAAATGAGGTCAGCAGAGGTCAATGACCTTTGCTATCTTCTGAGACGCTCCCGGACACGCAAAATGAGGTCACCAGAGGTCAATGACCATTGCTATCTTCTTAGACGCTTCCGGACACGCAAAATGAGGTCACCATGGGTCAAGGACCTTTGCTATCTTCTAAGACGCTCCCGCACTCGCAAAATGAGATCACCAGAGGTCAATGACCTTTGCTATTTTCTAAGAAGCTCCCGGGCACGCAAAATGAGGTCACCAGAGGCCAATGACCTTTGCTATCTTCTGAGACGCTCCCGGACACGCAAAATGAGGTCACCAGAGATCAATGACCTTTGCTATACTCTTAGAAGCTCCCGGACACGCAAAATGAGGTCACCAGAGGTCAATGACCTTTGCTATCTTCTAAGACAATCCCGGACACGCAAAATGAGGTCACCAGAGGTCAATGACCTTTGCTATCTTCTGAGACGCTCCCGCACACGCAAAATGAGGTCACCAGATGTCAATGACCTTTGCTATCTTCTAAGAAGCTCCAGGACACGCAAAATGAGGTCACCAGAGGTCAATGACATTTGCTATCATCTGAGACGCTCCCGGACACGCAAAATGAGGTCACCAGAGGTCAATGACCTTTGCTATTTTCTAAGAAGCTCCTGGGCACGCAAAATGAGGTCACCAGAGGTCAATGACCTTTGCTACCTTCTAAGACAATCCCGGACACGCAAAATGAGGTCACCAGAGGTCAATGACATTTGCTATCTTCTGAGACGCTCCCGGACACGCAAAATGAGGTCACCAGAGGTCAATGACCTTTGCTATCTTCTAAGACGCTTCCGGACACGCAAAATGAGGTCACCAGAGGTCAATGAACTTTGCTATCTTCTAAGACGCTCCCGGACACGCAAAATGAGGTCACCAGAGGTCAATGACCTTTGCAATCTTCTAAGACGCTCCCGCACACGCAAAATAAGGTCACCAGAGGTCAATGACCTTTGCTATCTTCTAAGACTCTCCGGGACACGAAAAATGAGGTCACCAGTGGTCAATGACCTTTGCTATCTTCTAAGAAGCTCCTGGACACGCAAAATGAGGTCACCAGAGGTCAATGACCTTTCCTATTTACTAAGACGCTCCCGGACACGCAAAATGATGTCACCAGAGGTCAATGACCTTTGCTATCTTCTAAGAAGCTCCCGGACACGCTAAATGAGGTCACCAGAGGTCAATGAACTTTGCTATCTTCTAAGACGGTCCCGGACACGCAAAATGAGGTCACCAGAGGTCAATGACCTTTGCTATCTTCTAAGACGCTCCCGCACACGCAAAATGAGGTCATCAGAGGTCAATGACCTTTGCTATCATCTAAGAAGCTCCCGGACACGCAAAATGATGTCACCAGAGGTAAATGACTTTTGCTATCTTCTAAGAAGCTCCCGGATACGCAAAATGAGGTCACCAGAGGTCAATGACCTTTGCTATACTCTTAGAAGCTACCGGACACGCAAAATGAGGTCAGCAGAGGTCAATTACCTTTGCTATCTTCTGAGACGCTCCCGAACACGCAAAATGAGGTCACCAGAGGTCAATGACCTTTGCTATCTTCTAAGACGCTTCCGGACACGCAAAATGAGGTCACCAGAGGTCAATGAACTTTGCTATCTTCTAAGACGCTCCGACACACGCAAAATGAGGTCAGCAGAGGTCAATGACCATTGCTATCTTCTTAGACGCTTCCGGACACGCAAAATGAGGTCACCAGAGGTCAAGGACCTTTGCTATCTTCTAAGAAGCTCCCGGACACACAAAATGAGGTCACCAGAGGTCAATGACCTTTGCTATTTTCTAAGAAGCTCCCGGGCACGCAAAATGAGGTCACCAGAGGCCAATGACCTTTGCTATCTTCTGAGACGCTCCCGGACACGCAAAATGAGGTCACCAGAGATCAATGACCTTTGCTATACTCTTAGAAGCTCCCGGACACGCAAAATGAGGTCACCAGAGGTCAATGACCTTTGCTATCTTCTAAGACAATCCCGGACACGCAAAATGAGGTCACCAGAGGTCAATGACCTTTGCTATCTTCTGAGACGCTGCCGCACACGCAAAATGAGGTCACCAGATGTCAATGACCTTTGCTATCTTCTAAGAAGCTCCAGGACACGCAAAATGAGGTCACCAGAGGTCAATGACATTTGCTATCATCTGAGACGCTCCCGGACACGCAAAATGAGGTCACCAGAGGTCAATGACCATTGCTATCTTCTTAGACGCTTCCGGACACGCAAAATGAGGTCACCATGGGTCAAGGACCTTTGCTATCTTCTAAGACGCTCCCGCACACGCAAAATGAGATCACCAGAGGTCAATGACCTTTGCTATTTTCTAAGAAGCTCCCGGGCACGCAAAATGAGGTCACCAGAGGCCAATGACCTTTGCTATCTTCTGAGACGCTCCCGGACACGCAAAATGAGGTCACCAGAGATCAATGACCTTTGCTATACTCTTAGAAGCTCCCGGACACGCAAAATGAGGTCACCAGAGGTCAATGACCTTTGCTATCTTCTAAGACAATCCCGGACACGCAAAATGAGGTCACCAGAGGTCAATGACCTTTGCTATCTTCTGAGACGCTCCCGCACACGCAAAATGAGGTCACCAGATGTCAATGACCTTTGCTATCTTCTAAGAAGCTCCAGGACACGCAAAATGAGGTCACCAGAGGTCAATGACCATTGCTATCTTCTTAGACGCTTCCGGACACGCAAAATGAGGTCACCATGGGTCAAGGACCTTTGCTATCTTCTAAGACGCTCCCGCACACGCAAAATGAGATCACCAGAGGTCAATGACCTTTGCTATTTTCTAAGAAGCTCCCGGGCACGCAAAATGAGGTCACCAGAGGCCAATGACCTTTGCTATCTTCTGAGACGCTCCCGGACACGCAAAATGAGGTCACCAGAGATCAATGACCTTTGCTATACTCTTAGAAGCTCCCGGACACGCAAAATGAGGTCACCAGAGGTCAATGACCTTTGCTATCTTCTAAGACAATCCCGGACACGCAAAATGAGGTCACCAGAGGTCAATGACCTTTGCTATCTTCTGAGACGCTCCCGCACACGCAAAATGAGGTCACCAGATGTCAATGACCTTTGCTATCTTCTAAGAAGCTCCAGGACACGCAAAATGAGGTCACCAGAGGTCAATGACATTTGCTATCATCTGAGACGCTCCCGGACACGCAAAATGAGGTCACCAGAGGTCAATGACCTTTGCTATTTTCTAAGAAGCTCCTGGGCACGCAAAATGAGGTCACCAGAGGTCATTGACCTTTGCTACCTTCTAAGACAATCCCGGACACGCAAAATGAGGTCACCAGAGGTCAATGACATTTGCTATCTTCTGAGACGCTCCCGGACACGCAAAATGAGGTCACCAGAGGTCAATGACCTTTGCTATCTTCTAAGACGCTTCCGGACACGCAAAATGAGGTCACCAGAGGTCAATGAACTTTGCTATCTTCTAAGACGCTCCCGGACACGCAAAATGAGGTCACCAGAGGTCAATGACCTTTGCAATCTTCTAAGACGCTCCCGCACACGCAAAATAAGGTCACCAGAGGTCAATGACCTTTGCTATCTTCTAAGACTCTCCGGGACACGAAAAATGAGGTCACCAGTGGTCAATGACCTTTGCTATCTTCTAAGAAGCTCCTGGACACGCAAAATGAGGTCACCAGAGGTCAATGACCTTTCCTATTTACTAAGACGCTCCCGGACACGCAAAATGATGTCACCAGAGGTCAATGACCTTTGCTATCTTCTAAGAAGCTCCCGGACACGCTAAATGAGGTCACCAGAGGTCAATGAACTTTGCTATCTTCTAAGACGGTCCCGGACACGCAAAATGAGGTCACCAGAGGTCAATGACCTTTGCTATCTTCTAAGACGCTCCCGCACACGCAAAATGAGGTCATCAGAGGTCAATGACCTTTGCTATCATCTAAGAAGCTCCCGGACACGCAAAATGATGTCACCAGAGGTAAATGACTTTTGCTATCTTCTAAGAAGCTCCCGGATACGCAAAATGAGGTCACCAGAGGTCAATGACCTTTGCTATACTCTTAGAAGCTACCGGACACGCAAAATGAGGTCAGCAGAGGTCAATTACCTTTGCTATCTTCTGAGACGCTCCCGAACACGCAAAATGAGGTCACCAGAGGTCAATGACCTTTGCTATCTTCTAAGACGCTTCCGGACACGCAAAATGAGGTCACCAGAGGTCAATGAACTTTGCTATCTTCTAAGACGCTCCGACACACGCAAAATGAGGTCAGCAGAGGTCAATGACCATTGCTATCTTCTTAGACGCTTCCGGACACGCAAAATGAGGTCACCAGAGGTCAAGGACCTTTGCTATCTTCTAAGAAGCTCCCGGACACACAAAATGAGGTCACCAGAGGTCAATGACCTTTGCTATACACTTAGAAGCTACCGGACACGCAAAATGAGGTCAGCAGAGGTCAATGACCTTTGCTATCTTCTGAGACGCTCCCGGACACGCAAAATGAGGTCACCAGAGGTCAATGACCTTTGCTATCTTCTAAGACGCTTCCGGACACGCAAAATGAGGTCACCAGAGGTCAATGAACTTTGCTATCTTCTAAGACGCTCCCGGACACGCAAAATGAGGTCAGCAGAGGTCAATGACCTTTGCAATCTTCTAAGACGCTCCCGCACACGCAAAATGAGGTCACCAGAGGTCAATGACCTTTGCTATCTTCTAAGACTCTCCGGGACACGAAAAATGAGGTCACCAGTGGTCAATGACCTTTGCTATCTTCTAAGATGCTCCTGGACACGCAAAATGAGGTCACCAGAGGTCAATGACCTTTCCTATTTACTAAGACGCTCCCGGACACGCAAAATGATATCACCAGAAGTCAATGACCTTTGCTATCTTCTAAGACGCTCCCGCACACGCAAAATGAGGTCACCAGAGATCAATGACGTTTGCTATCTTCTAAGAAGCTCCCGGACACGCAAAATGAGGTCACCAGAGATCAATGAACTTTGCTATCTTCTAAGACGGTCCCGGACACGCAAAATGAGGTCACCAGAGGTCAATGAACTTTGCTATCTTCTAAGACGGTCCCGGACACGCAAAATGAGGTCACCAGAGGTCAATGACCTTTGCTATCTTCTAAGACGCTCCCGCACACGCAAAATGAGGTCACCTGATGTCAATGACCTTTGCTATCTTCTAAGTAGCTCCCGGACACGCAAAATGATGTCACCAGCTGTCAATGACCTTTGCAATCTTTTAAGACGCTCCCGCACACGCAAAATGAGATTACCAGAGGTCAATGACCTTTTCTATCATCTAAGAAGCTCCCGGACACGCAAAATGAGGTCAACAGAGGTCAATGACGTTTGCTATCTTCTAAGAAGTTCCCGGACACGCAAAATGATGTCACCAGAGGTCAATGACCTTTGCTATCTTCTAAGAAGCTCCCGGACACGCAAAATGAGGTCACCAGAGGTCAATGACCTTTGCTATCTTCTAAGACGCTCCCGGACACGCTAAATGAGGTCACCAGAGGTCAATGAACTTTGCTATCTTCTAAGACGGTCCCGGACACGCAAAATGAGGTCACCAGAGGTCAATGACCTTTGCTATCTTCTAAGACGCTCCCGCACACGCAAAATGAGGTCATCAGAGGTCAATGACCTTTGCTATCATCTAAGAAGCTCCCGAACACGCAAAATGATGTCACCAGAGGTCAATGACTTTTGCTATCTTCTAAGAAGCTCCCGGACACGCAAAATGAGGTCACCAGAGGTCAATGAACTTTGCTATCTTCTAAGACGCTCCCGGACACGCAAAATGAGGTCAGCATAGGTCAATGACCTTTGCAATCTTCTAAGACGCTCCCGCACACGCAAAATGAGGTCAACAGAGGTCAATGACGTTTGCTATCTTCTGAGAAGTTCCCGGACACGCAAAATGATGTCACCAGAGGTCAATGACCTTTGCTATCTTCTAAGAAGCTCCCGGACACGCAAAATGAGGTCACCAGAGGTCAATGACCTTTGCTATCTTCTAAGACGCTCCCGGACACGCTAAATGAGGTCACCAGAGGTCAATGAACTTTGCTATCTTCTAAGACGTCCCCGGACACGCAAAATGAGGTCACCAGAGGTCAATGACCTTTGCTATCTTCTAAGACGCTCCCGCACACGCAAAATGAGGTCACCAGAGGTCAATGACCTTTGCTATACACTTAGAAGCTCCCGGACACGCAAAATGAGGTCAGCAGAGGTCAATGACCTTTGCAATCTTCTAAGACGTTCCCGCACACGCAAAATGAGGTCACCAGAGGTCAATGACCTTTGTTATCTTCTAAGACTCTCCGGGACACGAAAAATAAGGTCACCAGTGGTCAATGACCTTTGCTATCTTCTAAGAAGCTCCCGGACACGCAAAATGAGGTCAACAGAGGTCAATGACGTTTGCTATCTTCTAAGAAGTTCCCGGACACGCAAAATGATGTCACCAGAGGTCAATGACCTTTGCTATCTTCTAAGACGGTCCCGGACACGCAAAATGAGGTCACCAGAGGTCAATGACATTTGCTATCTTCTAAGACGCTCCCGCACACGCAAAATGAGGTCATCAGAGGTCAATGACCTTTGCTATCATCTAAGAAGCTCCCGGACACGCAAAATGATGTCACCAGAGGTCAATGACCTTTGCTATCCTCTTAGAAGCTCCGACACACGCAAAATGAGGTCACCAGAGGTCAATGACCTTTGCTATACTCTTAGAAGCTACCGGACACGCAAAATGAGGTCAGCAGAGGTCAATTACCTTTGCTATCTTCTGAGACGCTCCCGAACACGCAAAATGAGGTCACCAGAGGTCAATGACCTTTGCTATCTTCTAAGACGCTTCCGGACACGCAAAATGAGTTCACCAGTGGTCAATGAACTTTGCTATCTTCTAAGACGCTCCCGGACACGCAAAATGAGGTCAGCATAGGTCAATGACCTTTGCAATCTTCTAAGACGCTCCCGCACACGCAAAATGAGGTCACCAGAGGTCAAGGACCTTTGCTATCTTCTAAGAAGCTCCCGGACACGCAAAATGAGGTCACCAGAGATCAATGACGTTTGCAATCTTCTAAGAAGCTCCCGGACACGCAAAATGAGGTCACCAGAGATCAATGAACTTTGCTATCTTCTAAGACGGTCCCGGACACGCAAAATGAGGTCACCAGAGGTCAATGAACTTTGCTATCTTCTAAGACGGTCCCGGACACGCAAAATGAGGTCACCAGAGGTCAATGACCTTTGCTATCTTCTAAGACGCTCCCGCACACGCAAAATGAGGTCACCTGATGTCAATGACCTTTGCTATCTTCTAAGTAGCTCCCGGACACGCAAAATGATGTCACCAGCTGTCAATGACCTTTGCAATCTTTTAAGACGCTCCCGCACACGCAAAATGAGATTACCAGAGGTCAATGACCTTTTCTATCATCTAAGAAGCTCCCGGACACGCAAAATGAGGTCAACAGAGGTCAATGACGTTTGCTATCTTCTAAGAAGTTCCCGGACACGCAAAATGATGTCACCAGAGGTCAATGACCTTTGCTATCTTCTAAGAAGCTCCCGGACACGCAAAATGAGGTCACCAGAGGTCAATGACCTTTGCTATCTTCTAAGACGCTCCCGGACACGCTAAATGAGGTCACCAGAGGTCAATGAACTTTGCTATCTTCTAAGACGGTCCCGGACACGCAAAATGAGGTCACCAGAGGTCAATGACCTTTGCTATCTTCTAAGACGCTCCCGCACACGCAAAATGAGGTCATCAGAGGTCAATGACCTTTGCTATCATCTAAGAAGCTCCCGAACACGCAAAATGATGTCACCAGAGGTCAATGACTTTTGCTATCTTCTAAGAAGCTCCCGGACACGCAAAATGAGGTCACCAGAGGTCAATGAACTTTGCTATCTTCTAAGACGCTCCCGGACACGCAAAATGAGGTCAGCATAGGTCAATGACCTTTGCAATCTTCTAAGACGCTCCCGAACACGCAAAATGAGGTCAACAGTGGTCAATGACGTTTGCTATCTTCTGAGAAGTTCCCGGACACGCAAAATGATGTCACCAGAGGTCAATGACCTTTGCTATCTTCTAAGAAGCTCCCGGACACGCAAAATGAGGTCACCAGAGGTCAATGACCTTTGCTATCTTCTAAGACGCTCCCGGACACGCTAAATGAGGTCACCAGAGGTCAATGAACTTTGCTATCTTCTAAGACGTCCCCGGACACGCAAAATGAGGTCACCAGAGGTCAATGACCTTTGCTATCTTCTAAGACGCTCCCGCACACGCAAAATGAGGTCACCAGAGGTCAATGACCTTTGCTATACACTTAGAAGCTACCGGACACGCAAAATGAGGTCAGCAGAGGTCAATGACCTTTGCAATCTTCTAAGACGTTCCCGCACACGCAAAATGAGGTCACCAGAGGTCAATGACTTTTGTTATCTTCTAAGACTCTCCGGGACACGAAAAATAAGGTCACCAGTGGTCAATGACCTTTGCTATCTTCTAAGAAGCTCCCGGACACGCAAAATGAGGTCAACAGAGGTCAATGACGTTTGCTATCTTCTAAGAAGTTCCCGGACACGCAAAATGATGTCACCAGAGGTCAATGACCTTTGCTATCTTCTAAGACGGTCCCGGACACGCAAAATGAGGTCACCAGAGGTCAATGACATTTGCTATCTTCTAAGACGCTCCCGCACACGCAAAATGAGGTCATCAGAGGTCAATGACCTTTGCTATCATCTAAGAAGCTCCCGGACACGCAAAATGATGTCACCAGAGGTCAATGACCTTTGCTATCCTCTTAGAAGCTCCGACACACGCAAAATGAGGTCACCAGAGGTCAATGACCTTTGCTATACTCTTAGAAGCTACCGGACACGCAAAATGAGGTCAGCAGAGGTCAATTACCTTTGCTATCTTCTGAGACGCTCCCGAACACGCAAAATGAGGTCACCAGAGGTCAATGACCTTTGCTATCTTCTAAGACGCTTCCGGACACGCAAAATGAGTTCACCAGTGGTCAATGAACTTTGCTATCTTCTAAGACGCTCCCGGACACGCAAAATGAGGTCAGCATAGGTCAATGACCTTTGCAATCTTCTAAGACGCTCCCGCACACGCAAAATGAGGTCACCAGAGGTCAAGGACCTTTGCTATCTTCTAAGAAGCTCCCGGACACGCAAAATGAGGTCACCAGAGGTCAATGACCATTGCTATCTTCTTAGACGCTTCCGGACACGCAAAATGAGGTCACCAGAGGTCAAGGACCTTTGCTATCTTCTAAGACGCTCCCGCACACGCAAAATGAGATCACCAGAGGTCAATGACCTTTGCTATTTTCTAAGAAGCTCCCGGGCACGCAAAATGAGGTCACCAGAGGCCAATGACCTTTGCTATCTTCTGAGACGCTCCCGGACACGCAAAATGAGGTCACCAGAGATCAATGACCTTTGCTATACTCTTAGAAGCTCCCGGACACGCAAAATGAGGTCAGCATAGGTCAATGACCTTTGCTATCTTCTGAGACGCTCCCGGACACGCAAAATGAGGTCACCAGAGGTCAATGACCTTTCCTATTTACTAAGACGCTCCCGGACACGCAAAATGATATCACCAGTAGTCAATGACCTTTGCTATCTTCTAAGACGCTCCCCCACACGCAAAATGAGGTCACCAGAGATCAATGACGTTTGCTATCTTCTAAGAAGCTCCCGGACACGCAAAATGAGGTCACCAGAGATCAATGAACTTTGCTATCTTCTAAGACGGTCCCGGACACGCAAAATGAGGTCACCAGAGGTCAATGAACTTTGCTATCTTCTAAGACGGTCCCGGACACGCAAAATGAGGTCACCAGAGGTCAATGACCTTTGCTATCTTCTAAGACGCTCCCGCACACGCAAAATGAGGTCACCTGATGTCAATGACCTTTGCTATCTTCTAAGTAGCTCCCGGACACGCAAAATGATGTCACCAGCTGTCAATGACCTTTGCAATCTTTTAAGACGCTCCCGCACACGCAAAATGAGATTACCAGAGGTCAATGACCTTTTCTATCATCTAAGAAGCTCCCGGACACGCAAAATGAGGTCAACAGAGGTCAATGACGTTTGCTATCTTCTAAGAAGTTCCCGGACACGCAAAATGATGTCACCAGAGGTCAATGACCTTTGCTATCTTCTAAGAAGCTCCCGGACACGCAAAATGAGGTCACCAGAGGTCAATGACCTTTGCTATCTTCTAAGACGCTCCCGGACACGCTAAATGAGGTCACCAGAGGTCAATGAACTTTGCTATCTTCTAAGACGGTCCCGGACACGCAAAATGAGGTCAGCAGAGGTCAATGACCTTTGCTATCTTCTAACACGCTCCCGGACACGCAAAATGAGGTCACCAGAGGTCAATGACCTTAGCTATCTTCGAAGAAGATCCCGGACACGCAAAATGAGGTCAGCATAGGTCAATGACCTTTGCAATCTTCTAAGACGCTCCCGCACACGCAAAATGAGGTCAACAGAGGTCAATGACGTTTGCTATCTTCTGAGAAGTTCCCGGACACGCAAAATGATGTCACCAGAGGTCAATGACCTTTGCTATCTTCTAAGAAGCTCCCGGACACGCAAAATGAGGTCACCAGAGGTCAATGACCTTTGCTATCTTCTAAGACGCTCCCGGACACGCTAAATGAGGTCACCAGAGGTCAATGAACTTTGCTATCTTCTAAGACGTCCCCGGACACGCAAAATGAGGTCACCAGAGGTCAATGACCTTTGCTATCTTCTAAGACGCTCCCGCACACGCAAAATGAGGTCACCAGAGGTCAATGACCTTTGCTATACACTTAGAAGCTACCGGACACGCAAAATGAGGTCAGCAGAGGTCAATGACCTTTGCAATCTTCTAAGACGTTCCCGCACACGCAAAATGAGGTCACCAGAGGTCAATGACCTTTGTTATCTTCTAAGACTCTCCGGGACACGAAAAATAAGGTCACCAGTGGTCAATGACCTTTGCTATCTTCTAAGAAGCTCCCGGACACGCAAAATGAGGTCAACAGAGGTCAATGACGTTTGCTATCTTCTAAGAAGTTCCCGGACACGCAAAATGATGTCACCAGAGGTCAATGACCTTTGCTATCTTCTAAGACGGTCCCGGACACGCAAAATGAGGTCACCAGAGGTCAATGACATTTGCTATCTTCTAAGACGCTCCCGCACACGCAAAATGAGGTCATCAGAGGTCAATGACCTTTGCTATCATCTAAGAAGCTCCCGGACACGCAAAATGATGTCACCAGAGGTCAATGACCTTTGCTATCCTCTTAGAAGCTCCGACACACGCAAAATGAGGTCACCAGAGGTCAATGACCTTTGCTATACTCTTAGAAGCTACCGGACACGCAAAATGAGGTCAGCAGAGGTCAATTACCTTTGCTATCTTCTGAGACGCTCCCGAACACGCAAAATGAGGTCACCAGAGGTCAATGACCTTTGCTATCTTCTAAGACGCTTCCGGACACGCAAAATGAGTTCACCAGTGGTCAATGAACTTTGCTATCTTCTAAGACGCTCCCGGACACGCAAAATGAGGTCAGCATAGGTCAATGACCTTTGCAATCTTCTAAGACGCTCCCGCACACGCAAAATGAGGTCACCAGAGGTCAAGGACCTTTGCTATCTTCTAAGAAGCTCCCGGACACGCAAAATGAGGTCACCAGAGATCAATGACGTTTGCAATCTTCTAAGAAGCTCCCGGACACGCAAAATGAGGTCACCAGAGATCAATGAACTTTGCTATCTTCTAAGACGGTCCCGGACACGCAAAATGAGGTCACCAGAGGTCAATGAACTTTGCTATCTTCTAAGACGGTCCCGGACACGCAAAATGAGGTCACCAGAGGTCAATGACCTTTGCTATCTTCTAAGACGCTCCCGCACACGCAAAATGAGGTCACCTGATGTCAATGACCTTTGCTATCTTCTAAGTAGCTCCCGGACACGCAAAATGATGTCACCAGCTGTCAATGACCTTTGCAATCTTTTAAGACGCTCCCGCACACGCAAAATGAGATTACCAGAGGTCAATGACCTTTTCTATCATCTAAGAAGCTCCCGGACACGCAAAATGAGGTCAACAGAGGTCAATGACGTTTGCTATCTTCTAAGAAGTTCCCGGACACGCAAAATGATGTCACCAGAGGTCAATGAACTTTGCTATCTTCTAAGAAGCTCCCGGACACGCAAAATGAGGTCACCAGAGGTCAATGACCTTTGCTATCTTCTAAGACGCTCCCGGACACGCTAAATGAGGTCACCAGAGGTCAATGAACTTTGCTATCTTCTAAGACGGTCCCGGACACGCAAAATGAGGTCACCAGAGGTCAATGACCTTTGCTATCTTCTAAGACGCTCCCGCACACGCAAAATGAGGTCATCAGAGGTCAATGACCTTTGCTATCATCTAAGAAGCTCCCGAACACGCAAAATGATGTCACCAGAGGTCAATGACTTTTGCTATCTTCTAAGAAGCTCCCGGACACGCAAAATGAGGTCACCAGAGGTCAATGAACTTTGCTATCTTCTAAGACGCTCCCGGACACGCAAAATGAGGTCAGCATAGGTCAATGACCTTTGCAATCTTCTAAGACGCTCCCGCACACGCAAAATGAGGTCAACAGAGGTCAATGACGTTTGCTATCTTCTGAGAAGTTCCCGGACACGCAAAATGATGTCACCAGAGGTCAATGACCTTTGCTATCTTCTAAGAAGCTCCCGGACACGCAAAATGAGGTCACCAGAGGTCAATGACCTTTGCTATCTTCTAAGACGCTCCCGGACACGCTAAATGAGGTCACCAGAGGTCAATGAACTTTGCTATCTTCTAAGACGTCCCCGGACACGCAAAATGAGGTCACCAGAGGTCAATGACCTTTGCTATCTTCTAAGACGCTCCCGCACACGCAAAATGAGGTCACCAGAGGTCAATGACCTTTGCTATACACTTAGAAGCTACCGGACACGCAAAATGAGGTCAGCAGAGGTCAATGACCTTTGCAATCTTCTAAGACGTTCCCGCACACGCAAAATGAGGTCACCAGAGGTCAATGACCTTTGTTATCTTCTAAGACTCTCCGGGACACGAAAAATAAGGTCACCAGTGGTCAATGACCTTTGCTATCTTCTAAGAAGCTCCCGGACACGCAAAATGAGGTCAACAGAGGTCAATGACGTTTGCTATCTTCTAAGAAGTTCCCGGACACGCAAAATGATGTCACCAGAGGTCAATGACCTTTGCTATCTTCTAAGACGGTCCCGGACACGCAAAATGAGGTCACCAGAGGTCAATGACATTTGCTATCTTCTAAGACGCTCCCGCACACGCAAAATGAGGTCATCAGAGGTCAATGACCTTTGCTATCATCTAAGAAGCTCCCGGACACGCAAAATGATGTCACCAGAGGTCAATGACCTTTGCTATCCTCTTAGAAGCTCCGACACACGCAAAATGAGGTCACCAGAGGTCAATGACCTTTGCTATACTCTTAGAAGCTACCGGACACGCAAAATGAGGTCAGCAGAGGTCAATTACCTTTGCTATCTTCTGAGACGCTCCCGAACACGCAAAATGAGGTCACCAGAGGTCAATGACCTTTGCTATCTTCTAAGACGCTTCCGGACACGCAAAATGAGTTCACCAGTGGTCAATGAACTTTGCTATCTTCTAAGACGCTCCCGGACACGCAAAATGAGGTCAGCATAGGTCAATGACCTTTGCAATCTTCTAAGACGCTCCCGCACACGCAAAATGAGGTCACCAGAGGTCAAGGACCTTTGCTATCTTCTAAGAAGCTCCCGGACACGCAAAATGAGGTCACCAGAGGTCAATGACCATTGCTATCTTCTTAGACGCTTCCGGACACGCAAAATGAGGTCACCAGAGGTCAAGGACCTTTGCTATCTTCTAAGACGCTCCCGCACACGCAAAATGAGATCACCAGAGGTCAATGACCTTTGCTATTTTCTAAGAAGCTCCCGGGCACGCAAAATGAGGTCACCAGAGGTCAATGACCTTTGCTATCTTCTGAGACGCTCCCGGACACGCAAAATGAGGTCACCAGAGATCAATGACCTTTGCTATACTCTTAGAAGCTCCCGGACACGCAAAATGAGGTCAGCATAGGTCAATGACCTTTGCTATCTTCTGAGACGCTCCCGGACACGCAAAATGAGGTCACCAGAGGTCAATGACCTTTGCTATACTCTTAGAAGCTCCCGGACACGGAAAATAAGGTCAGCAGAGGTCAATGAACTTTGCTATCTTCTAAGACGCTCCCGCACACGCAAAATGAGGTCACCAGATGTCAATGACCTTTACTATCTTCTAAGAAGCTCCCGGACACGCAAAATGATGTCACCAGAGGTCAATGACCTTCAGGATGGACTCAGAAGCGCCGCGTCGGTCAAATGAGGTCAGAAGAGGTCAATGACCTTTGCTATCCTCTTAGAAGCTCCCGGACACGCAAAATGAGGTCAGCAGAGGTCAATGACCTTTGCTATCTTCTGAGACGCTCCCGGACACGCAAAATGAGGTCACCAGAGGTCAATGACCATTGCTATCTTCTTAGACGCTTCCGGACACGCAAAATGAGGTCACCAGAGGTCAAGGACCTTTGCTATCTTCTAAGAAGCTCCCGGACACACAAAATGAGGTCACCAGAGGTCAATGACCTTTGCTATACACTTAGAAGCTACCGGACACGCAAAATGAGGTCAGCAGAGGTCAATGACCTTTGCTATCTTCTGAGACGCTCCCGGACACGCAAAATGAGGTCACCAGAGGTCAATGACCTTTGCTATCTTCTAAGAAGCTCCCGGACACGCAAAATGAGGTCACCAGAGGTCAATGACCTTTGCTATCTTCTGAGACACTCCCGAACACGCAAAATGAGGTCACCAGAGGTCAATGACCTTTGCTATCTTCTAAGACGCTTCCGGACACGCAAAATGAGGTCACCAGAGGTCAATGAACTTTGCTATCTTCTAAGACGCTCCCGGACACGCAAAATGAGGTCAGCAGAGGTCAATGACCTTTGCAATCTTCTAAGGCGCTCCCGCACACGCAAAATGAGGTCACCAGAGGTCAAGGACCTTTGCTATCTTCTAAGAAGCTCCCGGACACGCAAAATGAGGTCACCAGAGGTCAATGACCTTCAGGATGGACTCAGAAGCGCCGCGTCGGTCAAATGAGGTCAGATGAGGTCAATGACCTTTGCTATCCTCTTAGAAGCTCCGACACACGCAAAATGAGGTCAGCAGAGGTCAATGACCTTTGCTATCTTCTAACACGCTCCCGCACACGCAAAATGAGGTCACCAGATGTCAATGACATTTGCTATCTTCTAAGAAGCTCCCGGACACGCAAAATGATGTCACCAGAGGTCAATGACCTTCAGGATGGACTCAGAAGCGCCGCGTCGGTCAAATGAGGTCAGAAGAGGTCAATGACCTTTGCTATCCTCTTAGAAGCTCCGACACACGCAAAATGAGGTCACCAGAGGTCAATGACCTTTGCTATCTTCTAAGACTCTCCGGGACACGAAAAATGAGGTCACCAGTGGTCAATGACCTTTGCTATCTTCTACGAAGCTCCTGGACACGCAAAATGAGGTCACCAGAGGTCAATGACTTTTGCTATACTCTTAGAAGCTCCCGGACACGCAAAATGAGGTCAGCAGAGGTCAATGACCTTTGCTATTTTCTAAGAAGCTCCCGGACACGCAAAATGAGGTCACCAGAGGTCAATGACCTTTGCTATACTCTTAGAAGCTACCGGACACGCAAAATAAGGTCACCAGAGGTCAATGACCTTTGCTATCTTCTAAGACGGTCCCGGACACGCAAAATGAGGTCACCAGAGGTCAATGACATTTGCTATCTTCTAAGACGCTCCCGCACACGCAAAATGAGGTCATCAGAGGTCAATGACCTTTGCTATCATCTAAGAAGCTCCCGGACACGCAAAATGATGTCACCAGAGGTCAATGACCTTTGCTATCCTCTTAGAAGCTCCGACACACGCAAAATGAGGTCACCAGAGGTCAATGACCTTTGCTATACTCTTAGAAGCTACCGGACACGCAAAATGAGGTCAGCAGAGGTCAATTACCTTTGCTATCTTCTGAGACGCTCCCGAACACGCAAAATGAGGTCACCAGAGGTCAATGACCTTTGCTATCTTCTAAGACGCTTCCGGACACGCAAAATGAGTTCACCAGTGGTCAATGAACTTTGCTATCTTCTAAGACGCTCCCGGACACGCAAAATGAGGTCAGCATAGGTCAATGACCTTTGCAATCTTCTAAGACGCTCCCGCACACGCAAAATGAGGTCACCAGAGGTCAAGGACCTTTGCTATCTTCTAAGAAGCTCCCGGACACGCAAAATGAGGTCACCAGAGGTCAATGACCATTGCTATCTTCTTAGACGCTTCCGGACACGCAAAATGAGGTCACCAGAGGTCAAGGACCTTTGCTATCTTCTAAGACGCTCCCGCACACGCAAAATGAGATCACCAGAGGTCAATGACCTTTGCTATTTTCTAAGAAGCTCCCGGGCACGCAAAATGAGGTCACCAGAGGCCAATGACCTTTGCTATCTTCTGAGACGCTCCCGGACACGCAAAATGAGGTCACCAGAGGTCAATGACCATTGCTATCTTCTTAGACGCTTCCGGACACGCAAAATGAGGTCACCAGAGGTCAAGGACCTTTGCTATCTTCTAAGAAGCTCCCGGACACACAAAATGAGGTCACCAGAGGTCAATGACCTTTGCTATACACTTAGAAGCTACCGGACACGCAAAATGAGGTCAGCAGAGGTCAATGACCTTTGCTATCTTCTGAGACGCTCCCGGACACGCAAAATGAGGTCACCAGAGGTCAATGACCTTTGCTATCTTCTAAGAAGCTCCCGGACACGCAAAATGAGGTCACCAGAGGTCAATGACCTTTGCTATACTCTTAGAAGCTACCGGACACGCAAAATGAGGTCACCAGAGGTCAATGACCTTTGCTATCTTCTAAGACGGTCCCGGACACGCAAAATGAGGTCACCAGAGGTCAATGACATTTGCTATCTTCTAAGACGCTCCCGCACACGCAAAATGAGGTCATCAGAGGTCAATGACCTTTGCTATCATCTAAGAAGCTCCCGGACACGCAAAATGATGTCACCAGAGGTCAATGACCTTTGCTATCCTCTTAGAAGCTCCGACACACGCAAAATGAGGTCACCAGAGGTCAATGACCTTTGCTATACTCTTAGAAGCTACCGGACACGCAAAATGAGGTCAGCAGAGGTCAATTACCTTTGCTATCTTCTGAGACGCTCCCGAACACGCAAAATGAGGTCACCAGAGGTCAATGACCTTTGCTATCTTCTAAGACGCTTCCGGACACGCAAAATGAGTTCACCAGTGGTCAATGAACTTTGCTATCTTCTAAGACGCTCCCGGACACGCAAAATGAGGTCAGCATAGGTCAATGACCTTTGCAATCTTCTAAGACGCTCCCGCACACGCAAAATGAGGTCACCAGAGGTCAAGGACCTTTGCTATCTTCTAAGAAGCTCCCGGACACGCAAAATGAGGTCACCAGAGGTCAATGACCATTGCTATCTTCTTAGACGCTTCCGGACACGCAAAATGAGGTCACCAGAGGTCAAGGACCTTTGCTATCTTCTAAGACGCTCCCGCACACGCAAAATGAGATCACCAGAGGTCAATGACCTTTGCTATTTTCTAAGAAGCTCCCGGGCACGCAAAATGAGGTCACCAGAGGCCAATGACCTTTGCTATCTTCTGAGACGCTCCCGGACACGCAAAATGAGGTCACCAGAGATCAATGACCTTTGCTATACTCTTAGAAGCTCCCGGACACGCAAAATGAGGTCAGCATAGGTCAATGACCTTTGCTATCTTCTGAGACGCTCCCGGACACGCAAAATGAGGTCACCAGAGGTCGATGACCTTTGCTATACTCTTAGAAGCTCCCGGACACGGAAAATAAGGTCAGCAGAGGTCAATGAACTTTGCTATCTTCTAAGACGCTCCCGCACACGCAAAATGAGGTCACCAGATGTCAATGACCTTTACTATCTTCTAAGAAGCTCCCGGACACGCAAAATGATGTCACCAGAGGTCAATGACCTTCAGGATGGACTCAGAAGCGCCGCGTCGGTCAAATGAGGTCAGAAGAGGTCAATGACCTTTGCTATCCTCTTAGAAGCTCCCGGACACGCAAAATGAGGTCAGCAGAGGTCAATGACCTTTGCTATCTTCTGAGACGCTCCCGGACACGCAAAATGAGGTCACCAGAGGTCAATGACCATTGCTATCTTCTTAGACGCTTCCGGACACGCAAAATGAGGTCACCAGAGGTCAAGGACCTTTGCTATCTTCTAAGAAGCTCCCGGACACACAAAATGAGGTCACCAGAGGTCAATGACCTTTGCTATACACTTAGAAGCTACCGGACACGCAAAATGAGGTCAGCAGAGGTCAATGACCTTTGCTATCTTCTGAGACGCTCCCGGACACGCAAAATGAGGTCACCAGAGGTCAATGACCTTTGCTATCTTCTAAGAAGCTCCCGGACACGCAAAATGAGGTCACCAGAGGTCAATGACCTTTGCTATCTTCTGAGACACTCCCGAACACGCAAAATGAGGTCACCAGAGGTCAATGACCTTTGCTATCTTCTAAGACGCTTCCGGACACGCAAAATGAGGTCACCAGAGGTCAATGAACTTTGCTATCTTCTAAGACGCTCCCGGACACGCAAAATGAGGTCAGCAGAGGTCAATGACCTTTGCAATCTTCTAAGGCGCTCCCGCACACGCAAAATGAGGTCACCAGAGGTCAAGGACCTTTGCTATCTTCTAAGAAGCTCCCGGACACGCAAAATGAGGTCACCAGAGGTCAATGACCTTCAGGATGGACTCAGAAGCGCCGCGTCGGTCAAATGAGGTCAGATGAGGTCAATGACCTTTGCTATCCTCTTAGAAGCTCCGACACACGCAAAATGAGGTCAGCAGAGGTCAATGACCTTTGCTATCTTCTAACACGCTCCCGCACACGCAAAATGAGGTCACCAGATGTCAATGACATTTGCTATCTTCTAAGAAGCTCCCGGACACGCAAAATGATGTCACCAGAGGTCAATGACCTTCAGGATGGACTCAGAAGCTCCGCGTCGGTCAAATGAGGTCAGAAGAGGTCAATGACCTTTGCTATCCTCTTAGAAGCTCCGACACACGCAAAATGAGGTCACCAGAGGTCAATGACCTTTGCTATCTTCTAAGACTCTCCGGGACACGAAAAATGAGGTCACCAGTGGTCAATGACCTTTGCTATCTTCTACGAAGCTCCTGGACACGCAAAATGAGGTCACCAGAGGTCAATGACTTTTGCTATACTCTTAGAAGCTCCCGGACACGCAAAATGAGGTCAGCAGAGGTCAATGACCTTTGCTATTTTCTAAGAAGCTCCCGGACACGCAAAATGAGGTCACCAGAGGTCAATGACCTTTGCTATACTCTTAGAAGCTACCGGACACGCAAAATGAGGTCACCAGAGGTCAATGACCTTTGCTATCTTCTAAGACGGTCCCGGACACGCAAAATGAGGTCACCAGAGGTCAATGACATTTGCTATCTTCTAAGACGCTCCCGCACACGCAAAATGAGGTCATCAGAGGTCAATGACCTTTGCTATCATCTAAGAAGCTCCCGGACACGCAAAATGATGTCACCAGAGGTCAATGACCTTTGCTATCCTCTTAGAAGCTCCGACACACGCAAAATGAGGTCACCAGAGGTCAATGACCTTTGCTATACTCTTAGAAGCTACCGGACACGCAAAATGAGGTCAGCAGAGGTCAATTACCTTTGCTATCTTCTGAGACGCTCCCGAACACGCAAAATGAGGTCACCAGAGGTTAATGACCTTAGCTATCTTCTGAGACGCTCCCGGACACGCAAAATGAGGTCAGCAGAGGTCAATGACCTTTGCTATCTTCTAACACGCTCCCGGACACGCAAAATGAGGTCACCAGAGGTCAATGACCTTAGCTATCTTCGAAGAAGATCCCGGACACGCAAAATGAGGTCACCAGAGGTCAATGACCTTTGCTATACTCTTAGAAGCTCCCGGACACGCAAAATGAGGTCAGCAGAGGTCAATGACCTTTGCTATCTTCTGAGACGCTCCCGGACCCGCAAAATGAGGTCACCAGAGGTCAATGACCATTGCTATCTTCTTAGACGCTTCCGGACACGCAAAATGAGTTCACCAGAGGTCAAGGACCTTTGCTATCTTCTAAGAAGCTCCCGGACACACAAAATGAGGTCACCAGAGGTCAATGACCTTTGCTATACACTTAGAAGCTACCGGACACGCAAAATGAGGTCAGCAGAGGTCAATGACCTTTGCTATCTTCTGAGACGCTCCCGGACACGCAAAATGAGGTCACCAGAGGTCAATGACCTTTGCTATCTTCTAAGAAGCTCCCGGACACGCAAAATGAGGTCACCAGAGGTCAATGACCTTTGCTATCTTCTGAGACACTCCCGAACACGCAAAATGAGGTCACCAGAGGTCAATGACCTTTGCTATCTTCTAAGACGCTTCCGGACACGCAAAATGAGGTCACCAGAGGTCAATGAACTTTGCTATCTTCTAAGACGCTCCCGGACACGCAAAATGAGGTCAGCAGAGGTCAATGACCTTTGCAATCTTCTAAGGCGCTCCCGCACACGCAAAATGAGGTCACCAGAGGTCAAGGACCTTTGCTATCTTCTAAGAAGCTCCCGGACACGCAAAATGAGGTCACCAGAGGTCAATGACCTTCAGGATGGACTCAGAAGCGCCGCGTCGGTCAAATGAGGTCAGATGAGGTCAATGACCTTTGCTATCCTCTTAGAAGCTCCGACACACGCAAAATGAGGTCAGCAGAGGTCAATGACCTTTGCTATCTTCTAACACGCTCCCGCACACGCAAAATGAGGTCACCAGATGTCAATGACATTTGCTATCTTCTAAGAAGCTCCCGGACACGCAAAATGATGTCACCAGAGGTCAATGACCTTCAGGATGGACTCAGAAGCGCCGCGTCGGTCAAATGAGGTCAGAAGAAGTCAATGACCTTTGCTATCCTCTTAGAAGCTCCGACACACGCAAAATGAGGTCACCAGAGGTCAATGACCTTTGCTATCTTCTAAGACTCTCCGGGACACGAAAAATGAGGTCACCAGTGGTCAATGACCTTTGCTATCTTCTACGAAGCTCCTGGACACGCAAAATGAGGTCACCAGAGGTCAATGACTTTTGCTATACTCTTAGAAGCTCCCGGACACGCAAAATGAGGTCAGTAGAGGTCAATGACCTTTGCTATTTTCTAAGAAGCTCCCGGACACGCAAAATAAGGTCACCAGAGGTCAATGACCTTTGCTATACTCTTAGAAGCTACCGGACACGCAAAATGAGGTCAGCAGAGGTCAATGACCTTTGCTATCTTCTGAGACGCTCCCGAACACGCAAAATGAGGTCACCAGAGGTCAATGACCTTTGCTATCTTCTAAGACGCTTCCGGACACGCAAAATGAGGTCACCAGAGGTCAATGAACTTTGCTATCTTCTAAGACGCTCCCGGACACGCAAAATGAGGTCAGCAGAGGTCAATGACCTTTGCAATCTTCTAAGACGCTCCCGCACACGCAAAATGAGGTCAGCAGAGGTCAATGACATTTGCTATCTTCTAAGAAGCTCCCGGACACGCAAAATGAGGTCACCAGAGGTCAATGACCATTGCTATCTTCTAAGAAGCTCCCGGACACACAAAATGAGGTCACCAGAGGTCAATGACCTTTGCTATCTTCTGAGACGCTCCCGGACACGCAAAATGAGGTCAGCAGAGGTCAATGACCTTTGCTATCTTCTAACACGCTCCCGGACACGCAAAATGAGGTCACCAGAGGTCAATGACCTTAGCTATCTTCGAAGAAGATCCCGGACACGCAAAATGAGGTCACCAGAGGTCAATGACCTTTGCTATACTCTTAGAAGCTCCCGGACACGCAAAATGAGGTCAGCAGAGGTCAATGACCTTTGCTATCTTCTGAGACGCTCCCGGACACGCAAAATGAGGTCACCAGAGGTCAATGACCATTGCTATCTTCTTAGACGCTTCCGGACACGCAAAATGAGGTCACCAGAGGTCAAGGACCTTTGCTATCTTCTAAGAAGCTCCCGGACACACAAAATGAGGTCACCAGAGGTCAATGACCTTTGCTATACACTTAGAAGCTACCGGACACGCAAAATGAGGTCAGCAGAGGTCAATGACCTTTGCTATCTTCTGAGACGCTCCCGGACACGCAAAATGAGGTCACCAGAGGTCAATGACCTTTGCTATCTTCTAAGACGCTTCCGGACACGCAAAATGAGGTCACCAGAGGTCAATGAACTTTGCTATCTTCTAAGACGCTCCCGGACACGCAAAATGAGGTCACCAGAGGTCAAGGACCTTTGCTATCTTCTAAGACGCTCCCGCACACGCAAAATGAGGTCACCAGATGTCAATGACCTTTGCTATCTTCTAAGAAGCTCCCGGACACGCAAAATGATGTCACCAGAGGTCAATGACCTTCAGGATGGACTCAGAAGCGCCGCGTCGGTCAAATGAGGTCAGAAGTGGTCAATGACCTTTGCTATCCTCTTAGAAGCTCCGACACACGCAAAATGAGGTCACCAGAGGTCAATGACCTTTGCTATCTTCTAAGACTCTCCGGGACACGAAAAATGAGGTCACCAGTGGTCAATGACCTTTGCTATCTTCTAAGAAGCTCCTGGACACGCAAAATGAGGTCACCAGAGGTCAATGACTTTTGCTATACTCTTAGAAGCTCCCGGACACGCAAAATGAGGTCAGCAGAGGTCAATGACCTTTGCTATTTTCTAAGAAGCTCCCGGACACGCAAAATGAGGTCACCAGAGGTCAATGACCTTTGCTATACTCTTAGAAGCTACCGGACACGCAAAATGAGGTCAGCAGAGGTCAATGACCTTTGCTATCTTCTGAGACGCTCCCGAACACGCAAAATGAGGTCACCAGAGGTCAATGACCTTTGCTATCTTCTAAGACGCTTCCGGACACGCAAAATGAGGTCACCAGAGGTCAATGAACTTTGCTATCTTCTAAGACGCTCCCGGACACGCAAAATGATGTCAGCAGAGGTCAATGACCTTTGCAATCTTCTAAGACTCTCCCGCATACGCAAAATGAGGTCAGCAGAGGTCAAGGACCTTTGCTATCTTCTAAGAAGCTCCCGGACACGCAAAATGAGGTCACCAGAGGTCAATGACCTTCAGGATGGACTCAGAAGCGCCGCGTCGGTCAAATGAGGTCAGATGAGGTCAATGACCTTTGCTATCCTCTTAGAAGCTCCGACACACACAAAATGAGGTCAGCAGAGGTCAATGACCTTTGCTATCTTCTGAGACGCTCCCGGACACGCAAAATGAGGTCACCAGAGGTCAATGACCATTGCTATCTTCTAAGAAGCTCCCGGACACACAAAATGAGGTCACCAGAGGTCAATGACCTTTGCTATCTTCTGAGAAGCTCCCGGACACGCAAAATGAGGTCAGCAGAGGTCAATGACCTTTGCAATCTTCTAAGACGCTGCCGGACACGCAAAATGAGGTCACCAGAGGTCAATGACCTTTGCTATCTTCTAACACGCTCCCGGACTCGCAAAATGAGGTCACCAGAGGTCAATGACCTTAGCTATCTTCTAAGAAGATCCCGGACACGCGAAATGAGGTCACCAGAGGTCAATGACCTTTGCTATACTCTTAGAAGCTCCCGGACACGCAAAATGAGGTCAGCAGAGGTCAATGACCTTTGCTATCTTCTGAGACGCTCCCGGACACGCAAAATGAGGTCACCAGAGGTCAATGACCATTGCTATCTTCTTAGACGCTTCCGGACACGCAAAATGAGGTCACCAGAGGTCAAGGATCTTTGCTATCTTCTAAGAAGCTCCCGGACACACAAAATGAGGTCACCAGAGGTCAATGACCTTTGCTATACACTTAGAAGCTACCGGACACGCAAAATGAGGTCAGCAGAGGTCAATGACCTTTGCTATCTTCTGAGACGCTCCCGGACACGCAAAATGAGGTCACCAGAGGTCAATGACCTTTGCTATCTTCTAAGACGCTCCCGGACACGCAAAATGATGCCACCAGAGGTCAATGACCTTCAGGATGGTCTCAGAAGCGCCGCGTCGGTCAAATGAGGTCAGAAGAGGTCAATGACCTTTGCTATCCTCTTAGAAGCTCCGACACACGAAAATGAGGTCACCAGAGGTCAATGACCTTTGCTATCTTCTAAGAAGCTCCCGGACACGCAAAATGATGCCACCAGAGGTCAATGACCTTTCCTATCTACTAAGACGCTCCCGGACATGCAAAATGATGTCACCAGAGGTCAATGACCTTTGCTATCTTCTAAGACGCTCCCACACACGCAAAATGAGATCGCCAGAGGTCAATGACCTTTGCTATCATTTAAGAAGCTCCCGGACACGCAAAATGATGTCACCAGAGGTCAATGACCTTTGCTATCTTCTAAGAAGCTCCCGGACACGCAAAATGAGGTCACCAGAGGTCAATGACTTTTGCTATACTCTTAGAAGCTCCCGGACACGCAAAATGAGGTCAGCAGAGGTCAATGACCTTTGCTATTTTCTAAGAAGCTCCCGGACACGCAAAATGAGGTCACCAGAGGTCAATGACCTTTGCTATACTCTTAGAAGCTACCGGACACGCAAAATGAGGTCAGCAGAGGTCAATGACCTTTGCTATATTCTGAGACGCTCCCGAACACGCAAAATGAGGTCACCAGAGGTCAATGACCTTTGCTATCTTCTGAGACGCTCCCGGACACGCAAAATGAGGTCACCAGAGGTCAATGACCTTTGCTATCTTCTAAGACGCTTCCGGACACGCAAAATGAGGTCACCAGAGGTCAATGAACTTTGCTATCTTCTAAGACGCTCCCGGACACGCAAAATGAGGTCAGCAGATGTCAATGACCTTTGCAATCTTCTAAGACGCTCCCGCACACGCAAAATGAGGTCACCAGAGGTCAATGACCTATGCTATCTTCTAAGACTCTCCGGGACACGAAAAATGAGGTCACCAGTGGTCAATGACCTTTGCTATCTTCTAAGAAGCTCCTGGACACCCAAAATGAGGTCACCAGAGGTCAATGACCTTTCCTATTTATTAAGACGCTCCCGGACACGCAAAATGATGTCACCAGAAGTCAATGACCTTTGCTATCTTCTAAGACGCTCCCGCACACGCAAAATGAGGTCACCAGAGATCAATGACGTTTGCTATCTTCTAAGAAGCTCCCGGACACGCAAAATGAGGTCACCAGAGGTCAATGAACTTTGCTATCTTCTAAGACGGTCCCGGACTCGCAAAATGAGGTCACCAGAGGTCAATGAACTTTGCTATCTTCTAAGACGGTCCCGGACACGCAAAATGAGGTCACCAGAGGTCAATGACCTTTGCTATCTTCTAAGACGCTCCCGCACACGCAAAATGAGGTCACCTGATGTCAATGACCTTTGCTATCTTCTAAGTAGCTCCCGGACACGCAAAATGATGTCACCAGCTGTCAATGACCTTTGCAATCTTTTAAGACGCTCCCGCACACGCAAAATGAGATTACCAGAGGTCAATGACCTTTGCTATCATCTAAGAAGCTCCCGGACACGCAAAATGAGGTCAACAGAGGTCAATGACGTTTGCTATCTTCTAAGAAGTTCCCGGACACGCAAAATGATGTCACCAGAGGTCAATGACCTTTGCTATCTTCTAAGACGGTCCCGGACACGCAAAATGAGGTCACCAGAAATCAATGACCTTTGCTATCTTCTAAGACGCTCCCGCACACGCAAAATGAGGTCATCAGAGGTCAATGACCTTTGCTATCATCTAAGAAGCTCCCGGACACGCAAAATGATGTCACCAGAGGTCAATGACATTTGCTATCTTCTAAGAAGCTCCCGGACACGCAAAATGAGGTCACCAGAGGTCAATGACCTTTGCTATACTCTTAGAAGCTACCGGACACGCAAAATGAGGTCAGCAGAGGTCAATTACCTTTGCTATCTTCTGAGACGCTCCCGAACACGCAAAATGAGGTCACCAGAGGTCAATGACCTTTGCTATCTTCTAAGACGCTTCCGGACACGCAAAATGAGGTCACCAGAGGTCAATGAACTTTGCTATCTTCTAAGACGCTCCCGGACACGCAAAATGAGGTCAGCATAGGTCAATGACCTTTGCAATCTTCTAAGACGCTCCCGCACACGCAAAATGAGGTCACCAGAGGTCAAGGACCTTTGCTATCTTCTAAGAAGCTCCCGGACACGCAAAATGAGGTCACCAGAGGTCAATGACCATTGCTATCTTCTTAGACGCTTCCGGACACGCAAAATGAGGTCACCAGAGGTCAATGACCTTCAGGATGGACTCAGAAGCGCCGCGTCGGTCAAATGAGGTCAGAAGAGGTCAATGACCTTTGCTATTTTCTAAGAAGCTCCCGGGCACGCAAAATGAGGTCACCAGAGGCCAATGACCTTTGCTATCTTCTGAGACGCTCCCGGACACGCAAAATGAGGTCACCAGAGATCAATGACCTTTGCTATACTCTTAGAAGCTCCCGGACACGCAAAATGAGGTCAGCAGAGGTCAATGACCTTTGCTATCTTCTGAGACGCTCCCGGACACGCAAAATGAGGTCACCAGATGTCAATGACCTTTGCTATCTTCTAAGAAGCTCCCGGACACGCAAAATGATGTCACCAGAGGTCAATGACCTTCAGGATGGACTCAGAAGCGCCGCGTCTGTCAAATGAGGTCAGAAGAGGTCAATGACCTTTGCTATCCTCTTAGAAGCTCCGAACCACGCAAAATGAGGTCACCAGAGGTCAATGACCTTTGCTATCTTCTAAGACTCTCCGGGACACGAAAAATGAGGTCACCAGTGGTCAATGACCTTTGCTATCTTCTAAGAAGCTCCTGGACACGCAAAATGAGGTCACCAGAGGTCAATGACCTTTCCTATCTACTAAGACGCTCCCGGACATGCAAAATGATGTCACCAGAGGTCAATGACTTTTGCTATACTCTTAGAAGCTCCCGGACACGCAAAATGAGGTCAGCAGAGGTCGATGACCTTTGCTATCTTCTAAGACGCTTCCGGACACGCAAAATGAGGTCACCAGAGGTCAATGACCTTTCCTATTTACTAAGACGCTCCCGGACACGCAAAATGATGTCACCAGAAGTCAATGACCTTTGCTATCTTCTAAGACGCTCCCGCACACGCAAAATGAGGTCACCAGAGATCAATGACGTTTGCTATCTTCTAAGAAGCTCCCGGACACGCAAAATGAGGTCACCAGAGGTCAATGAACTTTGCTATCTTCTAAGACGGTCCCGGACACGCAAAATGAGGTCACCAGAGGTCAATGACCTTTGCTATCTTCTAAGACGCTCCCGCACACGCAAAATGAGGTCACCTGATGTCAATGACCTTTGCTATCTTCTAAGTAGCTCCCGGACACGCAAAATGATGTCACCAGCTGTCAATGACCTTTGCAATCTTTTAAGACGCTCCCGCACACGCAAAATGAGATTACCAGAGGTCAATGACCTTTGCTATCATCTAAGAAGCTCCCGGACACGCAAAATGAGGTCAACAGAGGTCAATGACCTTTGCTATCTTCTAAGACGCTCCCGGACACGCTAAATGAGGTCACCAGAGGTCAATGAACTTTGCTATCTTCTAAGACGGTCCCGGACACGCAAAATGAGGTCACCAGAGGTCAATGACCTTTGCTATCTTCTAAGACGCTCCCGCACACGCAAAATGAGGTCATCAGAGGTCAATGACCTTTGCTATCATCTAAGAAGCTCCCGGACACGCAAAATGATGTCACCAGAGGTCAATGACCTTTGCTATCTTCTAAGAAGCTCCCGGACACGCACAATGAGGTCACCAGAGGTCAATGACCTTTGCTATACTCATAGAAGCTACCGGACACGCAAAATGAGGTCAGCAGTGGTCAATTACCTTTGCTATCTTCTGAGACGCTCCCGAACACGCAAAATGAGGTCACCAGAGGTCAATGACCTTTGCTATCTTCTAAGACGCTTCCGGACACGCAAAATGATGCCACCAGAGGTCAATGACCTTCAGGATGGTCTCAGAAGCGCCGCGTCGGTCAAATGAGGTCAGAAGAGGTCAATGACCTTTGCTATCCTCTTAGAAGCTCCGACACACGAAAATGAGGTCACCAGAGGTCAATGACCTTTGCTATCTTCTAAGACTCTCCGGGACACGAAAAATGAGGTCACCAGTGGTCAATGACCTTTGCTATCTTCTAAGAAGCTCCTGGACACGCAAAATGAGGTCACCAGAGGTCAATGACCTTTCCTATCTACTAAGACGCTCCCGGACATGCAAAATGATGTCACCAGAGGTCAATGACCTTTGCTATCTTCTAAGACGCTCCCGCACACGCAAAATGAGATCGCCAGAGGTCAATGACCTTTGCTATACTCTTAGAAGCTACCGGACACGCAAAATGAGGTCAGCAGAGGTCAATGACCTTTGCTATCTTCTGAGACGCTCCCTAACACGCAAAATGAGGTCACCAGAGGTCAATGACCTTTGCTATCTTCTAAGACGCTTCCGGACACGCAAAATGAGGTCACCAGAGGTCAATGAACTTTGCTATCTTCTAAGACGCTCCCGGACACGCAAAATGAGGTCAGCAGAGGTCAATGACCTTTGCAATCTTCTAAGACGCTCCCGCACACGCAAAATGAGGTCACCAGAGGTCAAGGACCTTTGCTATCTTCTAAGAAGCTCCCGGACACGCAAAATGAGGTCACCAGAGGTCAATGACCTTCAGGATGGACTCAGAAGCGCCGCGTCGGTCAAATGAGGTCAGATGAGGTCAATGACCTTTGCTATCCTCTTAGAAGCTCCGACACACGCAAAATGAGGTCAGCAGAGGTCAATGACCTTTGCTATCTTCTGAGACGCTCCCGGACACGCAAAATGAGGTCACCAGAGGTCAATGACCATTGCTATCTTCTAAGAAGCTCCCGGACACACAAAATGAGGTCACCAGATGTCAATGACCTTTGCTATACACTTAGAAGCTACCGGACACGCAAAATGAGGTCAGCAGAGGTCAATGACTTTTGCTATCTTCTGAGACGCTCCCGGACACGCAAAATGAGGTCACCAGAGGTCAATGACCTTTGCTATCTTCTAAGACGCTTCCGGACACGCAAAATGAGGTCACCAGAGGTCAATGACCTTTCCTATTTACTAAGACGCTCCCGGACACGCAAAATGATGTCACCAGAAGTCAATGACCTTTGCTATCTTCTAAGACGCTCCCGCACACGCAAAATGAGGTCACCAGAGATCAATGACGTTTGCTATCTTCTAAGAAGCTCCCGGACACGCAAAATGAGGTCACCAGAGGTCAATGAACTTTGCTATCTTCTAAGACGGTCCCGGACACGCAAAATGAGGTCACCAGAGGTCAATGACCTTTGCTATCTTCTAAGACGCTCCCGCACACGCAAAATGAGGTCACCTGATGTCAATGACCTTTGCTATCTTCTAAGTAGCTCCCGGACACGCAAAATGATGTCACCAGCTGTCAATGACCTTTGCAATCTTTTAAGACGCTCCCGCACACGCAAAATGAGATTACCAGAGGTCAATGACCTTTGCTATCATCTAAGAAGCTCCCGGACACGCAAAATGAGGTCAACAGAGGTCAATGACCTTTGCTATCTTCTAAGACGCTCCCGGACACGCTAAATGAGGTCACCAGAGGTCAATGAACTTTGCTATCTTCTAAGACGGTCCCGGACACGCAAAATGAGGTCACCAGAGGTCAATGACCTTTGCTATCTTCTAAGACGCTCCCGCACACGCAAAATGAGGTCATCAGAGGTCAATGACCTTTGCTATCATCTAAGAAGCTCCCGGACACGCAAAATGATGTCACCAGAGGTCAATGACCTTTGCTATCTTCTAAGAAGCTCCCGGACACGCACAATGAGGTCACCAGAGGTCAATGACCTTTGCTATACTCATAGAAGCTACCGGACACGCAAAATGAGGTCAGCAGTGGTCAATTACCTTTGCTATCTTCTGAGACGCTCCCGAACACGCAAAATGAGGTCACCAGAGGTCAATGACCTTTGCTATCTTCTAAGACGCTTCCGGACACGCAAAATGATGCCACCAGAGGTCAATGACCTTCAGGATGGTCTCAGAAGCGCCGCGTCGGTCAAATGAGGTCAGAAGAGGTCAATGACCTTTGCTATCCTCTTAGAAGCTCCGACACACGAAAATGAGGTCACCAGAGGTCAATGACCTTTGCTATCTTCCAAGACTCTCCGGGACACGAAAAATGAGGTCACCAGTGGTCAATGACCTTTGCTATCTTCTAAGAAGCTCCTGGACACGCAAAATGAGGTCACCAGAGGTCAATGACCTTTCCTATCTACTAAGACGCTCCCGGACATGCAAAATGATGTCACCAGAGGTCAATGACCTTTGCTATCTTCTAAGACGCTCCCGCACACGCAAAATGAGATCGCCAGAGGTCAATGACCTTTGCTATCATTTAAGAAGCTCCCGGACACGCAAAATGATGTCACCAGAGGTCAATGACCTTTGCTATCTTCTAAGAAGCTCCCGGACACGCAAAATGAGGTCACCAGAGGTCAATGACTTTTGCTATCTTCTAAGACGGTCCCGGACTCGCAAAATGAGGTCACCAGAGGTCAATGAACTTTGCTATCTTCTAAGACGGTCCCGGACACGCAAAATGAGGTCACCAGAGGTCAATGACCTTTGCTATCTTCTAAGACGCTCCCGCACACGCAAAATGAGGTCACCTGATGTCAATGACCTTTGCTATCTTCTAAGTAGCTCCCGGACACGCAAAATGATGTCACCAGCTGTCAATGACCTTTGCAATCTTTTAAGACGCTCCCGCACACGCAAAATGAGATTACCAGAGGTCAATGACCTTTGCTATCATCTAAGAAGCTCCCGGACACGCAAAATGAGGTCAACAGAGGTCAATGACGTTTGCTATCTTCTAAGAAGTTCCCGGACACGCAAAATGATGTCACCAGAGGTCAATGACCTTTGCTATCTTCTAAGACGGTCCCGGACACGCAAAATGAGGTCACCAGAAATCAATGACCTTTGCTATCTTCTAAGACGCTCCCGCACACGCAAAATGAGGTCATCAGAGGTCAATGACCTTTGCTATCATCTAAGAAGCTCCCGGACACGCAAAATGATGTCACCAGAGGTCAATGACCTTTGCTATCTTCTAAGAAGCTCCCGGACACGCAAAATGAGGTCACCAGAGGTCAATGACCTTTGCTATACTCTTAGAAGCTACCGGACACGCAAAATGAGGTCAGCAGAGGTCAATTACCTTTGCTATCTTCTGAGACGCTCCCGAACACGCAAAATGAGGTCACCAGAGGTCAATGACCTTTGCTATCTTCTAAGACGCTTCCGGACACGCAAAATGAGGTCACCAGAGGTCAATGAACTTTGCTATCTTCTAAGACGCTCCCGGACACGCAAAATGAGGTCAGCATAGGTCAATGACCTTTGCAATCTTCTAAGACGCTCCCGCACACGCAAAATGAGGTCACCAGAGGTCAAGGACCTTTGCTATCTTCTAAGAAGCTCCCGGACACGCAAAATGAGGTCACCAGAGGTCAATGACCATTGCTATCTTCTTAGACGCTTCCGGACACGCAAAATGAGGTCACCAGAGGTCAATGACCTTCAGGATGGACTCAGAAGCGCCGCGTCGGTCAAATGAGGTCAGAAGAGGTCAATGACCTTTGCTATTTTCTAAGAAGCTCCCGGGCACGCAAAATGAGGTCACCAGAGGCCAATGACCTTTGCTATCTTCTGAGACGCTCCCGGACACGCAAAATGAGGTCACCAGAGATCAATGACCTTTGCTATACTCTTAGAAGCTCCCGGACACGCAAAATGAGGTCAGCAGAGGTCAATGACCTTTGCTACCTTCTGAGACGCTCCCGGACACGCAAAATGAGGTCACCAGATGTCAATGACCTTTGCTATCTTCTAAGAAGCTCCCGGACACGCAAAATGATGTCTCCAGAGGTCAATGACCTTCAGGATGGACTCAGAAGCGCCGCGTCGGTCAAATGAGGTCAGAAGAGGTCAATGACCTTTGCTATCTTCTGAGACGCTCCCGGACACGCAAAATGAGGTCACCAGAGGTCAATGACCATTGCTATCTTCTAAGACTCTCCGGGACACGAAAAATGAGGTCACCAGTGGTCAATGACCTTTGCTATCTTCTAAGAAGCTCCTGGACACGCAAAATGAGGTCACCAGAGGTCAATGACCTTTCCTATCTACTAAGACGCTCCCGGACATGCAAAATGATGTCACCAGAGGTCAATGACCTTTGCTATCTTCTAAGACGCTCCCGCACACGCAAAATGAGATCGCCAGAGGTCAATGACCTTTGCTATCATTTAAGAAGTTCCCGGACACGCAAAATGATGTCACCAGAGGTCAATGACCTTTGCTATCTTCTAAGAAGCTCCCGGACACGCAAAATGAGGTCACCAGAGGTCAATGACTTTTGCTATACTCTTAGAAGCTCCCGGACACGCAAAATGATGTCACCAGAGGTCAATGACCTTTGCTATCTTCTAAGAAGCTCCCGGACACGCAAAATGAGGTCACCAGAGGTCAATGACTTTTGCTATCTTCTAAGACGGTCCCGGACTCGCAAAATGAGGTCACCAGAGGTCAATGAACTTTGCAATCTTCTAAGACGGTCCCGGACACGCAAAATGAGGTCACCAGAGGTCAATGACCTTTGCTATCTTCTAAGACGCTCCCGCACACGCAAAATGAGGTCACCTGATGTCAATGACCTTTGCTATCTTCTAAGTAGCTCCCGGACACGCAAAATGATGTCACCAGCTGTCAATGACCTTTGCAATCTTTTAAGACGCTCCCGCACACGCAAAATGAGATTACCAGAGGTCAATGACCTTTGCTATCATCTAAGAAGCTCCCGGACACGCAAAATGAGGTCAACAGAGGTCAATGACGTTTGCTATCTTCTAAGAAGTTCCCGGACACGCAAAATGATGTCACCAGAGGTCAATGACCTTTGCTATCTTCTAAGACGGTCCCGGACACGCAAAATGAGGTCACCAGAAATCAATGACCTTTGCTATCTTCTAAGACGCTCCCGCACACGCAAAATGAGGTCATCAGAGGTCAATGACCTTTGCTATCATCTAAGAAGCTCCCGGACACGCAAAATGATGTCACCAGAGGTCAATGACCTTTGCTATCTTCTAAGAAGCTCCCGGACACGCAAAATGAGGTCACCAGAGGTCAATGACCTTTCCTATACTCTTAGAAGCTACCGGACATGCAAAATGATGTCACCAGAGGTCAATGACCTTTGCTATCTTCTAAGACGCTCCCGCACACGCAAAATGAGGTCACCAGAGGTCAATGACCTTCAGGATGGACTCAGAAGCGCCGCGTCGGTCAAATGAGGTCAGATGAGGTCAATGACCTTTGCTATCCTCTTAGAAGCTCCGACACACGCAAAATGAGGTCAGCAGAGGTCAATGACCTTTGCTATCTTCTGAGACGCTCCCGGACACGCAAAATGAGGTCACCAGAGGTCAATGACCATTGCTATCTTCTAAGAAGCTCCCGGACACACAAAATGAGGTCACGAGATGTCAATGACCTTTGCTATACACTTAGAAGCTACCGGACACGCAAAATGAGGTCAGCAGAGGTCAATGACCTTTGCTATCTTCTGAGACGCTCCCGGACACGCAAAATGAGGTCACCAGAGGTCAATGACCTTTGCTATCTTCTAAGACGCTCCCGGACACGCAAAATGATGTCACCAGAAGTCAATGACCTTTGCTATCTTCTAAGACGCTCCCGCACACGCAAAATGAGGTCACCAGAGATCAATGACGTTTGCTATCTTCTAAGAAGCTCCCGGACACGCAAAATGAGGTCACCAGAGGTCAATGAACTTTGCTATCTTCTAAGACGGTCCCGGACACGCAAAATGAGGTCACCAGAGGTCAATGACCTTTGCTATCTTCTAAGACGCTCCCGCACACGCAAAATGAGGTCACCTGATGTCAATGACCTTTGCTATCTTCTAAGTAGCTCCCGGACACGCAAAATGATGTCACCAGCTGTCAATGACCTTTGCAATCTTTTAAGACGCTCCCGCACACGCAAAATGAGATTACCAGAGGTCAATGACCTTTGCTATCATCTAAGAAGCTCCCGGACACGCAAAATGAGGTCAACAGAGGTCTATGACCTTTGCTATCTTCTAAGACGCTCCCGGACACGCTAAATGAGGTCACCAGAGGTCAATGAACTTTGCTATCTTCTAAGACGGTCCCGGACACGCAAAATGAGGTCACCAGAGGTCAATGACCTTTGCTATCTTCTAAGACGCTCCCGCACACGCAAAATGAGGTCATCAGAGGTCAATGACCTTTGCTATCATCTAAGAAGCTCCCGGACACGCAAAATGATGTCACCAGAGGTCAATGACCTTTGCTATCTTCTAAGAAGCTCCCGGACACGCACAATGAAGTCACCAGCGGTCAATGACCTTTGCTATACTCATAGAAGCTACCGGACACGCAAAATGAGGTCAGCAGTGGTCAATTACCTTTGCTATCTTCTGAGACGCTCCCGAACACGCAAAATGAGGTCACCAGAGGTCAATGACCTTTGCTATCTTCTAAGACGCTTCCGGACACGCAAAATGAGGTCACCAGAGGTCAATGACCATTGCTATCTTCTTAGACGCTTCCGGACACGCAAAATGAGGTCACCAGAGGTCAAGGACCTTTGCTATCTTCTAAGACGCTCCCGCACACGCAAAATGAGATCACCAGAGGTCAATGACCTTTGCTATTTTCTAAGAAGCTCCCGGGCACGCAAAATGAGGTCACCAGAGGCCAATGACCTTTGCTATCTTCTGAGACGCTCCTGGACACGCAAAATGAGGTCACCAGAGGCCAATGACCTTTGCTATCTTCTGAGACGCTCCCGGACACGCAAAATGAGGTCACCAGAGGTCAATGAACTTTGCTATCTTCTAAGACGCTCCCGGACACGCAAAATGAGGTCAGCAGAGGTCAATGACCTTTGCAATCTTCTAAGACGCTCCCGCACACGCAAAATGAGGTCACCAGAGGTCAAGGACCTTTGCTATCTACTAAGAAGCTCCCGGACACGCAAAATGAGGTCACCAGAGGTCAATGACCTTCAGGATGGACTCAGAAGCGCCGCGTCGGTCAAATGAGGTCAGAAGAGGTCAATGACCTTTGCTATCTTCTGAGACGCTCCCGGACACGCAAAATGAGGTCACCAGAGGTCAATGACCATTGCTATCTTCTAAGACTCTCCGGGACACGAAAAATGAGGTCACCAGTGGTCAATGACCTTTGCTATCTTCTAAGAAGCTCCTGGACACGCAAAATGAGGTCACCAGAGGTCAATGACCTTTCCTATCTACTAAGACGCTCCCGGACATGCAAAATGATGTCACCAGAGGTCAATGACCTTTGCTATCTTCTAAGACGCTCCCGCACACGCAAAATGAGATCGCCAGAGGTCAATGACCTTTGCTATCATTTAAGAAGTTCCCGGACACGCAAAATGATGTCACCAGAGGTCAATGACCTTTGCTATCTTCTAAGAAGCTCCCGGACACGCAAAATGAGGTCACCAGAGGTCAATGACTTTTGCTATACTCTTAGAAGCTCCCGGACACGCAAAATGATGTCACCAGAGGTCAATGACCTTTGCTATCTTCTAAGAAGCTCCCGGACACGCAAAATGAGGTCACCAGAGGTCAATGACTTTTGCTATCTTCTAAGACGGTCCCGGACTCGCAAAATGAGGTCACCAGAGGTCAATGAACTTTGCAATCTTCTAAGACGGTCCCGGACACGCAAAATGAGGTCACCAGAGGTCAATGACCTTTGCTATCTTCTAAGACGCTCCCGCACACGCAAAATGAGGTCACCTGATGTCAATGACCTTTGCTATCTTCTAAGTAGCTCCCGGACACGCAAAATGATGTCACCAGCTGTCAATGACCTTTGCAATCTTTTAAGACGCTCCCGCACACGCAAAATGAGATTACCAGAGGTCAATGACCTTTGCTATCATCTAAGAAGCTCCCGGACACGCAAAATGAGGTCAACAGAGGTCAATGACGTTTGCTATCTTCTAAGAAGTTCCCGGACACGCAAAATGATGTCACCAGAGGTCAATGACCTTTGCTATCTTCTAAGACGGTCCCGGACACGCAAAATGAGGTCACCAGAAATCAATGACCTTTGCTATCTTCTAAGACGCTCCCGCACACGCAAAATGAGGTCATCAGAGGTCAATGACCTTTGCTATCATCTAAGAAGCTCCCGGACACGCAAAATGATGTCACCAGAGGTCAATGACCTTTGCTATCTTCTAAGAAGCTCCCGGACACGCAAAATGAGGTCACCAGAGGTCAATGACCTTTGCTATACTCTTAGAAGCTACCGGACATGCAAAATGATGTCACCAGAGGTCAATGACCTTTGCTATCTTCTAAGACGCTCCCGCACACGCAAAATGAGGTCACCTGAGGTCAATGACCTTTGCTATCTTCTAAGACGCTTCCGGACACGCAAAATGAGGTCACCAGAGGTCAATGAACTTTGCTATCTTCTAAGACGCTCCCGGACACGCAAAATGAGGTCAGCAGAGGTCAATGACCTTTGCAATCTTCTAAGACGCTCCCGCACACGCAAAATGAGGTCACCAGAGGTCAAGGACCTTTGCTATCTTCTAAGAAGCTCCCGGACACGCAAAATGAGGTCACCAGAGGTCAATGACCTTCAGGATGGACTCAGAAGCGCCGCGTCGGTCAAATGAGGTCAGATGAGGTCAATGACCTTTGCTATCCTCTTAGAAGCTCCGACACACGCAAAATGAGGTCAGCAGAGGTCAATGACCTTTGCTATCTTCTGAGACGCTCCCGGACACGCAAAATGAGGTCACCAGAGGTCAATGACCATTGCTATCTTCTAAGAAGCTCCCGGACACACAAAATGAGGTCACCAGATGTCAATGACCTTTGCTATACACTTAGAAGCTACCGGACACGCAAAATGAGGTCAGCAGAGGTCAATGACCTTTGCTATCTTCTGAGACGCTCCCGGACACGCAAAATGAGGTCACCAGAGGTCAATGACCTTTGCTATCTTCTAAGACGCTCCCGGACACGCAAAATGATGTCACCAGAAGTCAATGACCTTTGCTATCTTCTAAGACGCTCCCGCACACGCAAAATGAGGTCACCAGAGATCAATGACGTTTGCTATCTTCTAAGAAGCTCCCGGACACGCAAAATGAGGTCACCAGAGGTCAATGAACTTTGCTATCTTCTAAGACGGTCCCGGACACGCAAAATGAGGTCACCAGAGGTCAATGACCTTTGCTATCTTCTAAGACGCTCCCGCATACGCAAAATGAGGTCACCTGATGTCAATGACCTTTGCTATCTTCTAAGTAGCTCCCGGACACGCAAAATGATGTCACCAGCTGTCAATGACCTTTGCAATCTTTTAAGACGCTCCCGCACACGCAAAATGAGATTACCAGAGGTCAATGACCTTTGCTATCATCTAAGAAGCTCCCGGACACGCAAAATGAGGTCAACAGAGGTCTATGACCTTTGCTATCTTCTAAGACGCTCCCGGACACGCTAAATGAGGTCACCAGAGGTCAATGAACTTTGCTATCTTCTAAGACGGTCCCGGACACGCAAAATGAGGTCACCAGAGGTCAATGACCTTTGCTATCTTCTAAGACGCTCCCGCACACGCAAAATGAGGTCATCAGAGGTCAATGACCTTTGCTATCATCTAAGAAGCTCCCGGACACGCAAAATGATGTCACCAGAGGTCAATGACCTTTGCTATCTTCTAAGAAGCTCCCGGACACGCACAATGAAGTCACCAGAGGTCAATGACCTTTGCTATACTCATAGAAGCTACCGGACACGCAAAATGAGGTCAGCAGTGGTCAATTACCTTTGCTATCTTCTGAGACGCTCCCGAACACGCAAAATGAGGTCACCAGAGGTCAATGACCTTTGCTATCTTCTAAGACGCTTCCGGACACGCAAAATGAGGTCACCAGAGGTCAATGACCATTGCTATCTTCTTAGACGCTTCCGGACACGCAAAATGAGGTCACCAGAGGTCAAGGACCTTTGCTATCTTCTAAGACGCTCCCGCACACGCAAAATGAGATCACCAGAGGTCAATGACCTTTGCTATTTTCTAAGAAGCTCCCGGGCACGCAAAATGAGGTCACCAGAGGCCAATGACCTTTGCTATCTTCTGAGACGCTCCTGGACACGCAAAATGAGGTCACCAGAGGCCAATGACCTTTGCTATCTTCTGAGACGCTCCCGGACACGCAAAATGAGGTCACCAGAGGTCAATGAACTTTGCTATCTTCTAAGACGCTCCCGGACACGCAAAATGAGGTCAGCAGAGGTCAATGACCTTTGCAATCTTCTAAGACGCTCCCGCACACGCAAAATGAGGTCACCAGAGGTCAAGGACCTTTGCTATCTACTAAGAAGCTCCCGGACACGCAAAATGAGGTCACCAGAGGTCAAAGACCTTCAGGATGGACTCAGAAGCGCCGCGTCGGTCAAATGAGGTCAGATGAGGTCAATGACCTTTGCTATCCTCTTAGAAGCTCCGACACACGCAAAATGAGGTCAGCAGAGGTCAATGACCTTTGCTATCTTCTGAGACGCTCCCGGACACGCAAAATGAGGTCACCAGAGGTCAATGACCATTGCTATCTTCTAAGAAGCTCCCGGACACACAAAATGAGGTCACCAGAGGTCAATGACCTTTGCTATACACTTAGAAGCTACCGGACACGCAAAATGAGGTCAGCAGAGGTCAATAACCTTTGCTATCTTCTGAGACGCTCCCGGACACGCAAAATGAGGTCACCAGAGGTCAATGACCTTTGCTATCTTCTAAGACGCTTCCGGACACGCAAAATGAGGTCACCAGAGGTTAATGACCTTTCCTATTTACTAAGACGCTCCCGGACACGCAAAATGATGTCACCAGAAGTCAATGACCTTTGCTATCTTCTAAGACGCTCCCGCACACGCAAAATGAGGTCACCAGAGATCAATGACGTTTGCTATCTTCTAAGACGCTCCCGGACACGCAAAATGATGTCACCAGAAGTCAATGACCTTTGCTATCTTCTAAGAATCTCCCGGACACGCAAAATGATGTCTCCAGAGGTCAATGACCTTCAGGATGGACTCAGAAGCGCCGCGTCGGTCAAATGAGGTCAGAAGAGGTCAATGACCTTTGCTATCCTCTTAGAAGCTCCGACACAAGCAAAATGAGGTCACCAGAGGTCAATGACCTTTGCTATCTTCTAAGACTCTCCGGGACACGAAAAATGAGGTCACCAGTGGTCAATGACCTTTGCTATCTTCTAAGAAGCTCCTGGACACGCAAAATGAGGTCACCAGAGGTCAATGACCTTTCCTATCTACTAAGACGCTCCCGGACATGCAAAATGATGTCACCAGAGGTCAATGACCTTTGCTATCTTCTAAGACGCTCCCGCACACGCAAAATGAGATCGCCAGAGGTCAATGACCTTTGCTATCATTTAAGAAGTTCCCGGACACGCAAAATGATGTCACCAGAGGTCAATGACCTTTGCTATCTTCTAAGAAGCTCCCGGACACGCAAAATGAGGTCACCAGAGTTCAATGACTTTTGCTATACTCTTAGAAGCTCCCGGACACGCAAAATGAGGTCAGCAGAGGTCAATGACCTTTGCTATTTTCTAAGAAGCTCCCGGACACGCAAAATGAGGTCACCAGAGGTCAATGACCTTTGCTATACTCTTAGAAGCTACCGGACACGCAAAATGAGGTCAGCAGAGGTCAATGACCTTTGCTATCTTCTGAGACGCTCCCTAACACGCAAAATGAGGTCACCTGAGGTCAATGACCTTTGCTATCTTCTAAGACGCTTCCGGACACGCAAAATGAGGTCACCAGAGGTCAATGAACTTTGCTATCTTCTAAGACGCTCCCGGACACGCAAAATGAGGTCAGCAGAGGTCAATGACCTTTGCAATCTTCTAAGACGCTCCCGCACACGCAAAATGAGGTCACCAGAGGTCAAGGACCTTTGCTATCTTCTAAGAAGCTCCCAGACACGCAAAATGAGGTCACCAGAGGTCAATGACCTTCAGGATGGACTCAGAAGCGCCGCGTCGGTCAAATGAGGTCAGATGAGGTCAATGACCTTTGCTATCCTCTTAGAAGCTCCGACACACGCAAAATGAGGTCAGCAGAGGTCAATGACCTTTGCTATCTTCTGAGACGCTCCCGGACACGCAAAATGAGGTCACCAGAGGTCAATGACCATTGCTATCTTCTAAGAAGCTCCCGGACACACAAAATGAGGTCACCAGATGTCAATGACCTTTGCTATACACTTAGAAGCTACCGGACACGCAAAATGAGGTCAGCAGAGGTCAATGACCTTTGCTATCTTCTGAGACGCTCCCGGACACGCAAAATGAGGTCACCAGAGGTCAATGACCTTTGCTATCTTCTAAGACGCTTCCGGACACGCAAAATGAGGTCACCAGAGGTCAATGACCTTTCCTATTTACTAAGACGCTCCCGGACACGCAAAATGATGTCACCAGAAGTCAATGACCTTTGCTATCTTCTAAGACGCTCCCGCACACGCAAAATGAGGTTACCAGAGATCAATGACGTTTGCTATCTTCTAAGAAGCTCCCGGACACGCAAAATGAGGTCACCAGAGGTCAATGAAATTTGCTATCTTCTAAGACGGTCCCGGACACGCAAAATGAGGTCACCAGAGGTCAATGACCTTTGCTATCTTCTAAGACGCTCCCGCACACGCAAAATGAGGTCACCTGATGTCAATGACCTTTGCTATCTTCTAAGTAGCTCCCGGACACGCAAAATGATGTCACCAGCTGTCAATGACCTTTGCAATCTTTTAAGACGCTCCCGCACACGCAAAATGAGATTACCAGAGGTCAATGACCTTTGCTATCATCTAAGAAGCTCCCGGACACGCAAAATGAGGTCAACAGAGGTCTATGACCTTTGCTATCTTCTAAGACGCTCCCGGACACGCTAAATGAGGTCACCAGAGGTCAATGAACTTTGCTATCTTCTAAGACGGTCCCGGACACGCAAAATGAGGTCACCAGAGGTCAATGACCTTTGCTATCTTCTAAGACGCTCCCGCACACGCAAAATGAGGTCATCAGAGGTCAATGACCTTTGCTATCATCTAAGAAGCTCCCGGACACGCAAAATGATGTCACCAGAGGTCAATGACCTTTGCTATCTTCTAAGAAGCTCCCGGACACGCACAATGAGGTCACCAGAGGTCAATGACCTTTGCTATACTCATAGAAGCTACCGGACACGCAAAATGAGGTCAGCAGTGGTCAATTACCTTTGCTATCTTCTGAGACGCTCCCGAACACGCAAAATGAGGTCACCAGAGGTCAATGACCTTTGCTATCTTCTAAGACGCTTCCGGACACGCAAAATGAGGTCACCAGAGGTCAATGACCATTGCTATCTTCTTAGACGCTTCCGGACACGCAAAATGAGGTCACCAGAGGTCAAGGACCTTTGCTATCTTCTAAGACGCTCCCGCACACGCAAAATGAGATCACCAGAGGTCAATGACCTTTGCTATTTTCTAAGAAGCTCCCGGGCACGCAAAATGAGGTCACCAGAGGCCAATGACCTTTGCTATCTTCTGAGACGCTCCTGGACACGCAAAATGAGGTCACCAGAGGCCAATGACCTTTGCTATCTTCTGAGACGCTCCCGGACACGCAAAATGAGGTCACCAGAGGTCAATGAACTTTGCTATCTTCTAAGACGCTCCCGGACACGCAAAATGAGGTCAGCAGAGGTCAATGACCTTTGCAATCTTCTAAGACGCTCCCGCACACGCAAAATGAGGTCACCAGAGGTCAAGGACCTTTGCTATCTACTAAGAAGCTCCCGGACACGCAAAATGAGGTCACCAGAGGTCAATGACCTTCAGGATGGACTCAGAAGCGCCGCGTCGGTCAAATGAGGTCAGATGAGGTCAATGACCTTTGCTATCCTCTTAGAAGCTCCGACACACGCAAAATGAGGTCAGCAGAGGTCAATGACCTTTGCTATCTTCTGAGACGCTCCCGGACACGCAAAATGAGGTCACCAGAGGTCAATGACCATTGCTATCTTCTAAGAAGCTCCCGGACACACAAAATGAGGTCACCATAGGTCAATGACCTTTGCTATACACTTAGAAGCTACCGGACACGCAAAATGAGGTCAGCAGAGGTCAATGACCTTTGCTATCTTCTGAGACGCTCCCGGACACGCAAAATGAGGTCACCAGAGGTCAATGACCTTTGCTATCTTCTAAGACGCTTCCGGACACGCAAAATGAGGTCACCAGAGGTTAATGACCTTTCCTATTTACTAAGACGCTCCCGGACACGCAAAATGATGTCACCAGAAGTCAATGACCTTTGCTATCTTCTAAGACGCTCCCGCACACGCAAAATGAGGTCACCAGAGATCAATGACGTTTGCTATCTTCTAAGAAGCTCCCGGACACGCAAAATGAGGTCACCAGAGGTCAATGAACTTTGCTATCTTCTAAGACGGTCCCGGACACGCAAAATGAGGACACCAGAGGTCAATGAACTTTGCTATCTTCTAAGACGGTCCCGGACACGCAAAATGAGGTCACCAGAGGTCAATGACCTTTGCTATCTTCTAAGACGCTCCCGCACACGCAAAATGAGGTCACCTGATGTCAATGACCTTTGCTATCTTCTAAGTAGCTCCCGGACACGCAAAATGATGTCACCAGCTGTCAATGACATTTGCAATCTTTTAAGACGCTCCCGCACACGCAAAATGAGATTACCAGAGGTCAATGACCTTTGCTATCATCTAAGAAGCTCCCGGACACGCAAAATGAGGTCAACAGAGGTCAATGACCTTTGCTATCTTCTAAGACGCTCCCGGACACGCTAAATGAGGTCACCAGAGGTCAATGAACTTTGCTATCTTCTAAGACGGTCCCGGACACGCAAAATGAGGTCACCAGAGGTCAATGATTTTTGCTATCTTCTAAGACGCTCCCGCACACGCAAAATGAGGTCATCAGAGGTCAATGACCTTTGCTATCATCTAAGAAGCTCCCGGACACGCAAAATAATGTCACCAGAGGTCAATGACATTTGCTATCTTCTAAGAAGCTCCCGGACACGCACAATGAGGTCACCAGAGGTCAATGACCTTTGCTATACTCTTAGAAGCTACCGGACACGCAAAATGAGGTCAGCAGAGGTCAATTACCTTTGCTATCTTCTGAGACGCTCCCGAACACGCAAAATGAGGTCACCAGAGGTCAATGACCTTTGCTATCTTCTAAGACGCTTCCGGACACGCAAAATGAGGTCACCAGAGGTCAATGAACTTTACTATCTTCTAAGACGCTCCCGGACACGCAAAATGAGGTCTGCATAGGTCAATGACCTTTGCAATCTTCTAAGACGCTCCCGCACACGCAAAATGAGGTCACCAGAGGTCAAGGACCTTTGCTATCTTCTAAGACGCTCCCGCACACGCAAAATGAGGTCACCAGAGGTCAAGGACCTTTGCTATATTCTCAGAAGCTGCCGGGCACGCAAAATGAGGTCACCAGAGGTCAATGACCTTTGCTATATTCTCAGAAGCTCCCGGGCACGCAAAATGAGGTCAGCAGAGGTCAATGACCTTTGCTATCTTCTGAGACGCTCCCGGACACGCAAAATGAGGTCACCAGAGGTCAATGACCTTTGCTATACTCTTAGAAGCTCCCGGACACGGAAAATGAGGTCAGCAGAGGTCAATGAACTTTGCTATCTTCTAAGACGCTCCCGCACACGCAAAATGAGGTCACCAGAGGTCAATGACATTTGCTATTTTCTAAGAAGCTCCCGGACACGCAAAATGAGGTCACCAGAGGTCAATGACCTTTGCTATATTCTAAGACAATCCCGGACACGCAAAATGAGGTCACCAGAGGTCAATGACCTTTGCTATCTTCTGAGACGCTCCCGGACACGCTAAATGAGGTCACCAGAGGTCAATGACCTTTGCTATCTTCTAAGACGCTCCCGGACACGCAAAATGAGGTCAGCAGAGGTCAATGACCTTTGCAATCTTCTAAGACGCTCCCGCACACGCAAAATGAGGTCACCAGAGGTCAAGGACCTTTGCTATCTTCTAAGAAGCTCCCGGACACGCAAAATGAGGTCACCAGAGGTCAATGACCATTGCTATCTTCTTAGACGCTTCCGGACACGCAAAATGAGGTCACCAGAGGTCAAGGAACTTTGCTATCTTCTAAGACGCTCCCGCACACGCAAAATGAGATCACCAGAGGTCAATGACCTTTGCTATTTTCTAAGAAGCTCCCGGGCACGCAAAATGAGGTCACCAGAGATCAATGACCTTTGCTATACTCTTAGAAGCTCCCGGACACGCAAAATGAGGTCAGCAGAGGTCAATGACCTTTGCTATCTTCTGAGACGCTGCCGGACACGCAAAATGAGGTCACCAGAGGTCAATGACCTTTGCTATCTTCTAACATGCTCCCGCACACGCAAAATGAGGTCACCAGATGTCAATGACCTTTGCTATCTTCTAAGAAGCTCCCGGACACGCAAAATGATGTCACCAGAGGTCAATGACCTTCAGGATGGACTCAGAAGCGCCGCGTCGGTCAAATGAGGTCAGAAGAGGTCAATGACCTTTGCTATCCTCTTAGAAGCTCCGACACACGCAAAATGAGGTCACCAGAGGTCAATGACCTTTGCTATCTTCTAAGACTCTCCGGGACACGAAAAATGAGGTCACCTGTGGTCAATGACCTTTGCTATCTTCTAAGAAGCTCCTGGACACGCAAAATGAGGTCACCAGATGTCAATGACTTTTGCTATACTCTTAGAAGCTCCCGGCCACGCAAAATGAGGTCAGCAGAGGTCAATGACATTTGCTATTTTCTAAGAAGCTCCCGGACACGCAAAATGAGGTCACCAGAGGTCAATGACCTTTGCTATACTCTTAGAAGCTACCGGACACGCAAAATGAGGTCAGCAGAGGTCAATGACCTTTGCTATCTTCTGAGACGCTCCCGAACACGCAAAATGAGGTCACCAGAGGCCAATGACCTTTGCTATCTTCTGAGACGCTCCCGGACACGCAAAATGAGGTCACCAGAGATCAATGACCTTTGCTATACTCTTAGAAGCTCCCGGACACGCAAAATGAGGTCAGCAGAGGTCAATGACCTTTGCTATCTTCTGAGACGCTGCCGGACACGCAAAATGAGGTCACCAGAGGTCAATGACCTTTGCTATCTTCTAACATGCTCCCGCACACGCAAAATGAGGTCACCAGATGTCAATGACCTTTGCTATCTTCTAAGAAGCTCCCGGACACGCAAAATGATGTCACCAGAGGTCAATGACCTTCAGGATGGACTCAGAAGCGCCGCGTCGGTCAAATGAGGTCAGAAGAGGTCAATGACCTTTGCTATCCTCTTAGAAGCTCCGACACACGCAAAATGAGGTCACCAGAGGTCAATGACCTTTGCTATCTTCTAAGACTCTCCGGGACACGAAAAATGAGGTCACCTGTGGTCAATGACCTTTGCTATCTTCTAAGAAGCTCCTGGACACGCAAAATGAGGTCACCAGATGTCAATGACTTTTGCTATACTCTTAGAAGCTCCCGGCCACGCAAAATGAGGTCAGCAGAGGTCAATGACATTTGCTATTTTCTAAGAAGCTCCCGGACACGCAAAATGAGGTCACCAGAGGTCAATGACCTTTGCTATACTCTTAGAAGCTACCGGACACGCAAAATGAGGTCAGCAGATGTCAATGACCTTTGCTATCTTCTGAGACGCTCCCGAACACGCAAAATGAGGTCACCAGAGGTCAATGACCTTTGCTATCTTCTAAGACGCTCCCGGACACGCAAAATGAGGTCAGCAGAGGTCAATGACCTTTGCAATCTTCTAAGACGCTCCCGCACACGCAAAATGAGGTCACCAGAGGTCAAGGACCTTTGCTATCTTCTAAGAAGCTCCCGGACACGCAAAATGAGGTCACCAGAGGTCAATGACCTTCAGGATGGACTCAGAAGCGCCGCGTCGGTCAAATGAGGTCAGATGAGGTCAATGACCTTTGCTATCCTCTTAGAAGCTCCGACACACGCAAAATTAGGTCAGCAGAGGTCAATGACCTTTGCTATCTTCTGAGACGCTCCCGGACACGCAAAATGAGGTCACCAGAGGTCAATGACCATTGCTATCTTATAAGAAGCTCCCGGACACACAAAATGAGGTCTCCAGAGGTCAATGACCTTTGCTATCTTCTGAGACGCTCCCGGACACGCAAAATGAGGTCAGCAGAGGTCAATGACCTTTGCAATCTTCTAAGACGCTCCCGCACACGCAATATGAGGTCACCAGAGGACAATGAACTTTGCTATCTTCTAAGAAGCTCCCGCACACGCAAAATGAGATCGCCAGAGGTCAATGACCTTTGTTATCATTTAAGAAGCTCCCGGACACGCAAAATGATGTCACCAGAGGTCAATGACCTTTGCTATCTTCTAAGAAGCTCCCGGACACGCAAAATGAGGTCACCAGAGGTCAATGACTTTTGCTATACTCTTAGAAGCTCCCGGACACGCAAAATGAGGTCAGCAGAGGTCAATGACATTTGCTATTTTCTAAGAAGCTCCCGGACACGCAAAATGAGGTCACCAGAGGTCAATGAGCTTTGCTATACTCTAAGACGCTCCCGCACACGCAAAATGAGGTCACCAGAGGTCAAGGAACTTTGCTATCTTCTAAGACGCTCCCGCACACGCAAAATGAGATCACCAGAGGTCAATGACCTTTGCTATTTTCTAAGAAGCTCCCGGGCACGCAAAATGAGGTCACCAGAGGCCAATGACCTTTGCTATCTTCTGAGACGCTCCCGGACACGCAAAATGAGGTCAGCAGAGGTCAATTACCTTTGCTATCTTCTAAGACGCTCCCGCACACGGAAAATGAGGTCACCAGAGGTCAAGGACCTTTGCTATCTTCTAAGAAGCTCCCGGACACGCAAAATGAGGTCACCAGAGGTCAATGACCATTGCTATCTTCTTAGACGCTTCCGGATACGCAAAATGAGGTCACCAGAGGTCAAGGAACTTTGCTATCTTCTAAGACGCTCCCGCACACGCAAAATGAGATCACCAGAGGTCAATGACCTTTGCTATTTTCTAAGAAGCTCCCGGGCACGCAAAATGAGGTCACCAGAGGCCAATGACCTTTGCTATCTTCTGAGACGCTCCCGGACACGCAAAATGAGGTCACCAGAGATCAATGACCTTTGCTATACTCTTAGAAGCTCCCGGACACGGAAAATGAGGTCAGCAGAGGTCAATGACCTTTGCTATCTTCTGAGACGCTGCCGGACACGCAAAATGAGGTCACCAGAGGTCAATGACCTTTGCTATACACTTAGAAGCTCCCGGACACGGAAAATGAGGTCAGCAGAGGTCAATGAACTTTGCTATCTTCTAAGACGCTCTTGGACACGCAAAATTAGGTCACCAGAGGTCAATGACCTTTGCTATTTTCTAAGAAGCTCCCGGACACGCAAAATGAGGTCACCAGAGGTCAATGACCTTTGCTATCTTCTAAGATAATCCCGGACACGCAAAATGAGGTCACCAGAGGTCAATGACCTTTGCTATCTTCTGAGACGCTCCCGCACACGCAAAATGAGGTCACCAGAGGTCAATGAACTTTGCTATCTTCTAAGACGGTCCCGGACACGCAAAATGAGGTCACCAGACGTCAATGAACTTTACTATCTTCTAAGACGGTCCCGGACACGCAAAATGAGGTCACCAGAGGTCAATAACCTTTGCTATCTTCTAAGACGCTCCCGGACACGCTAAATGAGGTCACCAGAGGTCAATGAACTTTGCTATCTTCTAAGACGGTCCCGGACACGCAAAATGAGGTCACCAGAGGTCAATGACATTTGCTATCTTCTAAGACGCTCCCGCACACGCAAAATGAGGTCATCAGAGGTCAATGACCTTTGCTATCATCTAAGAAGCTCCCGGACACGCAAAATGATGTCACCAGAGGTCAATGACCTTTGCTATCTTCTAAGACTCTCCGGGACACGAAAAATGAGGTCACCAGTGGTCAATGACCTTTGCTATCTTCTAAGAAGCTCCTGGACACGCAAAATGAGGTCACCAGAGGTCAATGACCTTTGCTATCATTTAAGAAGCTCCCGGACACGCAAAATGATGTCACCAGAGGTCAATGACCTTTGCTATCTTCTAAGAAGCTCCCGGACACGCAAAATGAGGTCACCAGAGGTCAATGACTTTTGCTGTACTCTTAGAAGCTCCCGGACACGCAAAATGAGGTCAGCAGAGGTCAATGACATTTGCTATTTTCTAAGAAGCTCCCGGACACTCAAAATGAGGTCACCAGAGGTCAATGACCTTTGCTATACTCTTAGAAGCTACTCGACACGCAAAATGAGGTCAGCAGAGGTCAATGACCTTTGCTATCTTCTGAGACGCTCCCGAACACGCAAAATGAGGTCACCAGAGGTCAATGACCTTTGCTATCTTCTAAGACGCTTCCGGCCACGCAAAATGAGGTCACCAGAGGTCAATGAACTTTGCTATCTTCTAAGACGCTCCCGGACACGCAAAATGAGGTCAGCAGAGGTCAATGACCTTTGCAATCTTCTAAGACGCTCCCGCACACGCAAAATGAGGTCACCAGAGGTCAAGGACCTTTGCTATCTTCTAAGAAGCTCCCGGACACGCAAAATGAGGTCACCAGAGGTCAATGACCTTCAGGATGGACTCAGAAGCGCCGCGTCGGTCAAATGAGGTCAGATGAGGTCAATGACCTTTGCTATCCTCTTAGAAGCTCCGACACACGCAAAATGAGGTCAACAGAGGTCAATGACCTTTGCTATCTTCTAAGACGCTCCCGCACACGCAAAATGAGGTCATCAGAGGTCAATGACCTTTGCTATCATCTAAGAAGCTCCCGGACACGCAAAATGATGTCACCAGAGGTCAATGACCTTTGCTATCTTCTAAGAAGCTCCCGGACACGCACAATGAGGTCACCAGAGGTCAATGACCATTGCTATACTCTTAGAAGCTACCGGACACGCAAAATGAGGTCAGCAGAGGTCAATTACCTTTGCTATCTTCTGAGACGCTCCCGAACACGCAAAATGAGGTCACCAGAGGTCAATGACCTTTGCTATCTTCTAAGACGCTTCCGGACACGCAAAATGAGGTCACCAGAGGTCAATGAACTTTACTATCTTCTAAGACGCTCCCGGACACGCAAAATGAGGTCAGCATAGGTCAATGACCTTTGCTATTTTCTAAGAAGCTCCCGGGCACGCAAAATGAGGTCACCAGAGGCCAATGACCTTTGCTATCTTCTGAGACGCTCCCGGACACGCAAAATGAGGTCACCAGAGATCAATGACCTTTGCTATACTCTTAGAAGCTCCCGGACACGCAAAATGAGGTCAGCAGAGGTCAATGACCTTTGCTATCTTCTAAGACAATCCCGGACACGCAAAATGAGGTCAGCAGAGGTCAATGACCTTTGCAATCTTCTAAGACGCTCCCGCACACGCAAAATGAGGTCACCAGAGGTCAAGGACCTTTGCTATCTTCTAAGAAGCTCCCGGACACGCAAAATGAGGTCACCAGAGGTCAATGCCCTTCAGGATGGACTCAGAAGCGCCGCGTCGGTCAAATGAGGTCAGAAGAGGTCAATGACCTTTGCTATCCTCTTAGAAGCTCCGACACACGCAAAATGAGGTCACCAGAGGTCAATGACCTTTGCTATCTTCTAAGACTCTCCGGGACACGAAAAATGAGGTCACCAGTGGTCAATGACCTTTGCTATCTTCTAAGAAGCTCCTGGACACGCAAAATGAGGTCACCAGAGGTCAATGACTTTTGCTATACTCTTAGAAGCTCCCGGCCACGCAAAATGAGGTCAGCAGAGGTCAATGACCTTTGCTATTTTCTAAGAAGCTCCCGGACACGCAAAATGAGGTCACCAGAGGTCAATGACCTTTGCTATACTCTTAGAAGCTACCGGACACGCAAAATGAGGTCAGCAGAGGTCAATGACCTTTGCTATCTTCTGAGACGCTCCCGAACACGCAAAATGAGGTCACCAGAGGTCAATGATCTTTGCTATCTTCTAAGACGCTTCCGGACACGCAAAATGAGGTCACCAGAGGTCAATGAACTTTGCTATCTTCTAAGACGCTCCCGGACACGCAAAATGAGGTCAGCAGAGGTCAATGACCTTTGCAATCTTCTAAGACGCTCCCGCACACGCAAAATGAGGTCACCAGAGGTCAATGACCTTTGCTATACTCTTAGAAGCTCCCGGACACGGAAAATGAGGTCAGCAGAGGTCAATGAACTTTGCTATCTTCTAAGACGCTCTTGGACACGCAAAATGAGGTCACCAGAGGTCAATGACCTTTGCTATTTTCTAAGAAGCTCCCGGACACGCAAAATGAGGTCACCAGAGGTCAATGACCTTTGCTATCTTCTAAGACAATCCCGGACACGCAAAATGATGTCACCAGAGGTCAATGACCTTTGCTATCTTCTGAGACGCTCCCGCACACGCAAAATGAGGTCACCAGATGTCAATGACCTTTGCTATCTTCTAAGAAGCTCCAGGACACGCAAAATGAGGTCACCAGAGGTCAATGACCTTTGCTATCTTCTGAGACGCTCCCGGACACGCAAAATGAGGTCACCAGAGGTCAATGACCTTTGCTATTTTCTAAGAAGCTCCCGGGCACGCAAAATGAGGTCACCAGAAGTCAATGACCTTTGCTATCTTCTAAGACAATCCCGGACACGCAAAATGAGGTCACCAGAGGTCAATGACCTTTGCTATCTTCTAACATGCTCCCGCACACGCAAAATGAGGTCACCAGATGTCAATGACCTTTGCTATCTTCTAAGAAGCTCCCGGACACGCAAAATGATGTCACCAGAGGTCAATGACCTTCAGGATGGACTCAGAAGCGCCGCGTCGGTCAAATGAGGTCAGAAGAGGTCAATGACCTTTGCTATCCTCTTAGAAGCTCCGACACACGCAAAATGAGGTCACCAGAGGTCAATGACCTTTGCTATCTTCTAAGACTCTCCGGGACACGAAAAATGAGGTCACCAGTGGTCAATGACCTTTGCTATCTTCTAAGAAGCTCCTGGACACGCAAAATGAGGTCACCAGAGGTCAATGACTTTTGCTATACTCTTAGAAGCTCCCGGACACGCAAAATGAGGTCAGCAGAGGTCAATGACCTTTGCTATTTTCTAAGAAGCTCCCGGACACGCAAAATGAGGTCACCAGAGGTCAATGACCTTTGCTATACTCTTAGAAGCTACCGGACACGCAAAATGAGGTCAGCAGAGGTCAATGACCTTTGCTATCTTCTGAGACGCTCCAGAACACGCAAAATGAGGTCACCAGAGGTCAATGACCTTTGCTATCTTCTAAGACGCTTCCGGACACGCAAAATGAGGTCACCAGAGGTCAATGAAATTTGCTATCTTCTAAGACGCTCCCGGACACGCAAAATGAGGTCAGCAGAGGTCAATGACCTTTGCAATCTACTAAGACGCTCCCGCACACGCAAAATGAGGTCACCAGAGGTCAAGGACCTTTGCTATCTTCTAAGAAGCTCCCGGACACGCAAAATGAGGTCACCAGAGGTCAATGACCTTCAGGATGGACTCAGAAGCGCCGCGTGGGTCAAATGAGGTCAGATGAGGTCAATGACCTTTGCTATCCTCTTAGAAGCTCCGACTCACGCAAAATGAGGTCAGCAGAGGTCAATGACCTTTGCTATCTTCTGAGACGCTCCCGGACACGCAAAATGAGGTCACCAGAGGTCAATGACCATTGCTATCTTCTAAGAAGCTCCCGGACACACAAAATGAGGTCACCAGAGGTCAATGACCTTTGCTATCTTCTGAGACGCTCCCGGACACGCAAAATGAGGTCAGCAGAGGTCAATGACCTTTGCAATCTTCTAAGACGCTCCCGCACACGCAATATGAGGTCACCAGAGGACAATGAACTTTGCTATCTTCTAAGAAGCTCCCGCACACGCAAAATGAGATCGCCAGAGGTCAATGACCTTTGCTATCATTTAAGAAGCTCCCGGACACGCAAAATGAGGTCACCAGAGGTCAATGACCTTTGCTATACTCTTAGAAGCTACCGGACACGCAAAATGAGGTCAGCAGAGGTCAATGACCTTTGCTATCTTCTGAGACGCTCCAGAACACGCAAAATGAGGTCACCAGAGGTCAATGACCTTTGCTATCTTCTAAGACGCTTCCGGACACGCAAAATGAGGTCACCAGAGGTCAATGAAATTTGCTATCTTCTAAGACGCTCCCGGACACGCAAAATGAGGTCAGCAGAGGTCAATGACCTTTGCAATCTACTAAGACGCTCCCGCACACGCAAAATGAGGTCACCAGAGGTCAAGGACCTTTGCTATCTTCTAAGAAGCTCCCGGACACGCAAAATGAGGTCACCAGAGGTCAATGACCTTCAGGATGGACTCAGAAGCGCCGCGTGGGTCAAATGAGGTCAGATGAGGTCAATGACCTTTGCTATCCTCTTAGAAGCTCCGACTCACGCAAAATGAGGTCAGCAGAGGTCAATGACCTTTGCTATCTTCTGAGACGCTCCCGGACACGCAAAATGAGGTCACCAGAGGTCAATGACCATTGCTATCTTCTAAGAAGCTCCCGGACACACAAAATGAGGTCACCAGAGGTCAATGACCTTTGCTATCTTCTGAGACGCTCCCGGACACGCAAAATGAGGTCAGCAGAGGTCAATGACCTTTGCAATCTTCTAAGACGCTCCCGCACACGCAATATGAGGTCACCAGAGGACAATGAACTTTGCTATCTTCTAAGAAGCTCCCGCACACGCAAAATGAGATCGCCAGAGGTCAATGACCTTTGCTATCATTTAAGAAGCTCCCGGACACGCAAAATGATGTCACCAGAGGTCAATGACCTTTGCTATCTTCTAAGAAGCTCCCGGACACGCAAAATGAGGTCACCAGAGGTCAATGACTTTTGCTATACTCTTAGAAGCTCCCGGACACGCAAAATGAGGTCAGCAGAGGTCAATGACCTTTGCTATTTTCTAAGAAGCTCCCGGACACGCAAAATGAGGTCACCAGAGGTCAATGACCTTTGCTATACTCTTAGAAGCTACCGGACACGCAAAATGAGGTCAGCAGAGGTCAATGACCTTTGCTATCTTCTGAGACGCTCCCGAACACGCAAAATGAGGTCACCAGAGGTCAATGACCTTTGCTATCTTATAAGACGCTTCCGGACACGCAAAATGAGGTCACCAGAGGTCAATGAACTTTGCTATCTTCTAAGACGCTCCCGGACACGCAAAATGAGGTCAGCAGAGGTCAATGACCTTTGCAATCTTCTAAGACGCTCCCGCACACGCAAGATGAGGTCACCAGAGGTCAAGGACCTTTGCTATCTTCTAAGAAGCTCCCGGACACGCAAAATGAAGTCACCAGAGGTCAATGACCTTCAGGATGGACTCAGAAGCGCCGCGTCGGTCAAATGAGGTCAGATGAGGTCAATGACCTTTGCTATCCTCTTAGAAGCTCCGACACACGCAAAATGAGGTCAGCAGAGGTCAATGACCTTTGCTATCTTCTGAGACGCTCCCGGACACGCAAAATGAGGTCACCAGAGGTCAATGACCATTGCTATCTTCTAAGAAGCTCCCGGACACACAAAATGAGGTCACCAGAGGTCAATGACCATTGCTATCTTCTAAGAAGCTCCCGGACACACAAAATGAGGTCACCAGAGGTCAATGACCTTTGCTATACACTTAGAAGCTACCGGACACGCAAAATGAGGTCAGCAGAGGTCAATGACCTTTGCTATCTTCTGAGACGCTCCCGGACACGCAAAATGAGGTCACCAGAGGTCAATGACCTTTGCTATCTTCTAAGACGCTTCCGGACACGCAAAATGAGGTCACCAGAGGTCAATGAACTTTGCTATCTTCTAAGACGCTCCCGGACACGCAAAATGAGGTCAGCAGAGGTCAATGACCTTTGCTATCTTCTAAGAAGCTCCTGGACACGCAAAATGAGGTCACCAGAGGTCAATGACCTTTCCTATTTACTAAGACGCTCCCGCACACGCAAAATGATGTCACCAGAAGTCAATGACCTTTGCTATCTTCTAAGACGCTCCCGCACACGCAAAATGAGGTCACCAGAGATCAATGACGTTTGCTATCTTCTAAGAAGCTCCCGGACATGCAAAATGAGGTCACCAGAGGTCAATGAACTTTGCTATCTTCTAAGACGGTCCCGGACACGCAAAATGAGGTCACCAGAGGTCAATGAACTTTGCTATCTTCTAAGACGGTCCCGGACACACAAAATGAGGTCACCAGAGGTCAATGACCTTTGCTATCTTCTAAGAAGCTCCCGGACACGCAAAATGAGGTCACCAGAGGTCAATGACCTTCAGGATGGACTCAGAAGCGCCGCGTCGGTCAAATGAGGTCAGATGAGGTCAATGACCTTTGCTATCCTCTTAGAAGCTCCGACACACGCAAAATGAGGTCAGCAGAGGTCAATGACCTTTGCTATCTTCTGAGACGCTCCCGGACACGCAAAATGAGGTCACCAGAGGTCAATGACCATTGCTATCTTCTAAGAAGCTCCCGGACACACAAAATGAGGTCACCAGAGGTCAATGACCTTTGCTATCTTCTGAGACGCTCCCGGACACGCAAAATGATGTCACCAGAGGTCAATGACCTTCAGGATGGACTCAGAAGCGCCGCGTCGGTCAAATGAGGTCAGAAGAGGTCAATGACCTTTGCTATCCTCTTAGAAGCTCCGACACACGCAAAATGAGGTCACCAGAGGTCAATGACCTTTGCTATCTTCTAAGACTCTCCGGGACACGAAAAATGAGGTCACCAGTGGTCAATGACCTTTGCTATCTTCTAAGAAGCTCCTGGACACGCAAAATGAGGTCACCAGAGGTCAATGACTTTTGCTATACTCTTAGAAGCTCCCGGACACGCAAAATGAGGTCAGCAGAGGTCAATGACCTTTGCTATTTTCTAAGAAGCTCCCGGACACGCAAAATGAGGTCACCAGAGGCCAATGACCTTTGCTATCTTCTGAGACGCTCCCGGACACGCAAAATGAGGTCACCAGAGATCAGTGACCTTTGCTATACTCTTAGAAGCTCCCGGACACGCAAAATGAGGTCAGCAGAGGTCAATGACCTTTGCTATCTTCTGAGACGCTGCCGGACACGCAAAATGAGGTCACCAGAGGTCAATGACCTTTGCTATACTCTTAGAAGCTCCCGGACACGGAAAATGAGGTCAGCAGAGGTCAATGAACTTTGCTGTCTTCTAAGACGCTCTTGGACACGCAAAATGAGGTCACCAGAGGTCAATGACCTTTGCTATTTTCTAAGAAGCTCGCGGACACGCAAAATGAGGTCACCAGAGGTCAATGACCTTTGCTATCTTCTAAGACAATCCCGGACACGCAAAATGAGGTCACCAGAGGTTAATGACCTTTGCTATCTTCTGAGACGCTCCCGCACACGCAAAATGAGGTCACCAGATGTCAATGACCTTTGCTATCTTCTAAGAAGCTCCAGGACACGCAAAATGAGGTCACCAGAGGTCAATGACCTTTGCTATCTTCTGAGACGCTCCCGGACACGCAAAATGAGGTCACCAGAGGTCAATGACCTTTGCTATTTTCTAAGAAGCTCCCGGGCACGCAAAATGAGGTCACCAGAAGTCAATGACCGTTGCTATCTTCTAAGACAATCCCGGACACGCAAAATGAGGTCACCAGAGGTCAATGACCTTTGCTATCTTCTAACATGCTCCCGCACACGCAAAATGAGGTCACCAGATGTCAATGACCTTTTCTATCTTCTAAGAAGCTCCCGGACACGCAAAATGATGTCACCAGAGGTCAATGACCTTCAGGATGGACTCAGAAGCGCCGCGTCGGTCAAATGAGGTCAGAAGAGGTCAATGACCTTTGCTATCCTCTTAGAAGCTCCGACACACGCAAAATGAGGTCACCAGAGGTCAATGACCTTTGCTATACTCTTAGAAGCTACCGGACACGCAAAATGAGGTCAGCAGAGGTCAATGACCTTTGCTATCTTCTGAGACGCTCCAGAACACGCAAAATGAGGTCACCAGAGGTCAATGACCTTTGCTATCTTCTAAGACGCTTCCGGACACGCAAAATGAGGTCACCAGAGGTCAATGAAATTTGCTATCTTCTAAGACGCTCCCGGACACGCAAAATGAGGTCAGCAGAGGTCAATGACCTTTGCAATCTACTAAGACGCTCCCGCACACGCAAAATGAGGTCACCAGAGGTCAAGGACCTTTGCTATCTTCTAAGAAGCTCCCGGACACGCAAAATGAGGTCACCAGAGGTCAATGACCTTCAGGATGGACTCAGAAGCGCCGCGTGGGTCAAATGAGGTCAGATGAGGTCAATGACCTTTGCTATCCTCTTAGAAGCTCCGACTCACGCAAAATGAGGTCAGCAGAGGTCAATGACCTTTGCTATCTTCTGAGACGCTCCCGGACACGCAAAATGAGGTCACCAGAGGTCAATGACCATTGCTATCTTCTAAGAAGCTCCCGGACACACAAAATGAGGTCACCAGAGGTCAATGACCTTTGCTATCTTCTGAGACGCTCCCGGACACGCAAAATGAGGTCAGCAGAGGTCAATGACCTTTGCAATCTTCTAAGACGCTCCCGCACACGCAATATGAGGTCACCAGAGGACAATGAACTTTGCTATCTTCTAAGAAGCTCCCGCACACGCAAAATGAGATCGCCAGAGGTCGATGACCTTTGCCATCATTTAAGAAGCTCCCGGACACGCAAAATGATGTCACCAGAGGTCAATGACCTTTGCTATCTTCTAAGAAGCTCCCGGACACGCAAAATGAGGTCACCAGAGGTCAATGACTTTTGCTATACTCTTAGAAGCTCCCGGACACGCAAAATGAGGTCAGCAGAGGTCAATGACCTTTGCTATTTTCTAAGAAGCTCCCGGACACGCAAAATGAGGTCACCAGAGGTCAATGACCTTTGCTATACTCTTAGAAGCTACCGGACACGCAAAATGAGGTCAGCAGAGGTCAATGACCTTTGCTATCTTCTGAGACGCTCCCGAACAAGCAAAATGAGGTCACCAGAGGTCAATGACCTTTGCTATCTTCTAAGACGCTTCCGGACACGCAAAATGAGGTCACCAGAGGTCAATGAACTTTGCTATCTTCTAAGACGCTCCCGGACACGCAAAATGAGGTCAGCAGAGGTCAAGGACCTTTGCAATCTTCTAAGACGCTCCCGCACACGCAAAATGAGGTCACCAGAGGTCAAGGACCTTTGCTATCTTCTAAGAAGCTCCCGGACACGCAAAATGAAGTCACCAGAGGTCAATGACCTTCAGGATGGACTCAGAAGCGCCGCGTCGGTCAAATGAGGTCAGATGAGGTCAATGACCTTTGCTATCCTCTTAGAAGCTCCGACACACGCAAAATGAGGTCAGCAGAGGTCAATGACCTTTGCTATCTTCTGAGACGCTCCCGGACACGCAAAATGAGGTCACCAGAGGTCAATGACCATTGCTATCTTCTAAGAAGCTCCCGGACACACAAAATGAGGTCACCAGAGGTCAATGACCATTGCTATCTTCTAAGAAGCTCCCGGACACACAAAATGAGGTCACCAGAGGTCAATGACCTTTGCTATACACTTAGAAGCTACCGGACACGCAAAATGAGGTCAGCAGAGGTCAATGACCTTTGCTATCTTCTGAGACGCTCCCGGACACGCAAAATGAGGTCACCAGAGGTCAATGACCTTTGCTATCTTCTAAGACGCTTCCGGACACGCAAAATGAGGTCACCAGAGGTCAATGAACTTTGCTATCTTCTAAGACGCTCCCGGACACGCAAAATGAGGTCAGCAGAGGTCAATGACCTTTGCTATCTTCTAAGAAGCTCCTGGACACGCAAAATGAGGTCACCAGAGGTCAATGACCTTTCCTATTTACTAAGACGCTCCCGCACACGCAAAATGATGTCACCAGAAGTCAATGACCTTTGCTATCTTCTAAGACGCTCCCGCACACGCAAAATGGGGTCACCAGAGATCAATGACGTTTGCTATCTTCTAAGAAGCTCCCGGACATGCAAAATGAGGTCACCAGAGGTCAATGAACTTTGCTATCTTCTAAGACGGTCCCGGACACGCAAAATGAGGTCACCAGAGGTCAATGAACTTTGCTATCTTCTAAGACGGTCCCGGACACACAAAATGAGGTCACCAGAGGTCAATGACCTTTGCTATCTTCTAAGAAGCTCCCGGACACGCAAAATGAGGTCACCAGAGGTCAATGACCTTCAGGATGGACTCAGAAGCGCCGCGTCGGTCAAATGAAGTCAGATGAGGTCAATGACCTTTGCTATCCTCTTAGAAGCTCCGACACACGCAAAATGAGGTCAGCAGAGGTCAATGACCTTTGCTATCTTCTGAGACGCTCCCGGACACGCAAAATGAGGTCACCAGAGGTCAATGACCATTGCTATCTTCTAAGAAGCTCCCGGACACACAAAATGAGGTCACCAGAGGTCAATGACCATTGCTATCTTCTAAGAAGCTCCCGGACACACAAAATGAGGTCACCAGAGGTCAATGACCTTTGCTATACACTTAGAAGCTACCGGACACGCAAAATGAGGTCAGCAGAGGTCGAAGACCTTTGCTATCTTCTGAGACGCTCCCGGACACGCAAAATGAGGTCACCAGAGGTCAATGACCTTTGCTATCTTCTAAGACGCTTCCGGACACGCAAAATGAGGTCACCAGAGGTCAATGAACTTTGCTATCTTCTAAGACGCTCCCGGACACGCAAAATGAGGTCAGCAGAGGTCAATGACCTTTGCTATCTTCTAAGAAGCCCCTGGACACGCAAAATGAGGTCACCAGAGGTCAATGACCTTTCCTATTTACTAAGACGCTCCCGCACACGCAAAATGACGTCACCAGAAGTCAATGACCTTTGCTATCTTCTAAGACGCTCCCGCACACGCAAAATGAGGTCACCAGAGATCAATGACGTTTGCTATCTTCTAAGAAGCTCCCGGACAAGCAAAATGAGGTCACCAGAGGTCAATGAACTTTGCTATCTTCTAAGACGGTCCCGGACACGCAAAATGAGGTCACCAGAGGTCAATGAACTTTGCTATCTTCTAAGACGGTCCCGGACAGACAAAATGAGGTCACCAGAGGTCAATGACCTTTGCTATCTTCTAAGACGCTCCCGCACACGCAAAATGAGGTCACCAGATGTCAATGACCTTTGCTATCTTCTAAGTAGCTCCCGGACACGCAAAATGAGGTCACCAGAGGTCAATGACCTTTGCTATCTTCTAAGACGCTTCCGGACACGCAAAATGAGGTCACCAGAGGTCAATGACCTTCAGGATGGACTCAGAAGCGCCGCGTCGGTCAAATGAGGTCAGATGAGGTCAATGACCTTTGCTATCCTCTTAGAAGCTCCGACACACGCAAAATGAGGTCAGCAGAGGTCAAAGACCTTTGCTATCTTCTGAGACGCTCCCGGACACGCAAAAAGAGGTCACCAGAGGTCAATGACCTTTGCTATCTTCTAAGACGCTTCCGGACACGCAAAATGAGGTCACCAGAGGTCAATGAACTTTGCTATCTTCTAAGACGCTCCCGGACACGCAAAATGAGGTCAGCAGAGGTCAATGACCTTTGCTATCTTCTAAGAAGCTCCTGGACACGCAAAATGAGGTCATCAGAGGTCAATGACCTTTCCTATTTACTAAGACGCTCCCGCACACGCAAAATGATGTCACCAGAAGTCAATGACCTTTGCTATCTTCTAAGACGCTCCCGAACACGCAAAATGAGGTCACCAGAGATCAATGACGTTTGCTATCTTCTAAGAAGCTCCCGGACACGCAAAATGAGGTCACCAGAGGTCAATGAACTTTGCAATCTTCTAAGACGCTCCCGCACACGCAAAATGAGGTCACCAGAGGTCAAGGACCTTTGCTATCTTCTAAGAAGCTCCCGGACACACAAAATGAGGTCACCAGAGGTCAATGACCATTGCTATCTTCTAAGAAGCTCCCGGACACACAAAATGAGGTCACCAGAGGTCAATGACCTTTGCTATACACTTAGAAGCTACCGGACACGCAAAATGAGGTCAGCAGAGGTCGAAGACCTTTGCTATCTTCTGAGACGCTCCCGGACACGCAAAATGAGGTCACCAGAGGTCAATGACCTTTGCTATCTTCTAAGACGCTTCCGGACACGCAAAATGAGGTCACCAGAGGTCAATGAACTTTGCTATCTTCTAAGACGCTCCCGGACACGCAAAATGAGGTCAGCAGAGGTCAATGACCTTTGCTATCTTCTAAGAAGCCCCTGGACACGCAAAATGAGGTCACCAGAGGTCAATGACCTTTCCTATTTACTAAGACGCTCCCGCACACGCAAAATGATGTCACCAGAAGTCAATGACCTTTGCTATCTTCTAAGACGCTCCCGCACACGCAAAATGAGGTCACCAGAGATCAATGACGTTTGCTATCTTCTAAGAAGCTCCCGGACAAGCAAAATGAGGTCACCAGAGGTCAATGAACTTTGCTATCTTCTAAGACGGTCCCGGACACGCAAAATGAGGTCACCAGAGGTCAATGAACTTTGCTATCTTCTAAGACGGTCCCGGACAGACAAAATGAGGTCACCAGAGGTCAATGACCTTTGCTATCTTCTAAGACGCTCCCGCACACGCAAAATGAGGTCACCAGATGTCAATGACCTTTGCTATCTTCTAAGTAGCTCCCGGACACGCAAAATGAGGTCACCAGAGGTCAATGACCTTTGCTATCTTCTAAGACGCTTCCGGACACGCAAAATGAGGTCACCAGAGGTCAATGACCTTCAGGATGGACTCAGAAGCGCCGCGTCGGTCAAATGAGGTCAGATGAGGTCAATGACCTTTGCTATCCTCTTAGAAGCTCCGACACACGCAAAATGAGGTCAGCAGAGGTCAAAGACCTTTGCTATCTTCTGAGACGCTCCCGGACACGCAAAATGAGGTCACCAGAGGTCAATGACCTTTGCTATCTTCTAAGACGCTTCCGGACACGCAAAATGAGGTCACCAGAGGTCAATGAACTTTGCTATCTTCTAAGACGCTCCCGGACACGCAAAATGAGGTCAGCAGAGGTCAATGACCTTTGCTATCTTCTAAGACGCCCCGGACACGCAAAATGAGGTCACCAGAGGTCAATGACCTTTGCTACCTTCTAAGACGCCCCGGACACGCAAAATGAGGTCACCAGAGGTCAATGACCTTTCCTATTTACTAAGACGCTTCCGCACACGCAAAATGATGTCACCAGAAGTCAATGACCTTTGCTATCTTCTAAGACGCTCCCGCACACGCAAAATGAGGTCACCAGAGATCAATGACGTTTGCTATCTTCTAAGAAGCTCCCGGACATGCAAAATGAGGTCACCAGAGGTCAATGAACTTTGCTATCTTCTAAGACGGTCCCGGACACGCAAAATGAGGTCACCAGAGGTCAATGAACTTTGCTATCTTCTAAGACGGTCCCGGACACACAAAATGAGGTCACCAGAGGTCAATGACCTTTGCTATCTTCTAAGAAGCTCCCGGACACGCAAAATGAGGTCACCAGAGGTCAATGACCTTCAGGATGGACTCAGAAGCGCCGCGTCGGTCAAATGAGGTCAGATGAGGTCAATGACCTTTGCTATCCTCTTAGAAGCTCCGACACACGCAAAATGAGGTCAGCAGAGGTCAATGACCTTTGCTATCTTCTGAGACGCTCCCGGACACGCAAAATGAGGTCACCAGAGGTCAATGACCATTGCTATCTTCTAAGAAGCTCCCGGACACACAAAATGAGGTCACCAGAGGTCAATGACCATTGCTATCTTCTAAGAAGCTCCCGGACACACAAAATGAGGTCACCAGAGGTCAATGACCTTTGCTATACACTTAGAAGCTACCGGACACGCAAAATGAGGTCAGCAGAGGTCGAAGACCTTTGCTATCATCTGAGACGCTCCCGGACACGCAAAATGAGGTCACCAGAGGTCAATGACCTTTGCTATCTTCTAAGACGCTTCCGGAGACGCAAAATGAGGTCACCAGAGGTCATTGACCTTTGCTATATTCTAAGACGGTCCTGGACACGCAAAATGAGGTCACCAGAGGTCAATGACCTTTCCTATTTACTAAGACGCTCCCGCACACGCAAAATGATGTCACCAGAAGTCAATGACCTTTGCTATCTTCTAAGACGCTCCCGCACACGCAAAATGAGGTCACCAGAGATCAATGACGTTTGCTATCTTCTAAGACGCTCCCGCACACGCAAAATGAGGTCACCAGATGTCAATGACCTTTGCTATCTTCTAAGTAGCTCCCGGACACGCAAAATGAGGTCACCAGAGGTCAATGACCTTTGCTATCTTCTAAGACGCTTCCGGACACACAAAATGAGGTCACCAGAGGTCAATGACCTTTGCTATACACTTAGAAGCTACCGGACACGCAAAATGAGGTCACCAGAGGTCAATGAACTTTGCTATCTTCTAAGACGCTCCCGGACACGCAAAATGAGGTCAGCAGAGGTCAATGACCTTTGCTATCTTCTAAGAAGCTCCTGGACACGCAAAATGAGGTCACCAGAGGTCAATGACCTTTCCTATTTACTAAGACGCTCCCGCACACGCAAAATGATGTCACCAGAAGTCAATGACCTTTGCTATCTTCTAAGACGCTCCCGCACACGCAAAATGGGGTCACCAGAGATCAATGACGTTTGCTATCTTCTAAGAAGCTCCCGGACATGCAAAATGAGGTCACCAGAGGTCAATGAACTTTGCTATCTTCTAAGACGGTCCCGGACACGCAAAATGAGGTCACCAGAGGTCAATGAACTTTGCTATCTTCTAAGACGGTCCCGGACACACAAAATGAGGTCACCAGAGGTCAATGACCTTTGCTATCTTCTAAGAAGCTCCCGGACACGCAAAATGAGGTCACCAGAGGTCAATGACCTTCAGGATGGACTCAGAAGCGCCGCGTCGGTCAAATGAAGTCAGATGAGGTCAATGACCTTTGCTATCCTCTTAGAAGCTCCGACACACGCAAAATGAGGTCAGCAGAGGTCAATGACCTTTGCTATCTTCTGAGACGCTCCCGGACACGCAAAATGAGGTCACCAGAGGTCAATGACCATTGCTATCTTCTAAGAAGCTCCCGGACACACAAAATGAGGTCACCAGAGGTCAATGACCATTGCTATCTTCTAAGAAGCTCCCGGACACACAAAATGAGGTCACCAGAGGTCAATGACCTTTGCTATACACTTAGAAGCTACCGGACACGCAAAATGAGGTCAGCAGAGGTCGAAGACCTTTGCTATCTTCTGAGACGCTCCCGGACACGCAAAATGAGGTCACCAGAGGTCAATGACCTTTGCTATCTTCTAAGACGCTTCCGGACACGCAAAATGAGGTCACCAGAGGTCAATGAACTTTGCTATCTTCTAAGACGCTCCCGGACACGCAAAATGAGGTCAGCAGAGGTCAATGACCTTTGCTATCTTCTAAGAAGCCCCTGGACACGCAAAATGAGGTCACCAGAGGTCAATGACCTTTCCTATTTACTAAGACGCTCCCGCACACGCAAAATGACGTCACCAGAAGTCAATGACCTTTGCTATCTTCTAAGACGCTCCCGCACACGCAAAATGAGGTCACCAGAGATCAATGACGTTTGCTATCTTCTAAGAAGCTCCCGGACAAGCAAAATGAGGTCACCAGAGGTCAATGAACTTTGCTATCTTCTAAGACGGTCCCGGACACGCAAAATGAGGTCACCAGAGGTCAATGAACTTTGCTATCTTCTAAGACGGTCCCGGACAGACAAAATGAGGTCACCAGAGGTCAATGACCTTTGCTATCTTCTAAGACGCTCCCGCACACGCAAAATGAGGTCACCAGATGTCAATGACCTTTGCTATCTTCTAAGTAGCTCCCGGACACGCAAAATGAGGTCACCAGAGGTCAATGACCTTTGCTATCTTCTAAGACGCTTCCGGACACGCAAAATGAGGTCACCAGAGGTCAATGACCTTCAGGATGGACTCAGAAGCGCCGCGTCGGTCAAATGAGGTCAGATGAGGTCAATGACCTTTGCTATCCTCTTAGAAGCTCCGACACACGCAAAATGAGGTCAGCAGAGGTCAAAGACCTTTGCTATCTTCTGAGACGCTCCCGGACACGCAAAAAGAGGTCACCAGAGGTCAATGACCTTTGCTATCTTCTAAGACGCTTCCGGACACGCAAAATGAGGTCACCAGAGGTCAATGAACTTTGCTATCTTCTAAGACGCTCCCGGACACGCAAAATGAGGTCAGCAGAGGTCAATGACCTTTGCTATCTTCTAAGAAGCTCCTGGACACGCAAAATGAGGTCATCAGAGGTCAATGACCTTTCCTATTTACTAAGACGCTCCCGCACACGCAAAATGATGTCACCAGAAGTCAATGACCTTTGCTATCTTCTAAGACGCTCCCGAACACGCAAAATGAGGTCACCAGAGATCAATGACGTTTGCTATCTTCTAAGAAGCTCCCGGACACGCAAAATGAGGTCACCAGAGGTCAATGAACTTTGCAATCTTCTAAGACGCTCCCGCACACGCAAAATGAGGTCACCAGAGGTCAAGGACCTTTGCTATCTTCTAAGAAGCTCCCGGACACACAAAATGAGGTCACCAGAGGTCAATGACCATTGCTATCTTCTAAGAAGCTCCCGGACACACAAAATGAGGTCACCAGAGGTCAATGACCTTTGCTATACACTTAGAAGCTACCGGACACGCAAAATGAGGTCAGCAGAGGTCGAAGACCTTTGCTATCTTCTGAGACGCTCCCGGACACGCAAAATGAGGTCACCAGAGGTCAATGACCTTTGCTATCTTCTAAGACGCTTCCGGACACGCAAAATGAGGTCACCAGAGGTCAATGAACTTTGCTATCTTCTAAGACGCTCCCGGACACGCAAAATGAGGTCAGCAGAGGTCAATGACCTTTGCTATCTTCTAAGAAGCCCCTGGACACGCAAAATGAGGTCACCAGAGGTCAATGACCTTTCCTATTTACTAAGACGCTCCCGCACACGCAAAATGATGTCACCAGAAGTCAATGACCTTTGCTATCTTCTAAGACGCTCCCGCACACGCAAAATGAGGTCACCAGAGATCAATGACGTTTGCTATCTTCTAAGAAGCTCCCGGACAAGCAAAATGAGGTCACCAGAGGTCAATGAACTTTGCTATCTTCTAAGACGGTCCCGGACACGCAAAATGAGGTCACCAGAGGTCAATGAACTTTGCTATCTTCTAAGACGGTCCCGGACAGACAAAATGAGGTCACCAGAGGTCAATGACCTTTGCTATCTTCTAAGACGCTCCCGCACACGCAAAATGAGGTCACCAGATGTCAATGACCTTTGCTATCTTCTAAGTAGCTCCCGGACACGCAAAATGAGGTCACCAGAGGTCAATGACCTTTGCTATCTTCTAAGACGCTTCCGGACACGCAAAATGAGGTCACCAGAGGTCAATGACCTTCAGGATGGACTCAGAAGCGCCGCGTCGGTCAAATGAGGTCAGATGAGGTCAATGACCTTTGCTATCCTCTTAGAAGCTCCGACACACGCAAAATGAGGTCAGCAGAGGTCAAAGACCTTTGCTATCTTCTGAGACGCTCCCGGACACGCAAAATGAGGTCACCAGAGGTCAATGACCTTTGCTATCTTCTAAGACGCTTCCGGACACGCAAAATGAGGTCACCAGAGGTCAATGAACTTTGCTATCTTCTAAGACGCTCCCGGACACGCAAAATGAGGTCAGCAGAGGTCAATGACCTTTGCTATCTTCTAAGACGCCCCGGACACGCAAAATGAGGTCACCAGAGGTCAATGACCTTTGCTACCTTCTAAGACGCCCCGGACACGCAAAATGAGGTCACCAGAGGTCAATGACCTTTCCTATTTACTAAGACGCTTCCGCACACGCAAAATGATGTCACCAGAAGTCAATGACCTTTGCTATCTTCTAAGACGCTCCCGCACACGCAAAATGAGGTCACCAGAGATCAATGACGTTTGCTATCTTCTAAGAAGCTCCCGGACATGCAAAATGAGGTCACCAGAGGTCAATGAACTTTGCTATCTTCTAAGACGGTCCCGGACACGCAAAATGAGGTCACCAGAGGTCAATGAACTTTGCTATCTTCTAAGACGGTCCCGGACACACAAAATGAGGTCACCAGAGGTCAATGACCTTTGCTATCTTCTAAGAAGCTCCCGGACACGCAAAATGAGGTCACCAGAGGTCAATGACCTTCAGGATGGACTCAGAAGCGCCGCGTCGGTCAAATGAGGTCAGATGAGGTCAATGACCTTTGCTATCCTCTTAGAAGCTCCGACACACGCAAAATGAGGTCAGCAGAGGTCAATGACCTTTGCTATCTTCTGAGACGCTCCCGGACACGCAAAATGAGGTCACCAGAGGTCAATGACCATTGCTATCTTCTAAGAAGCTCCCGGACACACAAAATGAGGTCACCAGAGGTCAATGACCATTGCTATCTTCTAAGAAGCTCCCGGACACACAAAATGAGGTCACCAGAGGTCAATGACCTTTGCTATACACTTAGAAGCTACCGGACACGCAAAATGAGGTCAGCAGAGGTCGAAGACCTTTGCTATCATCTGAGACGCTCCCGGACACGCAAAATGAGGTCACCAGAGGTCAATGACCTTTGCTATCTTCTAAGACGCTTCCGGAGACGCAAAATGAGGTCACCAGAGGTCATTGACCTTTGCTATATTCTAAGACGGTCCTGGACACGCAAAATGAGGTCACCAGAGGTCAATGACCTTTCCTATTTACTAAGACGCTCCCGCACACGCAAAATGATGTCACCAGAAGTCAATGACCTTTGCTATCTTCTAAGACGCTCCCGCACACGCAAAATGAGGTCACCAGAGATCAATGACGTTTGCTATCTTCTAAGACGCTCCCGCACACGCAAAATGAGGTCACCAGATGTCAATGACCTTTGCTATCTTCTAAGTAGCTCCCGGACACGCAAAATGAGGTCACCAGAGGTCAATGACCTTTGCTATCTTCTAAGACGCTTCCGGACACGCAAAATGAGGTCACCAGAGGTCAATGACCTTCAGGATGGACTCAGAAGCGCCGCGTCGGTCAAATGAGGTCAGATGAGGTCAATGACCTTTGCTATCCTCTTAGAAGCTCCGACACACGCAAAATGAGGTCAGCAGAGGTCAATGACCTTTGCTATCTTCTGAGACGCTCCCGGACACGCAAAATGAGGTCACCAGAGGTCAATGACCATTGCTATCTTCTAAGAAGCTCCCGGACACACAAAATGAGGTCACCAGAGGTCAATGACCATTGCTATCTTCTAAGAAGCTCCCGGACACACAAAATGAGGTCACCAGAGGTCAATGACCTTTGCTATACACTTAGAAGCTACCGGACACGCAAAATGAGGTCAGCAGAGGTCGAAGACCTTTGCTATCTTCTGAGACGCTCCCGGACACGCAAAATGAGGTCACCAGAGGTCAATGACCTTTGCTATCTTCTAAGACGCTTCCGGAGACGCAAAATGAGGTCACCAGAGGTCAATGAACTTTGCTATCTTCTAAGACGCTCCCGGACACGCAAAATGAGGTCAGCAGAGGTCAATGACCTTTGCTATCTTCTAAGAAGCTCCTGGACACGCAAAATGAGGTCACCAGAGGTCAATGACCTTTCCTATTTACTAAGACGCTCCCGCACACGCAAAATGATGTCACCAGAAGTCAATGACCTTTGCTATCTTCTAAGACGCTTCCGGACACGCAAAATGAGGTCACCAGAGGTCAATGACCTTCAGGATGGACTCAGAAGCGCCGCGTCGGTCAAATGAGGTCAGATGAGGTCAATGACCTTTGCTATCCTCTTAGAAGCTCCGACACACGCAAAATGAGGTCAGCAGAGGTCAAAGACCTTTGCTATCTTCTGAGACGCTCCCGGACACGCAAAATGAGGTCACCAGAGGTCAATGACCTTTGCTATCTTCTAAGACGCTTCCGGACACGCAAAATGAGGTCACCAGAGGTCAATGAACTTTGCTATCTTCTAAGACGCTCCCGGACACGCAAAATGAGGTCAGCAGAGGTCAATGACCTTTGCTATCTTCTAAGAAGCTCCTGGACACGCAAAATGAGGTCACCAGAGGTCAATGACCTTTCCTATTTACTAAGACGCTCCCGCACACGCAAAATGATGTCACCAGAAGTCAATGACCTTTGCTATCTTCTAAGACGCTCCCGCACACGCAAAATGAGGTCACCAGAGATCAATGACGTTTGCTATCTTCTAAGAAGCTCCCGGACACGCAAAATGAGGTCACCAGAGGTCAATGAACTTTGCTATCTTCTAAGACGGTCCCGGACACGCAAAATGAGGTCACCAGAGGTCAATGAACTTTGCTATCTTCTAAGACGGTCCCGGACAGACAAAATGAGGTCACCAGAGGTCAATGACCTTTGCTATCTTCTAAGACGCTCCCGCACACGCAAAATGAGGTCACCAGATGTCAATGACCTTTGCTATCTTCTAAGTAGCTCCCGGACACGCAAAATGATGTCACCAGCTGTCAATGACCTTTGCAATCTTTTAAGACGCTCCCGCACACGAAAAATGAGATCACCAGAGGTCAATGACATTTGCTATCATCTAAGAAGCTCCCGGACACGCAAAATGATGTCACCAGAGGTCAATGACCTTTGCTATTTTCTAAGAAGCTCCCGGACACGCAAAATGAGGTCACCAGAGGTCAATGACCTTTGCTATACTCTTAGAAGCTACCGGACACGCAAAATGAGGTCAGCAGAGGTCAATGACCTTTGCTATCTTCTGAGACGCTCCCGCACACGCAAAATGAGGTCACCAGAGGTCAAGGACCTTTGCTATCTTCTAAGAAGCTCCCGGACACGCAAAATGAAGTCACCAGAGGTCAATGACCTTCAGGATGGACTCAGAAGCGCCGCGTCGGTCAAATGAGGTCAGATGAGGTCAATGACCTTTGCTATCCTCTTAGAAGCTCCGACACACGCAAAATGAGGTCAGCAGAGGTCAATGACCTTTGCTATCTTCTGAGACGCTCCCGGACACGCAAAATGAGGTCACCAGAGGTCAATGACCATTGCTATCTTCTAAGAAGCTCCCGGACACACAAAATGAGGTCACCAGAGGTCAATGACCATTGCTATCTTCTAAGAAGCTCCCGGACACACAAAATGAGGTCACCAGAGGTCAATGACCTTTGCTATACACTTAGAAGCTACCGGACACGCAAAATGAGGTCAGCAGAGGTCAATGACCTTTGCTATCTTCTGAGACGCTCCCGGACACGCAAAATGAGGTCACCAGAGGTCAATGACCTTTGCTATCTTCTAAGACGCTTCCGGACACGCAAAATGAGGTCACCAGAGGTCAATGAACTTTGCTATCTTCTAAGACGCTCCCGGACACGCAAAATGAGGTCAGCAGAGGTCAATGACCTTTGCTATCTTCTAAGAAGCTCCTGGACACGCAAAATGAGGTCACCAGAGGTCAATGACCTTTCCTATTTACTAAGACGCTCCCGCACACGCAAAATGATGTCACCAGAAGTCAATGACCTTTGCTATCTTCTAAGACGCTCCCGCACACGCAAAATGAGGTCACCAGAGATCAATGACGTTTGCTATCTTCTAAGAAGCTCCCGGACACGCAAAATGAGGTCACCAGAGGTCAATGAACTTTGCTATCTTCTAAGACGGTCCCGGACACGCAAAATGAGGTCACCAGAGGTCAATGAAATTTGCTATCTTCTAAGACGGTCCCGGACACACAAAATGAGGTCACCAGAGGTCAATGACCTTTGCTATCTTCTAAGAAGCTCCCGGACACGCAAAATGAGGTCACCAGAGGTCAATGACCTTCAGGATGGACTCAGAAGCGCCGCGTCGGTCAAATGAGGTCAGATGAGGTCAATGACCTTTGCTATCCTCTTAGAAGCTCCGACACACGCAAAATGAGGTCAGCAGAGGTCAATGACCTTTGCTATCTTCTGAGACGCTCCCGGACACGCAAAATGAGGTCACCAGAGGTCAATGACCATTGCTATCTTCTAAGAAGCTCCCGGACACACAAAATGAGGTCACCAGAGGTCAATGACCATTGCTATCTTCTAAGAAGCTCCCGGACACACAAAATGAGGTCACCAGAGGTCAATGACCTTTGCTATACACTTAGAAGCTACCGGACACGCAAAATGAGGTCAGCAGAGGTCAAAGACCTTTGCTATCTTCTGAGACGCTCCCGGACACGCAAAATGAGGTCACCAGAGGTCAATGACCTTTGCTATCTTCTAAGACGCTTCCGGACACGCAAAATGAGGTCACCAGAGGTCAATGAACTTTGCTATCTTCTAAGACGCTCCCGGACACGCAAAATGAGGTCAGCAGAGGTCAATGACCTTTGCTATCTTCTAAGAAGCTCCTGGACACGCAAAATGAGGTCACCAGAGGTCAATGACCTTTCCTATTTACTAAGACGCTCCCGCACACGCAAAATGATGTCACCAGAAGTCAATGACCTTTGCTATCTTCTAAGACGCTCCCGCACACGCAAAATGAGGTCACCAGAGATCAATGACGTTTGCTATCTTCTAAGAAGCTCCCGGACACGCAAAATGAGGTCACCAGAGGTCAATGAACTTTGCTATCTTCTAAGACGGTCCCGGACACGCAAAATGAGGTCACCAGAGGTCAATGAACTTTGCTATCTTCTAAGACGGTCCCGGACACACAAAATGAGGTCACCAGAGGTCAATGACCTTTGCTATCTTCTAAGACGCTCCCGCACACGCAAAATGAGGTCACCAGATGTCAATGACCATTGCTATCTTCTAAGAAGCTCCCGGACACACAAAATGAGGTCACCAGAGGTCAATGACCATTGCTATCTTCTAAGAAGCTCCCGGACACACAAAATGAGGTCACCAGAGGTCAATGACCTTTGCTATACACTTAGAAGCTACCGGACACGCAAAATGAGGTCAGCAGAGGTCAATGACCTTTGCTATCTTCTGAGACGCTCCCGGACACGCAAAATGAGGTCACCAGAGGTCAATGACCTTTGCTATCTTCTAAGACGCTTCCGGACACGCAAAATGAGGTCACCAGAGGTCAATGAACTTTGCTATCTTCTAAGACGCTCCCGGACACGCAAAATGAGGTCAGCAGAGGTCAATGACCTTTGCTATCTTCTAAGAAGCTCCTGGACACGCAAAATGAGGTCACCAGAGGTCAATGACCTTTCCTATTTACTAAGACGCTTCCGCACACGCAAAATGATGTCACCAGAAGTCAATGACCTTTGCTATCTTCTAAGACGCTCCCGCACACGCAAAATGAGGTCACCAGAGATCAATGACGTTTGCTATCTTCTAAGAAGCTCCCGGACATGCAAAATGAGGTCACCAGAGGTCAATGAACTTTGCTATCTTCTAAGACGGTCCCGGACACGCAAAATGAGGTCACCAGAGGTCAATGAACTTTGCTATCTTCTAAGACGGTCCCGGACACACAAAATGAGGTCACCAGAGGTCAATGACCTTTGCTATCTTCTAAGAAGCTCCCGGACACGCAAAATGAGGTCACCAGAGGTCAATGACCTTCAGGATGGACTCAGAAGCGCCGCGTCGGTCAAATGAGGTCAGATGAGGTCAATGACCTTTGCTATCCTCTTAGAAGCTCCGACACACGCAAAATGAGGTCAGCAGAGGTCAATGACCTTTGCTATCTTCTGAGACGCTCCCGGACACGCAAAATGAGGTCACCAGAGGTCAATGACCATTGCTATCTTCTAAGAAGCTCCCGCACGCACAAAATGAGGTCACCAGAGGTCAATGACCATTGCTATCTTCTAAGAAGCTCCCGGACACACAAAATGAGGTCACCAGAGGTCAATGACCTTTGCTATACACTTAGAAGCTACCGGACACGCAAAATGAGGTCAGCAGAGGTCGAAGACCTTTGCTATCTTCTGAGACGCTCCCGGACACGCAAAATGAGGTCACCAGAGGTCAATGACCTTTGCTATCTTCTAAGACGCTTCCGGAGACGCAAAATGAGGTCACCAGAGGTCATTGACCTTTGCTATATTCTAAGACGGTCCTGGACACGCAAAATGAGGTCACCAGAGGTCAATGACCTTTCCTATTTACTAAGACGCTCCCGCACACGCAAAATGATGTCACCAGAATTCAATGACCTTTGCTATCTTCTAAGACGCTCCCGCACACGCAAAATGAGGTCACCAGAGATCAATGACGTTTGCTATCTTCTAAGACGCTCCCGCACACGCAAAATGAGGTCACCAGATGTCAATGACCTTTGCTATCTTCTAAGTAGCTCCCGGACACGCAAAATGAGGTCACCAGAGGTCAATGACCTTTGCTATCTTCTAAGACGCTTCCGGACACGCAAAATGAGGTCACCAGAGGTCAATGACCTTCAGGATGGACTCAGAAGCGCCGCGTCGGTCAAATGAGGTCAGATGAGGTCAATGACCTTTGCTATCCTCTTAGAAGCTCCGACACACGCAAAATGAGGTCAGCAGAGGTCAATGACCTTTGCTATCTTCTGAGACGCTCCCGGACACGCAAAATGAGGTCACCAGAGGTCAATGACCATTGCTATCTTCTAAGAAGCTCCCGGACACACAAAATGAGGTCACCAGAGGTCAATGACCATTGCTATCTTCTAAGAAGCTCCCGGACACACAAAATGAGGTCACCAGAGGTCAATGACCTTTGCTATACACTTAGAAGCTACCGGACACGCAAAATGAGGTCAGCAGAGGTCGAAGACCTTTGCTATCTTCTGAGACGCTCCCGGACACGCAAAATGAGGTCACCAGAGGTCAATGACCTTTGCTATCTTCTAAGACGCTTCCGGAGACGCAAAATGAGGTCACCAGAGGTCAATGAACTTTGCTATCTTCTAAGACGCTCCCGGACACGCAAAATGAGGTCAGCAGAGGTCAATGACCTTTGCTATCTTCTAAGAAGCTCCTGGACACGCAAAATGAGGTCACCAGAGGTCAATGACCTTTCCTATTTACTAAGACGCTCCCGCACACGCAAAATGATGTCACTAGAAGTCAATGACCTTTGCTATCTTCTAAGACGCTTCCGGACACGCAAAATGAGGTCACCAGAGGTCAATGACCTTCAGGATGGACTCAGAAGCGCCGCGTCGGTCAAATGAGGTCAGATGAGGTCAATGACCTTTGCTATCCTCTTAGAAGCTCCGACACACGCAAAATGAGGTCAGCAGAGGTCAAAGACCTTTGCTATCTTCTGAGACGCTCCCGGACACGCAAAATGAGGTCACCAGAGGTCAATGACCTTTGCTATCTTCTAAGACGCTTCCGGACACGCAAAATGAGGTCACCAGAGGTCAATGAACTTTGCTATCTTCTAAGACGCTCCCGGACACGCAAAATGAGGTCAGCAGAGGTCAATGACCTTTGCTATCTTCTAAGAAGCTCCTGGACACGCAAAATGAGGTCACCAGAGGTCAATGACCTTTCCTATTTACTAAGACGCTCCCGCACACGCAAAATGATGTCACCAGAAGTCAATGACCTTTGCTATCTTCTAAGACGCTCCCGCACACGCAAAATGAGGTCACCAGAGATCAATGACGTTTGCTATCTTCTAAGAAGCTCCCGGACACGCAAAATGAGGTCACCAGAGGTCAATGAACTTTGCTATCTTCTAAGACGGTCCCGGACACGCAAAATGAGGTCACCAGAGGTCAATGAACTTTGCTATCTTCTAAGACGGTCCCGGACAGACAAAATGAGGTCACCAGAGGTCAATGACCTTTGCTATCTTCTAAGACGCTCCCGCACACGCAAAATGAGGTCACCAGATGTCAATGACCTTTGCTATCTTCTAAGTAGCTCCCGGACACGCAAAATGATGTCACCAGCTGTCAATGACCTTTGCAATCTTTTAAGACGCTCCCGCACACGAAAAATGAGATCACCAGAGGTCAATGACATTTGCTATCATCTAAGAAGCTCCCGGACACGCAAAATGATGTCACCAGAGGTCAATGACCTTTGCTATTTTCTAAGAAGCTCCCGGACACGCAAAATGAGGTCACCAGAGGTCAATGACCTTTGCTATACTCTTAGAAGCTACCGGACACGCAAAATGAGGTCAGCAGAGGTCAATGACCTTTGCTATCTTCTGAGACGCTCCCGCACACGCAAAATGAGGTCACCAGAGGTCAAGGACCTTTGCTATCTTCTAAGAAGCTCCCAGACACGCAAAATGAAGTCACCAGAGGTCAATGACCTTCAGGATGGACTCAGAAGCGCCGCGTCGGTCAAATGAGGTCAGATGAGGTCAATGACCTTTGCTATCCTCTTAGAAGCTCCGACACACGCAAAATGAGGTCAGCAGAGGTCAATGACCTTTGCTATCTTCTGAGACGCTCCCGGACACGCAAAATGAGGTCACCAGAGGTCAATGACCATTGCTATCTTCTAAGAAGCTCCCGGACACACAAAATGAGGTCACCAGAGGTCAATGACCATTGCTATCTTCTAAGAAGCTCCCGGACACACAAAATGAGGTCACCAGAGGTCAATGACCTTTGCTATACACTTAGAAGCTACCGGACACGCAAAATGAGGTCAGCAGAGGTCAATGACCTTTGCTATCTTCTGAGACGCTCCCGGACACGCAAAATGAGGTCACCAGAGGTCAATGACCTTTGCTATCTTCTAAGACGCTTCCGGACACGCAAAATGAGGTCACCAGAGGTCAATGAACTTTGCTATCTTCTAAGACGCTCCCGGACACGCAAAATGAGGTCAGCAGAGGTCAATGACCTTTGCTATCTTCTAAGAAGCTCCTGGACACGCAAAATGAGGTCACCAGAGGTCAATGACCTTTCCTATTTACTAAGACGCTCCCGCACACGCAAAATGATGTCACCAGAAGTCAATGACCTTTGCTATCTTCTAAGACGCTCCCGCACACGCAAAATGAGGTCACCAGAGATCAATGACGTTTGCTATCTTCTAAGAAGCTCCCGGACACGCAAAATGAGGTCACCAGAGGTCAATGAACTTTGCTATCTTCTAAGACGGTCCCGGACACGCAAAATGAGGTCACCAGAGGTCAATGAAATTTGCTATCTTCTAAGACGGTCCCGGACACACAAAATGAGGTCACCAGAGGTCAATGACCTTTGCTATCTTCTAAGAAGCTCCCGGACACGCAAAATGAGGTCACCAGAGGTCAATGACCTTCAGGATGGACTCAGAAGCGCCGCGTCGGTCAAATGAGGTCAGATGAGGTCAATGACCTTTGCTATCCTCTTAGAAGCTCCGACACACGCAAAATGAGGTCAGCAGAGGTCAATGACCTTTGCTATCTTCTGAGACGCTCCCGGACACGCAAAATGAGGTCACCAGAGGTCAATGACCATTGCTATCTTCTAAGAAGCTCCCGGACACACAAAATGAGGTCACCAGAGGTCAATGACCATTGCTATCTTCTAAGAAGCTCCCGGACACACAAAATGAGGTCACCAGAGGTCAATGACCTTTGCTATACACTTAGAAGCTACCGGACACGCAAAATGAGGTCAGCAGAGGTCAAAGACCTTTGCTATCTTCTGAGACGCTCCCGGACACGCAAAATGAGGTCACCAGAGGTCAATGACCTTTGCTATCTTCTAAGACGCTTCCGGACACGCAAAATGAGGTCACCAGAGGTCAATGAACTTTGCTATCTTCTAAGACGCTCCCGGACACGCAAAATGAGGTCAGCAGAGGTCAATGACCTTTGCTATCTTCTAAGAAGCTCCTGGACACGCAAAATGAGGTCACCAGAGGTCAATGACCTTTCCTATTTACTAAGACGCTCCCGCACACGCAAAATGATGTCACCAGAAGTCAATGACCTTTGCTATCTTCTAAGACGCTCCCGCACACGCAAAATGAGGTCACCAGAGATCAATGACGTTTGCTATCTTCTAAGAAGCTCCCGGACACGCAAAATGAGGTCACCAGAGGTCAATGAACTTTGCTATCTTCTAAGACGGTCCCGGACACGCAAAATGAGGTCACCAGAGGTCAATGAACTTTGCTATCTTCTAAGACGGTCCCGGACACACAAAATGAGGTCACCAGAGGTCAATGACCTTTGCTATCTTCTAAGACGCTCCCGCACACGCAAAATGAGGTCACCAGATGTCAATGACCTTTGCTATCTTCTAAGTAGCTCCCGGACACGCAAAATGATGTCACCAGCTGTCAATGACCTTTGCAATCTTTTAAGACGCTCCCGCACACGAAAAATGAGATCACCAGAGGTCAATGACATTTGCTATCATCTAAGAAGCTCCCGGACACGCAAAATGATGTCACCAGAGGTCAATGACCTTTGCTATCTTCTAAGAAGCTCCCGGACACGCAAAATGATGTCACCAGAGATCAATGACCTTAGCTATCTTCTAAGAAGCTCCCGGACACGCAAAATGAGGTCACCAGATGTCAATGACCTTTCCTATCTTCTAAGACGCTCCCGGACACGCTAAATGAGGTCACCAGAGGTCAATGAACTTTGCTATCTTCTAAGACTGCCCCGGACACGCAAAATGAGGTCACCAGAGGTCAATGACCTTTGCTATCTTCTAAGACGCTCCCGCACACGCAAAATGAGGTCATCAGAAGTCAATGACCTTTGCTATCATCTAAGAAGCTCCCGGACACGCAAAATGATGTCACCAGAGGTCAATGACCTTTGCTATCTTCTAAGAAGCTCCCGGACACGCAAAATGAGGTCACCAGAGGTCAATGACCATTGCTATCTTCTTAGACGTTTCCGGACACGCAAAATGAGGTCACCAGAGGTCAAGGACCTTTGCTATCTTCTAAGAAGCTCACGGACACGCAAAATGAGGTCACCAGAGGTCAATGACCTTTGCTATACACTTAGAAGCTACCGGACACGCAAAATGAGGTCAGCAGAGGTCAATGACCTTTGCAATCTTCTAAGACGCTCCCGCACACGCAAAATGAGGTCACCAGAGGTCAATGACCTTTGCTATCTTCTTAGACTCTCCGGGACACGAAAAATGAGGTCACCAGTGGTCAATGACCTTTGCTATCTTCTAAGAAGCTCCTGGACACGCAAAATGAGGTCACCAGAGGTCAATGACCTTTCCTATCTACTAAGACGCTCCCGGACACGCAAAATGATGTCACCAGAGGTCAATGACCTTTGCTATCTTCTAAGACGCTCCCGCACACGCAAAATGAGATCACCAGAGGTCAATGACCTTTGCTATTTTCTAAGAAGCTCCCGGGCACGCAAAATGAGGTCACCAGAGGTCAATGACCTTTGCTATCTTCTGAGACGCTCCCGGACACGCAAAATGAGGTCACCAGAGGTCAATGACCTTTGCTATCTTCTGAGACGCTCCCGGACACGCAAAATGAGGTCACCAGAGGTCAATGACATTTGCTATCTTCTAAGACGCTCCCGCACACGCAAAATGAGGTCACCAGAGGTCAATGACCTTTGCTATCTTCTGAGACGCTCCCGGACACGCAAAATGAGGTCACCAGAGGTCAATGAACTTTGCTATCTTCTAAGACGCCCCGGACACGCAAAATGAGGTGACCAGAGTTCAATGACCTTTGCTACCTTCTAAGACGCCCCGGACACGCAAAATGAGGTCACCAGAGGTCAATGAACTTTGCTATCTTCTAAGACGCCCCGGACACGCAAAATGAGGTCACCAGAGGTCAATGACCTTTGCTACCTTCTAAGACGCCCCGGACACGCAAAATGAGGTCACCAGAGGTCAATGACCTTTGCTACCTTCTAAGACGCCCCGGACACGCAAAATGAGGTCATCAGAGGTCAATGACCTTTGCTACCTTCTAAGACGCCCCGGACACGCAAAATGAGGTCACCAGAGGTCAATGACCTTTGCTACCTTCTAAGACGACCCGGACACGCAAAATGAGGTCACCAGAGGTCAATGACCTTTGCTACCTTCTAAGACGCCCCGGACACGCAAAATGAGGTCACCAGAGGTCAATGACATGTGCTACCTTCTAAGACGCCCCGGACACGCAAAATGAGCTCACCAGAGGTCAATGACCTTTGCTACCTTCTAAGACGCCCCGGACACGCAAAATGAGGTCACCAGAGGTCAATGACCTTTGCTACGTTCTAAGACGTCCCGGACACGCAAAATGAGGTCACCAGAGGTCAATGACCTTTGCTACCTTCTAAGACGCCCCGGACACGCAAAATGAGGTCACCAGAGGTCAATGACCTTCAGGATGGACTCAGAAGCGCCGCGTCGGTCAAATGAGGTCAGATGAGGTCAATGACCTTTGCTATCCTCTTAGAAGCTCCGACACACGCAAAATGAGGTCAGCAGAGGTCAATGACCTTTGCTATCTTCTGAGACGCTCCCGGACACGCAAAATGAGGTCACCAGAGGTCAATGACCATTGCTATCTTCTAAGAAGCTCCCGGACACACAAAATGAGGTCACCAGAGGTCAATGACCATTGCTATCTTCTAAGAAGCTCCCGGACACACAAAATGAGGTCACCAGAGGTCAATGACCTTTGCTATACACTTAGAAGCTACCGGACACGCAAAATGAGGTCAGCAGAGGTCGAAGACCTTTGCTATCTTCTGAGACGCTCCCGGACACGCAAAATGAGGTCACCAGAGGTCAATGACCTTTGCTATCTTCTAAGACGCTTCCGGAGACGCAAAATGAGGTCACCAGAGGTCATTGACCTTTGCTATATTCTAAGACGGTCCTGGACACGCAAAATGAGGTCACCAGAGGTCAATGACCTTTCCTATTTACTAAGACGCTCCCGCACACGCAAAATGATGTCACCAGAAGTCAATGACCTTTGCTATCTTCTAAGACGCTCCCGCACACGCAAAATGAGGTCACCAGAGATCAATGACGTTTGCTATCTTCTAAGACGCTCCCGCACACGCAAAATGAGGTCACCAGATGTCAATGACCTTTGCTATCTTCTAAGTAGCTCCCGGACACGCAAAATGAGGTCACCAGAGGTCAATGACCTTTGCTATCTTCTAAGACGCTTCCGGACACGCAAAATGAGGTCACCAGAGGTCAATGACCTTCAGGATGGACTCAGAAGCGCCGCGTCGGTCAAATGAGGTCAGATGAGGTCAATGACCTTTGCTATCCTCTTAGAAGCTCCGACACACGCAAAATGAGGTCAGCAGAGGTCAATGACCTTTGCTATCTTCTGAGACGCTCCCGGACACGCAAAATGAGGTCACCAGAGGTCAATGACCATTGCTATCTTCTAAGAAGCTCCCGGACACACAAAATGAGGTCACCAGAGGTCAATGACCATTGCTATCTTCTAAGAAGCTCCCGGACACACAAAATGATGTCACCAGAGGTCAATGACCTTTGCTATACACTTAGAAGCTACCGGACACGCAAAATGAGGTCAGCAGAGGTCGAAGACCTTTGCTATCTTCTGAGACGCTCCCGGACACGCAAAATGAGGTCACCAGAGGTCAATGACCTTTGCTATCTTCTAAGACGCTTCCGGAGACGCAAAATGAGGTCACCAGAGGTCAATGAACTTTGCTATCTTCTAAGACGCTCCCGGACACGCAAAATGAGGTCAGCAGAGGTCAATGACCTTTGCTATCTTCTAAGAATCTCCTGGACACGCAAAATGAGGTCACCAGAGGTCAATGACCTTTCCTATTTACTAAGACGCTCCCGCACACGCAAAATGATGTCACCAGAAGTCAATGACCTTTGCTATCTTCTAAGACGCTTCCGGACACGCAAAATGAGGTCACCAGAGGTCAATGACCTTCAGGATGGACTCAGAAGCGCCGCGTCGGTCAAATGAGGTCAGATGAGGTCAATGACCTTTGCTATCCTCTTAGAAGCTCCGACACACGCAAAATGAGGTCAGCAGAGGTCAAAGACCTTTGCTATCTTCTGAGACGCTCCCGGACACGCAAAATGAGGTCACCAGAGGTCAATGACCTTTGCTATCTTCTAAGACGCTTCCGGACACGCAAAATGAGGTCACCAGAGGTCAATGAACTTTGCTATCTTCTAAGACGCTCCCGGACACGCAAAATGAGGTCAGCAGAGGTCAATGACCTTTGCTATCTTCTAAGAAGCTCCTGGACACACAAAATGAGGTCACCAGAGGTCAATGACCTTTGCTATCTTCTAAGAAGCTCCCGGACACGCAAAATGAGGTCACCAGAGGTCAATGACCTTCAGGATGGACTCAGAAGCGCCGCGTCGGTCAAATGAGGTCAGATGAGGTCAATGACCTTTGCTATCCTCTTAGAAGCTCCGACACACGCAAAATGAGGTCAGCAGAGGTCAATGACCTTTGCTATCTTCTGAGACGCTCCCGGACACGCAAAATGAGGTCACCAGAGGTCAATGACCATTGCTATCTTCTAAGAAGCTCCCGGACACACAAAATGAGGTCACCAGAGGTCAATGACCATTGCTATCTTCTAAGAAGCTCCCGGACACACAAAATGAGGTCACCAGAGGTCAATGACCTTTGCTATACACTTAGAAGCTACCGGACACGCAAAATGAGGTCAGCAGAGGTCAAAGACCTTTGCTATCTTCTGAGACGCTCCCGGACACGCAAAATGAGGTCACCAGAGGTCAATGACCTTTGCTATCTTCTAAGACGCTTCCGGACACGCAAAATGAGGTCACCAGAGGTCAATGAACTTTGCTATCTTCTAAGACGCTCCCGGACACGCAAAATGAGGTCAGCAGAGGTCAATGACCTTTGCTATCTTCTAAGAAGCTCCTGGACACGCAAAATGAGGTCACCAGAGGTCAATGACCTTTCCTATTTACTAAGACGCTCCCGCACACGCAAAATGATGTCACCAGAAGTCAATGACCTTTGCTATCTTCTAAGACGCTCCCGCACACGCAAAATGAGGTCACCAGAGATCAATGACGTTTGCTATCTTCTAAGAAGCTCCCGGACACGCAAAATGAGGTCACCAGAGGTCAATGAACTTTGCTATCTTCTAAGACGGTCCCGGACACGCAAAATGAGGTCACCAGAGGTCAATGAACTTTGCTATCTTCTAAGACGGTCCCGGACAGACAAAATGAGGTCACCAGAGGTCAATGACCTTTGCTATCTTCTAAGACGCTCCCGCACACGCAAAATGAGGTCACCAGATATCAATGACCTTTGCTATCTTCTAAGTAGCTCCCGGACACGCAAAATGATGTCACCAGCTGTCAATGACCTTTGCAATCTTTTAAGACGCTCCCGCACACGAAAAATGAGATCACCAGAGGTCAATGACATTTGCTATCATCTAAGAAGCTCCCGGACACGCAAAATGATGTCACCAGAGGTCAATGACCTTTGCTATTTTCTAAGAAGCTCCCGGACACGCAAAATGAGGTCACCAGAGGTCAATGACCTTTGCTATACTCTTAGAAGCTACCGGACACGCAAAATGAGGTCAGCAGAGGTCAATGACCTTTGCTATCTTCTGAGACGCTCCCGCACACGCAAAATGAGGTCACCAGAGGTCAAGGACCTTTGCTATCTTCTAAGAAGCTCCCGGACACGCAAAATGAAGTCACCAGAGGTCAATGACCTTCAGGATGGACTCAGAAGCGCCGCGTCGGTCAAATGAGGTCAGATGAGGTCAATGACCTTTGCTATCCTCTTAGAAGCTCCGACACACGCAAAATGAGGTCAGCAGAGGTCAATGACCTTTGCTATCTTCTGAGACGCTCCCGGACACGCAAAATGAGGTCACCAGAGGTCAATGACCATTGCTATCTTCTAAGAAGCTCCCGGACACACAAAATGAGGTCACCAGAGGTCAATGACCATTGCTATCTTCTAAGAAGCTCCCGGACACACAAAATGAGGTCACCAGAGGTCAATGACCTTTGCTATACACTTAGAAGCTACCGGACACGCAAAATGAGGTCAGCAGAGGTCAATGACCTTTGCTATCTTCTGAGACGCTCCCGGACACGCAAAATGAGGTCACCAGAGGTCAATGACCTTTGCTATCTTCTAAGACGCTTCCGGACACGCAAAATGAGGTCACCAGAGGTCAATGAACTTTGCTATCTTCTAAGACGCTCCCGGACACGCAAAATGAGGTCAGCAGAGGTCAATGACCTTTGCTATCTTCTAAGAAGCTCCTGGACACGCAAAATGAGGTCACCAGAGGTCAATGACCTTTCCTATTTACTAAGACGCTCCCGCACACGCAAAATGATGTCACCAGAAGTCAATGACCTTTGCTATCTTCTAAGACGCTCCCGCACACGCAAAATGAGGTCACCAGAGATCAATGACGTTTGCTATCTTCTAAGAAGCTCCCGGACACGCAAAATGAGGTCACCAGAGGTCAATGAACTTTGCTATCTTCTAAGACGGTCCCGGACACGCAAAATGAGGTCACCAGAGGTCAATGAAATTTGCTATCTTCTAAGACGGTCCCGGACACACAAAATGAGGTCACCAGAGGTCAATGACCTTTGCTATCTTCTAAGAAGCTCCCGGACACGCAAAATGAGGTCACCAGAGGTCAATGACCTTCAGGATGGACTCAGAAGCGCCGCGTCGGTCAAATGAGGTCAGATGAGGTCAATGACCTTTGCTATCCTCTTAGAAGCTCCGACACACGCAAAATGAGGTCAGCAGAGGTCAATGACCTTTGCTATCTTCTGAGACGCTCCCGGACACGCAAAATGAGGTCACCAGAGGTCAATGACCATTGCTATCTTCTAAGAAGCTCCCGGACACACAAAATGAGGTCACCAGAGGTCAATGACCATTGCTATCTTCTAAGAAGCTCCCGGACACACAAAATGAGGTCACCAGAGGTCAATGACCTTTGCTATACACTTAGAAGCTACCGGACACGCAAAATGAGGTCAGCAGAGGTCAAAGACCTTTGCTATCTTCTGAGACGCTCCCGGACACGCAAAATGAGGTCACCAGAGGTCAATGACCTTTGCTATCTTCTAAGACGCTTCCGGACACGCAAAATGAGGTCACCAGAGGTCAATGAACTTTGCTATCTTCTAAGACGCTCCCGGACACGCAAAATGAGGTCAGCAGAGGTCAATGACCTTTGCTATCTTCTAAGAAGCTCCTGGACACGCAAAATGAGGTCACCAGAGGTCAATGACCTTTCCTATTTACTAAGACGCTCCCGCACACGCAAAATGATGTCACCAGAAGTCAATGACCTTTGCTATCTTCTAAGACGCTCCCGCACACGCAAAATGAGGTCACCAGAGATCAATGACGTTTGCTATCTTCTAAGAAGCTCCCGGACACGCAAAATGAGGTCACCAGAGGTCAATGAACTTTGCTATCTTCTAAGACGGTCCCGGACACGCAAAATGAGGTCACCAGAGGTCAATGAACTTTGCTATCTTCTAAGACGGTCCCGGACACACAAAATGAGGTCACCAGAGGTCAATGACCTTTGCTATCTTCTAAGACGCTCCCGCACACGCAAAATGAGGTCACCAGATGTCAATGACCTTTGCTATCTTCTAAGTAGCTCCCGGACACGCAAAATGATGTCACCAGCTGTCAATGACCTTTGCAATCTTTTAAGACGCTCCCGCACACGAAAAATGAGATCACCAGAGGTCAATGACCTTTGCTATCTTCTAAGAAGCTCCCGGACACGCAAAATGATGTCACCAGAGATCAATGACCTTAGCTATCTTCTAAGAAGCTCCCGGACACGCAAAATGAGGTCACCAGATGTCAATGACCTTTCCTATCTTCTAAGACGCTCCCGGACACGCTAAATGAGGTCACCAGAGGTCAATGAACTTTGCTATCTTCTAAGACTGCCCCGGACACGCAAAATGAGGTCACCAGAGGTCAATGACCTTTGCTATCTTCTAAGACGCTCCCGCACACGCAAAATGAGGTCATCAGAAGTCAATGACCTTTGCTATCATCTAAGAAGCTCCCGGACACGCAAAATGATGTCACCAGAGGTCAATGACCTTTGCTATCTTCTAAGAAGCTCCCGGACACGCAAAATGAGGTCACCAGAGGTCAATGACCTTTGCTATACACTTAGAAGCTACCGGACACGCAAAATGAGGTCACCAGAGTTCAATGACCATTGCTATCTTCTTAGACGCTTCCGGACACGCAAAATGAGGTCACCAGAGGTCAAGGACCTTTGCTATCTTCTAAGAAGCTCACGGACACGCAAAATGAGGTCACCAGAGGTCAATGACCTTTGCTATACACTTAGAAGCTACCGGACACGCAAAATGAGGTCAGCAGAGGTCAATGACCTTTGCAATCTTCTAAGACGCTCCCGCACACGCAAAATGAGGTCACCAGAGGTCAATGACCTTTGCTATCTTCTTAGACTCTCCGGGACACGAAAAATGAGGTCACCAGTGGTCAATGACCTTTGCTATCTTCTAAGAAGCTCCTGGACACGCAAAATGAGGTCACCAGAGGTCAATGACCTTTCCTATCTACTAAGACGCTCCCGGACACGCAAAATGATGTCACCAGAGGTCAATGACCTTTGCTATCTTCTAAGACGCTCCCGCACACGCAAAATGAGATCACCAGAGGTCAATGACCTTTGCTATTTTCTAAGAAGCTCCCGGGCACGCAAAATGAGGTCACCAGAGGTCAATGACCTTTGCTATCTTCTGAGACGCTCCCGGACACGCAAAATGAGGTCACCAGAGGTCAATGACCTTTGCTATCTTCTGAGACGCTCCCGGACACGCAAAATGAGGTCACCAGAGGTCAATGACATTTGCTATCTTCTAAGACGCTCCCGCACACGCAAAATGAGGTCACCAGAGGTCAATGACCTTTGCTATCTTCTGAGACGCTCCCGGACACGCAAAATGAGGTCACCAGAGGTCAATGAACTTTGCTATCTTCTAAGACGCCCCGGACACGCAAAATGAGGTCACCAGAGGTCAATGACCTTTGCTACCTTCTAAGACGCCCCGGACACGCAAAATGAGGTCACCAGAGGTCAATGAACTTTGCTATCTTCTAAGACGCCCCGGACACGCAAAATGAGGTCACCAGAGGTCAATGACCTTTGCTACCTTCTAAGACGCCCCGGACACGCAAAATGAGGTCACCAGAGGTCAATGACCTTTGCTACCTTCTAAGACGCCCCGGACACGCAAAATGAGGTCATCAGAGGTCAATGACCTTTGCTACCTTCTAAGACGCCCCGGACACGCAAAATGAGGTCACCAGAGGTCAATGACATGTGCTACCTTCTAAGACGCCCCGGACACGCAAAATGAGGTCACCAGAGGTCAATGACCTTTGCTACCTTCTAAGACGTCCCGGACACGCAAAATGAGGTCACCAGAGGTCAATGACCTTTGCTACCTTCTAAGACGCCCCGGACACGCAAAATGAGGTCACCAGAGGTCAATGACCTTTGCTACCTTCTAAGACGCCCCGGACACGCAAAATGAGGTCACCAGAGGTCAATGACCTTTGCTACCTTCTAAGACGCCCCGGACACGCAAAATGAGGTCACCAGTGGTCAATGACCTTTGCTACCTTCTAAGACGCCCCGGACACGCAAAATGAGGTCACCAGAGGTCAATGACCTTTGCTACCTTCTAAGACGTCCCGGACACGCAAAATGAGGTCACCAGAGGTCAATGACCTTTGCTACCTTCTAAGACGCCCCGGACACGCAAAATGAGGTCACCAGAGGTCAATGACCTTTGCTACCTTCTAAGACGCCCCGGACACGCAAAATGAGGTCACCAGTGGTCAATGACCTTTGCTACCTTCTAAGACGCCCCGGACACGCAAAATGAGGTCACCAGAGGTCAATGACCTTTGCTACCTTCTAAGACGCCCCGGACACGCAAAATGAGGTCACCAGAGGTCAATGACCTTTGCTGCCTTCTAAGACGCCCCGGATACGCAAAATGAGGTCACCAGAGGTCAATGACCTTTGCTACCTTCTAAGACGCCCCGGACACGCAAAATGAGGTCACCAGAGGTCAATGACCTTTGCTACCTTCTAAGACGCCCCGGACACGCAAAATGAGGTCACCAGAGGTCAATGACCTTTGCTACCTTCTAAGACGCCCCGGACACGCAAAATGAGGTCACCAAAGGTCAATGACATGTGCTACCTTCTAAGACGCCCCGGACACGCAAAATGAGCTCACCAGAGGTCAATGACCTTTGCTACCTTCTAAGACGCCCCGGACACGCAAAATAAGGTCACCAGAGGTCAATGACCTTTGCTACCTTCTAAGACGCCCCGGACACGCAAAATGAGGTCACCAGAGGTCAATGACCTTTGCTACCTTCTAAGACGCCCCGGACACGCAAAATGAGGTCACCAGAGGTCAATGACCTTTGCTACCTTCTAAGACGCCCCGGACACGCAAAATGAGGTCACCAGAGGTCAATGACCTTTGCTACCTTCTAAGACGCCCCGGACACGCAAAATGAGGTCACCAGAGGTCAATGACCTTTGCTACCTTCTAAGACGCCCCGGACACGCAAAATGAGGTCACCAGAGGTCAATGACCTTTGCTACCTTCTAAGACGCCCCGGACACGCAAAATGAGGTCACCAGAGGTCAATGACATGTGCTACCTTCTAAGACGCCCCGGACACGCAAAATGAGGTCACCAGAGGTCAATGACCTTTGCTACCTTCTAAGACGCCCCGGACACGCAAAAGGAGGTCACCAGAGGTCAATGACCTTTGCTACCTTCTAAGACGCCCCAGACACGCAAAACGAGGTGACCAGAGGTCAATGACCTTTGATACGTTCTAAGACGCCCCAGACACGCAAAATGAGGTCACCAGAGGTCAATGACCTTTGCTACCTTCTAAGACGCCCCGGACACGCAAAATGAGGTCACCAGAGGTCAATGACCTTTGCTACCTTCTAAGACGCCCCGGACACGCAAAATGAGGTCACCAGAGGTCAATGACCTTTGCTACCTTCTAAGACGACCCGGACACGCAAAATGAGGTCACCAGAGGTCAATGACCTTTGCTACCTTCTAAGACGCCCCGGACACGCAAAATGAGGTCACCAGAGGTCAATGACCTTTGCTACCTTCTAAGACGACCCGGACACGCAAAATGAGGTCACCAGAGGTCAATGACCTTTGCTACCTTCTAAGACGCCCCGGACACGCAAAATGAGGTCACCAGAGGTCAATGACCTTTGCTACCTTCTAAGACGCCCCGGACACGCAAAATGAGGTCACCAGAGGTCAATGACCTTTGCTACCTTCTAAGACGCCCCGGACACGCAAAATGAGGTCACCAGAGGTCAATGACCTTTGCTACCTTCTAAGACGACCCGGACACGCAAAATGAGGTCACCAGAGGTCAATGACCTTTGCTACCTTCTAAGACGCCCCGGACACGCAAAATGAGGTCACCAGAGGTCAATGACCTTTGCTACCTTCTAAGACGACCCGGACACGCAAAATGAGGTCACCAGAGGTCAATGACCTTTGCTACCTTCTAAGACGCCCCGGACACGCAAAATGAGGTCACCAGAGGTCAATGACATGTGCTACCTTCTAAGACGCCCCGGACACGCAAAATGAGGTCACCAGAGGTCAATGACCTTTGCTACCTTCTAAGACGTCCCGGACACGCAAAATGAGGTCACCAGAGGTCAATGACCTTTGCTACCTTCTAAGACGTCCCGGACACGCAAAATGAGGTCACCAGAGGTCAATGACCTTTGCTACCTTCTAAGACGCCCCGGACACGCAAAATGAGGTCACCAGAGGTCAATGACCTTTGCTACCTTCTAAGACGCCCCGGACACGCAAAATGAGGTCACCAGTGGTCAATGACCTTTGCTACCTTCTAAGACGCCCCGGACACGCAAAATGAGGTCACCAGAGGTCAATGACCTTTGCTACCTTCTAAGACGTCCCGGACACGCAAAATGAGGTCACCAGAGGTCAATGACCTTTGCTACCTTCTAAGACGCCCCGGACACGCAAAATGAGGTCACCAGAGGTCAATGACCTTTGCTACCTTCTAAGACGCCCCGGACACGCAAAATGAGGTCACCAGTGGTCAATGACCTTTGCTACCTTCTAAGACGCCCCGGACACGCAAAATGAGGTCACCAGAGGTCAATGACCTTTGCTACCTTCTAAGACGACCCGGACACGCAAAATGAGGTCACCAGAGGTCAATGACCTTTGCTACCTTCTAAGACGCCCCGGACACGCAAAATGAGCTCACCAGAGGTCAATGACCTTTGCTACCTTCTAAGACGCCCCGGACACGCAAAATGAGCTCACCAGAGGTCAATGACCTTTGCTACCTTCTAAGACGCCCCGGACACGCAAAATGAGGTCACCAGAGGTCAATGACCTTTGCTACCTTCTAAGACGACCCGGACACGCAAAATGAGGTCACCAGAGGTCAATGACCTTTGCTACCTTCTAAGACGCCCCGGACACGCAAAATGAGGTCACCAGAGGTCAATGACCTTTGCTACCTTCTAAGACGCCCCGGACACGCAAAATGAGGTCACCAGAGGTCAATGACCTTTGCTACCTTCTAAGACGACCCGGACACGCAAAATGAGGTCACCAGAGGTCAATGACCTTTGCTACCTTCTAAGACGCCCCGGACACGCAAAATGAGGTCACCAGAGGTCAATGACCTTTGCTACCTTCTAAGACGCCCCGGACACGCAAAATGAGGTCACCAGAGGTCAATGACCTTTGCTACCTTCTAAGACGTCCCGGACACGCAAAATGAGGTCACCAGAGGTCAATGACCTTTGCTACCTTCTAAGACGCCCCGGACACGCAAAATGAGGTTACCAGAGGTCAATGACCTTTGCTACGTTCTAAGACGCCCCGGACACGCAAAATGAGGTCACCAGAGGTCAATGACCTTTGCTACCTTCTAAGACGCCCCGGACACGCAAAATGAGGTCACCAGAGGTCAATGACCTTTGCTGCCTTCTAAGACGCCCCGGATACGCAAAATGAGGTCACCAGAGGTCAATGACCTTTGCTACCTTCTAAGACGCCCCGGACACGCAAAATGAGGTCACCAGAGGTCAATGACCTTTGCTACCTTCTAAGACGCCCCGGACACGCAAAATGAGGTCACCAGAGGTCAATGACCTTTGCTACCTTCTAAGACGCCCCGGACACGCAAAATGAGGTCACCAGAGGTCAATGACATGTGCTACCTTCTAAGACGCCCCGGACACGCAAAATGAGCTCACCAGAGGTCAATGATCTTTGCTACCTTCTAAGACGCCCCGGACACGCAAAATAAGGTCACCAGAGGTCAATGACCTTTGCTACCTTCTAAGACGCCCCGGACACGCAAAATGAGGTCACCAGAGGTCAATGACCTTTGCTACCTTCTAAGACGCCCCGGACACGCAAAATGAGGTCACCAGAGGTCAATGACCTTTGCTACCTTCTAAGACGCCCCGGACACGCAAAATGAGGTCACCAGAGGTCAATGACCTTTGCTACCTTCTAAGACGCCCCGGACACGCAAAATGAGGTCACCAGAGGTCAATGACCTTTGCTACCTTCTAAGACGCCCCGGACACGCAAAATGAGGTCACCAGAGGTCAATGACCTTTGCTACCTTCTAAGACGCCCCGGACACGCAAAATGAGGTCACCAGAGGTCAATGACATGTGCTACCTTCTAAGACGCCCCGGACACGCAAAATGAGGTCACCAGAGGTCAATGACCTTTGCTACCTTCTAAGACGTCCCGGACACGCAAAAGGAGGTCACCAGAGGTCAATGACCTTTGCTACCTTCTAAGACGCCCCAGACACGCAAAACGAGGTGACCAGAGGTCAATGACCTTTGATACGTTCTAAGACGCCCCAGACACGCAAAATGAGGTCACCAGAGGTCAATGACCTTTGCTACCTTCTAAGACGCCCCGGACACGCAAAATGAGGTCACCAGAGGTCAATGACCTTTGCTACCTTCTAAGACGCCCCGGACACGCAAAATGAGGTCACCAGAGGTCAATGACCTTTGCTACCTTCTAAGACGACCCGGACACGCAAAATGAGGTCACCAGAGGTCAATGACCTTTGCTACCTTCTAAGACGCCCCGGACACGCAAAATGAGGTCACCAGAGGTCAATGACCTTTGCTACCTTCTAAGACGACCCGGACACGCAAAATGAGGTCACCAGAGGTCAATGACCTTTGCTACCTTCTAAGACGCCCCGGACACGCAAAATGAGCTCACCAGAGGTCAATGACCTTTGCTACCTTCTAAGACGCCCCGGACACGCAAAATGAGGTCACCAGAGGTCAATGACCTTTGCTACCTTCTAAGACGCCCCGGACACGCAAAATGAGGTCACCAGAGGTCAATGACCTTTGCTGCCTTCTAAGACGCCCCGGATACGCAAAATGAGGTCACCAGAGGTCAATGACCTTTGCTACCTTCTAAGACGTCCCGGACACGCAAAAGGAGGTCACCAGAGGTCAATGACCTTTGCTACCTTCTAAGACGCCCCAGACACGCAAAACGAGGTGACCAGAGGTCAATGACCTTTGATACGTTCTAAGACGCCCCAGACACGCAAAATGAGGTCACCAGAGGTCAATGACCTTTGCTACCTTCTAAGACGCCCCGGACACGCAAAATGAGGTCACCAGAGGTCAATGACCTTTGCTACCTTCTAAGACGCCCCGGACACGCAAAATGAGGTCACCAGAGGTCAATGACCTTTGCTACCTTCTAAGACGACCCGGACACGCAAAATGAGGTCACCAGAGGTCAATGACCTTTGCTACCTTCTAAGACGCCCCGGACACGCAAAATGAGGTCACCAGAGGTCAATGACCTTTGCTACCTTCTAAGACGACCCGGACACGCAAAATGAGGTCACCAGAGGTCAATGACCTTTGCTACCTTCTAAGACGCCCCGGACACGCAAAATGAGCTCACCAGAGGTCAATGACCTTTGCTACCTTCTAAGACGCCCCGGACACGCAAAATGAGGTCACCAGAGGTCAATGACCTTTGCTACCTTCTAAGACGCCCCGGACACGCAAAATGAGCTCACCAGAGGTCAATGACCTTTGCTACCTTCTAAGACGTCCCGGACACGCAAAATGAGGTCACCAGAGGTCAATGACCTTTGCTACCTTCTAAGACGCCCCGGACACGCAAAATGAGGTTACCAGAGGTCAATGACCTTTGCTACGTTCTAAGACGCCCCGGACACGCAAAATGAGGTCACCAGAGGTCAATGACCTTTGCTACCTTCTAAGACGCCCCGGACACGCAAAATGAGGTCACCAGAGGTCAATGACCTTTGCTGCCTTCTAAGACGCCCCGGATACGCAAAATGAGGTCACCAGAGGTCAATGACCTTTGCTACCTTCTAAGACGCCCCGGACACGCAAAATGAGGTCACCAGAGGTCAATGACCTTTGCTACCTTCTAAGACGCCCCGGACACGCAAAATGAGGTCACCAGAGGTCAATGACCTTTGCTACCTTCTAAGACGCCCCGGACACGCAAAATGAGGTCACCAGAGGTCAATGACCTTTGCTACCTTCTAAGACGCCCCGGACACGCAAAATGAGGTCACCAGAGGTCAATGACCTTTGCTACCTTCTAAGACGCCCCGGACACGCAAAATGAGGTCACCAGAGGTCAATGACCTTTGCTACCTTCTAAGACGCCCCGGACACGCAAAATGAGGTCACCAGAGGTCAATGACCTTTGCTACCTTCTAAGACGCCCCGGACACGCAAAATGAGGTCACCAGAGGTCAATGACCTTTGCTACCTTCTAAGACGCCCCGGACACGCAAAATGAGGTCACCAGAGGTCAATGACCTTTGCTACCTTCTAAGACGCCCCGGACACGCAAAATGAGGTCACCAGAGGTCAATGACCTTTGCTACCTTCTAAGACGCCACGGACACGCAAAATGAAGTCACCAGAGGTCAATGACCTTTGCTACCTTCTAAGACGCCCCGGACACCCAAAATTAGGTCACCAGAAGTCAATGACCTTTGCTACCTTCTAAGACGCCCCGGACACGCAAAATTAGGTCACCAGAGGTCAATGACCTTTGCTACCTTCTAAGACGCCCCGGACACGCAAAATGAGCTCACCAGAGGTCAATGACCTTTGCTATCTTCTAAGACGCCCCGGACACGCAAAATGAGGTCACCAGAGGTCAATGACCTTTGCTACCTTCTAGGACGCCCCGGACACGCAAAATGAGGTCACCAGAGGTCAATAACCTTTGCTACCTTCTAAGACGCTCCGGACACGCAAAATGAGGTCACCAGAGGTCAATGACCTTTGCTACCTTCTAAGACGCCCCGGACACGCAAAATGAGGTCACCAGAGGTCAATGACCTTTGCTACCTTCTAAGACGCCACGGTCACGCAAAATGAAGTCACCAGAGGTCAATGACCTTTGCTATCTTCTAAGACGCACCGGACACGCAAAATGAGGTCACCAGAGGTCAATGACCTTTGCTACCTTCTAAGACGCCCCGGACACGCAAAATGAGGTCACCAGAGGTCAATATCCTTTGCTACCTTCTAAGACGCTCCGGACACGCAAAATGAGGTCACCAGAGGTCAATGACCTTTGCTACCTTCTAAGACGCCCCGGACACGCAAAATGAGGTCACCAGAGGTCAATGACCTTTGCTACCTTCTAAGACGCCACGGTCAGGCAAAATGAAGTCACCAGAGGTCAATGACCTTTGCTATCTTCTAAGACGCACCGGACACGCAAAATGAGGTCACCAGAGGTCAATGACCTTTGCTACCTTCTAAGACGCCCCGGACACGCAAAATGAGGTCACCAGAGGTCAATGACCTTTGCTACCTTCTAAGACGCCCCGGACACGCAAAATGAGGTCACCAGAGGTCAATGACCTTTGCTACCTTCTAAGACGCCCCGGACACGCAAAATGAGGTCACCAGAGGTCAATGATCTTTGCTACCTTCTAAGACGCCCCGGACACGCAAAATTAGGTCACCAGAGGTCAATGACCTTTGCTACCTTCTAAGACGCCCCGGACACGCAAAATGAGGTCACCAGAGGTCAATGACCTTTGCTACCTTCTAAGACGCCCCGGACACGCAAAATTAGGTCACCAGAGGTCAATGACCTTTGCTCCCTTCTAAGACGCCCCGGACACGCAAAATGAGCTCACCAGAGGTCAATGACCTTTGCTATCTTCTAAGACGCCCCGGACACGCAAAATGAGGTCACCAGAGGTCAATGACCTTTGCTACCTTCTAGGACGCCCCGGACACGCAAAATGAGGTCACCAGAGGTCAATAATCTTTGCTACCTTCTAAGACGCTCCGGACACGCAAAATGAGGTCACCAGAGGTCAATGACCTTTGCTACCTTCTAAGACGCCCCGGACACGCAAAATGAGGTCACCAGAGGTCAATGACCTTTGCTACCTTCTAAGACGCCACGGACATGCAAAATGAAGTCACCAGAGGTCAATGACCTTTGCTACCTTCTAAGACGCCCCGGACACGCAAAATGAGGTCACCAGAAGTCAATGACCTTTGCTACCTTCTAAGACGCCCCGGACACGCAAAATGAGGTCACCAGAGGTCAATGACCTTTGCTACCTTCTAAGACGCCCCGGACACGCAAAATGAGGTCACCAGATGTCAATGACCTTTGCTATCTTCTAAGACGCCCCGGACACGCAAAATGAGGTCACCAGAGGTCAATGACCTTTGCTACCTTCTAAGACGCCCCGGACACGCAAAATGAGGTCACCAGAGGTCAATGACCTTTGCTACCTTCTAAGACGCCCCGGACACGCAAAATGAGGTCACCAGAGGTCAATGACCTTTGCTACCTTCTAAGACGCCCCGGACACGCAAAATGAGGTCACCAGAGGTCAATGACCTTTGCTACCTTCTAAGACGCCCCGGACACGCAAAATGAGGTCACCAGAGGTCAATGACCTTTGCTACCTTCTAAGACGCCCCGGACACGCAAAATGAGGTCACCAGAGGTCAATGACCTTTGCTACCTTCTAAGACGCCCCGGACACGCAAAATGAGGTCACCAGAGGTCAATGACCTTTGCTACCTTCTAAGACGCCCCGGACACGCAAAATGAGGTCACCAGAGGTCAATGACCTTTGCTACCTTCTAAGACGCCCCGGACACGCAAAATTAGGTCACCAGAGGTCAATGACCTTTGCTACCTTCTAAGACGCCCCGGACACGCAAAATAAGGTCACCAGAGGTCAATGACCTTTGCTATCTTCTAAGACGCCCCGGACACGCAAAATGAGGTCACCAGAGGTCAATGACCTTTGCTACCTTCTAAGACGCCCCGGACACGCAAAATGAGGTTACCAGAGGTCAATGACCTTTGCTACCTTCTAAGACGCCCCGGACACGCAAAATGAGGTCACCAGAGGTCAATGACCTTTGCTACCTTCTAAGACGCCCCGGACACGCAAAATGAGGTCACCAGAGGTCAATGACCTTTGCTACCTTCTAAGACGCCCCGGAAACGCAAAATGAGGTCACCAGAGGTCAATGACCTTTGCTACCTTCTAAGACGCCCCAGACACGCAAAATGAGGTCACCAGAGGTCAATGACCTTTGCTATCTTCTAAGGCGCCCCGGACACGCAAAATGAGGTCACCAGAGGTCAATGACCTTTGCTATCTTCTAAGGCGCCCCGGACACGCAAAATGAGGTCACCAGAGGTCAATGACCTTTGCTACCTTCTAAGACGCCCCGGACACGCAAAATGAGGTCACCAGAGGTCAATGACCTTTGCTACCTTCTAAGACGCCCCGGACACGCAAAATGAGGTCACCAGAGGTCAATGACCTTTGCTACCTTCTAAGACGCCCCGGACACGCAAAATGAGGTCACCAGAGGTCAATGACCTTTGCTATCTTCTAAGGCGCCCCGGACACGCAAAATGAGGTCACCAGAGGTCAATGACCTTTGCTACCTTCTAAGACGCCCCGGACACGCAAAATGAGGTCACCAGAGGTCAATGACCTTTGCTACCTTCTAAGACGCCCCGGACACGCAAAATGAGGTCACCAGAGGTCAATGACCTTTGCTACCTTCTAAGACGCCCCGGACACGCAAAATGAGGTCACCAGAGGTCAATGACCTTTGCTGTCTTCTAAGACGCCCCGGACACTCAAAATGAGGTCACCGGAGGTCAATGACCTTTGCTACCTTCTAAGACGCCTCGGACACGCAAAATGAGGTCACCAGAGGTCAATGACCTTTGCTATCTTCTAAGACGCCCCGGACACGCAAAATGAGGTCACCAGAGGTCAATGACCTTTGCTACCTTCTAAGACGCCCCGGACACGCAAAATGAGGTCACCAGAGGTCAATGACCTTTGCTACCTTCTAAGACGCCCCGGACACGCAAAATGAGGTCACCAGAGGTCAATGACCTTTGCTACCTTCTAAGACGTCCCGGACACGCAAAATGAGGTCACCAGAGGTCAATGATCTTTGCTACCTTCTAAGACGCCCCGGACACGCAAAATTAGGTCACCAGAGGTCAATGACCTTTGCTACCTTCTAAGACGCCCCGGACACGCAAAATGAGGTCACCAGATGTCAATGACCTTTGCTATCTTCTAAGACGCCCCGGACACGCAAAATGAGGTCACCAGAGGTCAATGACCTTTGCTACCTTCTAAGACGCCCCGGACACGCAAAATGAGGTCACCAGAGGTCAATGACCTTTGCTACCTTCTAAGACGCCACGGACACGCAAAATGAAGTCACCAGAGGTCAATGACCTTTGCTACCTTCTAAGACGCCCCGGACACGCAAAATGAGGTCACCAGAGGTCAATGACCTTTGCTACCTTCTAAGACGCCCCGGACACGCAAAATGAGGTCACCAGAGGTCAATGACCTTTGCTACCTTCTAAGACGCCCCGGACACGCAAAATGAGGTCACCAGAGGTCAATGACCTTTGCTACCTTCTAAGACGCCCCGGACACGCAAAATGAGGTCACCAGAGGTCAATGACCTTTGCTACCTTCTAAGACGCCACGGTCAGGCAAAATGAAGTCACCAGAGGTCAATGACCTTTGCTATCTTCTAAGACGCACCGGACACGCAAAATGAGGTCACCAGAGGTCAATGACCTTTGCTACCTTCTAAGACGCCCCGGACACGCAAAATGAGGTCACCAGAGGTCAATGACCTTTGCTACCTTCTAAGACGCCCCGGACACGCAAAATGAGGTCACCAGAGGTCAATGACCTTTGCTACCTTCTAAGACGCCCCGGACACGCAAAATGAGGTCACCAGAGGTCAATGACCTTTGCTACCTTCTAAGACGTCCCGGACACGCAAAATGAGGTCACCAGAGGTCAATGATCATTGCTACCTTCTAAGACGCCCCGGACACGCAAAATTAGGTCACCAGAGGTCAATGACCTTTGCTACCTTCTAAGACGCCCCGGACACGCAAAATGAGGTCACCAGAGGTCAATGACCTTTGCTACCTTCTAAGACGCCCCGGACACGCAAAATGAGGTCACCAGAGGTCAATGACCTTTGCTACCTTCTAAGACGCCCCGGACACGCAAAATGAGGTCACCAGAGGTCAATGACCTTTGCTACCTTCTAAGACGCCACGGACACGCAAAATGAAGTCACCAGAGGTCAATGACCTTTGCTACCTTCTAAGACGCCCCGGACACGCAAAATGAGGTCACCAGAGGTCAATGACCTTTGCTACCTTCTAAGACGCCCCGGACACGCAAAATGAGGTCACCAGAGGTCAATGACCTTTGCTATCTTCTAAGACGCCCAGGACACGCAAAATGAGGTCACCAGAGGTCAATGACCTTTGCTACCTTCTAAGACGCCCCGGACACGCAAAATGAGGTCATCAGAGGTCAATGACCTTTGCTACCTTCTAAGACGCCCCGGACACGCAAAATGAGGTCACCAGAGGTCAATGACCTTTGCTACCTTCTAAGACGCCCCGGACACGCAAAATGAGGTCACCAGAGGTCAATGACCTTTGCTATCTTCTAAGACGCCCCGGACACGCAAAATGAGGTCACCAGAGGTCAATGACCTTTGCTACCTTCTAAGACGCCCCGGACACGCAAAATGAGGTCACCAGAGGTCAATAACCTTTGCTACCTTCTAAGACGCTCCGGACACGCAAAATGAGGTCACCAGAGGTCAATGACCTTTGCTACCTTCTAAGACGTCCCGGACACGCAAAATGAGGTCACCAGAGGTCAATGATCATTGCTACCTTCTAAGACGCCCCGGACACGCAAAATTAGGTCACCAGAGGTCAATGACCTTTGCTACCTTCTAAGACGCCCCGGACACGCAAAATGAGGTCACCAGAGGTCAATGACCTTTGCTACCTTCTAAGACGCCCCGGACACGCAAAATGAGGTCACCAGAGGTCAATGACCTTTGCTACCTTCTAAGACGCCCCGGACACGCAAAATGAGGTCACCAGAGGTCAATGACCTTTGCTATCTTCTAAGACGCCCCGGACACGCAAAATGAGGTCACCAGAGGTCAATGACCTTTGCTACCTTCTAAGACGCCCCGGACACGCAAAATGAGGTTACCAGAGGTCAATGACCTTTGCTACCTTCTAAGACGCCCCGGACACGCAAAATGAGGTCACCAGAGGTCAATGACCTTTGCTACCTTCTAAGACGCCCCGGACACGCAAAATGAGGTCACCAGAGGTCAATGACCTTTGCTACCTTCTAAGACGCCCCGGAAACGCAAAATGAGGTCACCAGAGGTCAATGACCTTTGCTACCTTCTAAGACGCCCCAGACACGCAAAATGAGGTCACCAGAGGTCAATGACCTTTGCTATCTTCTAAGGCGCCCCGGACACGCAAAATGAGGTCACCAGAGGTCAATGACCTTTGCTATCTTCTAAGGCGCCCCGGACACGCAAAATGAGGTCACCAGAGGTCAATGACCTTTGCTACCTTCTAAGACGCCCCGGACACGCAAAATGAGGTCACCAGAGGTCAATGACCTTTGCTACCTTCTAAGACGCCCCGGACACGCAAAATGAGGTCACCAGAGGTCAATGACCTTTGCTACCTTCTAAGACGCCCCGGACACGCAAAATGAGGTCACCAGAGGTCAATGACCTTTGCTACCTTCTAAGACGCCACGGTCAGGCAAAATGAAGTCACCAGAGGTCAATGACCTTTGCTATCTTCTAAGACGCACCGGACACGCAAAATGAGGTCACCAGAGGTCAATGACCTTTGCTACCTTCTAAGACGCCCCGGACACGCAAAATGAGGTCACCAGAGGTCAATGACCTTTGCTACCTTCTAAGACGCCCCGGACACGCAAAATGAGGTCACCAGAGGTCAATGACCTTTGCTACCTTCTAAGACGCCACGGTCAGGCAAAATGAAGTCACCAGAGGTCAATGACCTTTGCTATCTTCTAAGACGCACCGGACACGCAAAATGAGGTCACCAGAGGTCAATGACCTTTGCTACCTTCTAAGACGCCCCGGACACGCAAAATGAGGTCACCAGAGGTCAATGACCTTTGCTACCTTCTAAGACGCCCCGGACACGCAAAATGAGGTCACCAGAGGTCAATGACCTTTGCTACCTTCTAAGACGCCCCGGACACGCAAAATGAGGTCACCAGAGGTCAATGACCTTTGCTACCTTCTAAGACGTCCCGGACACGCAAAATGAGGTCACCAGAGGTCAATGATCATTGCTACCTTCTAAGACGCCCCGGACACGCAAAATTAGGTCACCAGAGGTCAATGACCTTTGCTACCTTCTAAGACGCCCCGGACACGCAAAATGAGGTCACCAGAGGTCAATGACCTTTGCTACCTTCTAAGACGCCACGGACACGCAAAATGAGGTCATCAGAGGTCAATGACCTTTGCTACCTTCTAAGACGCCCCGGACACGCAAAATGAGGTCACCAGAGGTCAATGACCTTTGCTACCTTCTAAGACGCCCCGGACACGCAAAATGAGGTCACCAGAGGTCAATGACCTTTGCTATCTTCTAAGACGCCCCGGACACGCAAAATGAGGTCACCAGAGGTCAATGACCTTTGCTACCTTCTAAGACGCCCCGGACACGCAAAATGAGGTCACCAGAGGTCAATAACCTTTGCTACCTTCTAAGACGCTCCGGACACGCAAAATGAGGTCACCAGAGGTCAATGACCTTTGCTACCTTCTAAGACGCCCCGGACACGCAAAATGAGGTCACCAGAGGTCAATGACCTTTGCTACCTTCTAAGACGCCACGGTCACGCAAAATGAAGTCACCAGAGGTCAATGACCTTTGCTATCTTCTAAGACGCACCGGACACGCAAAATGAGGTCACCAGAGGTCAATGACCTTTGCTACCTTCTAAGACGCCCCGGACACGCAAAATGAGGTCACCAGAGGTCAATGACCTTTGCTACCTTCTAAGACGCCCCGGACACGCAAAATGAGGTCACCAGAGGTCAATGACCTTTGCTACCTTCTAAGACGCCCCGGACACGCAAAATGAGGTCACCAGAGGTCAATGACCTTTGCTACCTTCTAAGACGCCCCGGACACGCAAAATGAGGTCACCAGAGGTCAATGACCTTTGCTACCTTCTAAGACGCCCCGGACACGCAAAATGAGGTCACCAGAGGTCAATGACCTTTGCTACCTTCTAAGACGTCCCGGACACGCAAAATGAGGTCACCAGAGGTCAATGATCATTGCTACCTTCTAAGACGCCCCGGACACGCAAAATTAGGTCACCAGAGGTCAATGACCTTTGCTACCTTCTAAGACGCCCCGGACACGCAAAATGAGGTCACCAGAGGTCAATGACCTTTGCTACCTTCTAAGACGCCCCGGACACGCAAAATGAGGTCACCAGAGGTCAATGACCTTTGCTACCTTCTAAGACGCCCCGGACACGCAAAATGAGGTCACCAGAGGTCAATGACCTTTGCTACCTTCTAAGACGCCACGGACACGCAAAATGAAGTCACCAGAGGTCAATGACCTTTGCTACCTTCTAAGACGCCCCGGACACGCAAAATGAGGTCACCAGAGGTCAATGACCTTTGCTACCTTCTAAGACGCCCCGGACACGCAAAATGAGGTCACCAGAGGTCAATGACCTTTGCTATCTTCTAAGACGCCCAGGACACGCAAAATGAGGTCACCAGAGGTCAATGACCTTTGCTACCTTCTAAGACGCCCCGGACACGCAAAATGAGGTCATCAGAGATCAATGACCTTTGCTACCTTCTAAGACGCCCCGGACACGCAAAATGAGGTCACCAGAGGTCAATGACCTTTGCTACCTTCTAAGACGCCCCGGACACGCAAAATGAGGTCACCAGAGGTCAATGACCTTTGCTACCTTCTAAGACGCCCCGGACACGCAAAATGAGGTCACCAGAGGTCAATGACCTTTGCTACCTTCTAAGACGCCCCGGACACGCAAAATGAGGTCACCAGAGGTCAATGACCTTTGCTACCTTCTAAGACGCCCCGGACACGCAAAATGAGGTCACCAGAGGTCAATGACCTTTGCTATCTTCTAAGACGCCCAGGACACGCAAAATGAGGTCACCAGAGGTCAATGACCTTTGCTACCTTCTAAGACGCCCCGGACACGCAAAATGAGGTCATCAGAGGTCAATGACCTTTGCTACCTTCTAAGACGCCCCGGACACGCAAAATGAGGTCACCAGAGGTCAATGACCTTTGCTACCTTCTAAGACGCCCCGGACACGCAAAATGAGGTCACCAGAGGTCAATGACCTTTGCTATCTTCTAAGACGCCCCGGACACGCAAAATGAGGTCACCAGAGGTCAATGACCTTTGCTACCTTCTAAGACGCCCCGGACACGCAAAATGAGGTCACCAGAGGTCAATAACCTTTGCTACCTTCTAAGACGCTCCGGACACGCAAAATGAGGTCACCAGAGGTCAATGACCTTTGCTACCTTCTAAGACGCCCCGGACACGCAAAATGAGGTCACCAGAGGTCAATGACCTTTGCTACCTTCTAAGACGCCACGGTCAGGCAAAATGAAGTCACCAGAGGTCAATGACCTTTGCTATCTTCTAAGACGCACCGGACACGCAAAATGAGGTCACCAGAGGTCAATGACCTTTGCTACCTTCTAAGACGCCCCGGACACGCAAAATGAGGTCACCAGAGGTCAATGACCTTTGCTACCTTCTAAGACGCCCCGGACACGCAAAATGAGGTCACCAGAGGTCAATGACCTTTGCTACCTTCTAAGACGCCACGGTCAGGCAAAATGAAGTCACCAGAGGTCAATGACCTTTGCTATCTTCTAAGACGCACCGGACACGCAAAATGAGGTCACCAGAGGTCAATGACCTTTGCTACCTTCTAAGACGCCCCGGACACGCAAAATGAGGTCACCAGAGGTCAATGACCTTTGCTACCTTCTAAGACGCCCCGGACACGCAAAATGAGGTCACCAGAGGTCAATGACCTTTGCTACCTTCTAAGACGCCCCGGACACGCAAAATGAGGTCACCAGAGGTCAATGACCTTTGCTACCTTCTAAGACGTCCCGGACACGCAAAATGAGGTCACCAGAGGTCAATGATCATTGCTACCTTCTAAGACGCCCCGGACACGCAAAATTAGGTCACCAGAGGTCAATGACCTTTGCTACCTTCTAAGACGCCCCGGACACGCAAAATGAGGTCACCAGAGGTCAATGACCTTTGCTACCTTCTAAGACGCCACGGACACGCAAAATGAGGTCATCAGAGGTCAATGACCTTTGCTACCTTCTAAGACGCCCCGGACACGCAAAATGAGGTCACCAGAGGTCAATGACCTTTGCTACCTTCTAAGACGCCCCGGACACGCAAAATGAGGTCACCAGAGGTCAATGACCTTTGCTATCTTCTAAGACGCCCCGGACACGCAAAATGAGGTCACCAGAGGTCAATGACCTTTGCTACCTTCTAAGACGCCCCGGACACGCAAAATGAGGTCACCAGAGGTCAATAACCTTTGCTACCTTCTAAGACGCTCCGGACACGCAAAATGAGGTCACCAGAGGTCAATGACCTTTGCTACCTTCTAAGACGCCCCGGACACGCAAAATGAGGTCACCAGAGGTCAATGACCTTTGCTACCTTCTAAGACGCCACGGTCAGGCAAAATGAAGTCACCAGAGGTCAATGACCTTTGCTATCTTCTAAGACGCACCGGACACGCAAAATGAGGTCACCAGAGGTCAATGACCTTTGCTACCTTCTAAGACGCCCCGGACACGCAAAATGAGGTCACCAGAGGTCAATGACCTTTGCTACCTTCTAAGACGCCCCGGACACGCAAAATGAGGTCACCAGAGGTCAATGACCTTTGCTACCTTCTAAGACGCCCCGGACACGCAAAATGAGGTCACCAGAGGTCAATGACCTTTGCTACCTTCTAAGACGCCCCGGACACGCAAAATGAGGTCACCAGAGGTCAATGACCTTTGCTACCTTCTAAGACGCCCCGGACACGCAAAATGAGGTCACCAGAGGTCAATGACCTTTGCTACCTTCTAAGACGTCCCGGACACGCAAAATGAGGTCACCAGAGGTCAATGATCATTGCTACCTTCTAAGACGCCCCGGACACGCAAAATTAGGTCACCAGAGGTCAATGACCTTTGCTACCTTCTAAGACGCCCCGGACACGCAAAATGAGGTCACCAGAGGTCAATGACCTTTGCTACCTTCTAAGACGCCCCGGACACGCAAAATGAGGTCACCAGAGGTCAATGACCTTTGCTACCTTCTAAGACGCCCCGGACACGCAAAATGAGGTCACCAGAGGTCAATGACCTTTGCTACCTTCTAAGACGCCACGGACACGCAAAATGAAGTCACCAGAGGTCAATGACCTTTGCTACCTTCTAAGACGCCCCGGACACGCAAAATGAGGTCACCAGAGGTCAATGACCTTTGCTACCTTCTAAGACGCCCCGGACACGCAAAATGAGGTCACCAGAGGTCAATGACCTTTGCTATCTTCTAAGACGCCCAGGACACGCAAAATGAGGTCACCAGAGGTCAATGACCTTTGCTACCTTCTAAGACGCCCCGGACACGCAAAATGAGGTCATCAGAGATCAATGACCTTTGCTACCTTCTAAGACGCCCCGGACACGCAAAATGAGGTCACCAGAGGTCAATGACCTTTGCTACCTTCTAAGACGCCCCGGACACGCAAAATGAGGTCACCAGAGGTCAATGACCTTTGCTACCTTCTAAGACGCCCCGGACACGCAAAATGAGGTCACCAGAGGTCAATGACCTTTGCTACCTTCTAAGACGCCCCGGACACGCAAAATGAGGTCACCAGAGGTCAATGACCTTTGCTACCTTCTAAGACGCCACGGACACGCAAAATGAAGTCACCAGAGGTCAATGACCTTTGCTACCTTCTAAGACGCCCCGGACACGCAAAATGAGGTCACCAGAGGTCAATGACCTTTGCTACCTTCTAAGACGCCCCGGACACGCAAAATGAGGTCACCAGAGGTCAATGACCTTTGCTATCTTCTAAGACGCCCAGGACACGCAAAATGAGGTCACCAGAGGTCAATGACCTTTGCTACCTTCTAAGACGCCCCGGACACGCAAAATGAGGTCATCAGAGGTCAATGACCTTTGCTACCTTCTAAGACGCCCCGGACACGCAAAATGAGGTCACCAGAGGTCAATGACCTTTGCTACCTTCTAAGACGCCCCGGACACGCAAAATGAGGTCACCAGAGGTCAATAACCTTTGCTACCTTCTAAGACGCTCCGGACACGCAAAATGAGGTCACCAGAGGTCAATGACCTTTGCTACCTTCTAAGACGCCCCGGACACGCAAAATGAGGTCACCAGAGGTCAATGACCTTTGCTACCTTCTAAGACGCCACGGTCAGGCAAAATGAAGTCACCAGAGGTCAATGACCTTTGCTATCTTCTAAGACGCACCGGACACGCAAAATGAGGTCACCAGAGGTCAATGACCTTTGCTACCTTCTAAGACGCCCCGGACACGCAAAATGAGGTCACCAGAGGTCAATGACCTTTGCTACCTTCTAAGACGCCCCGGACACGCAAAATGAGGTCACCAGAGGTCAATGACCTTTGCTACCTTCTAAGACGCCCCGGACACGCAAAATGAGGTCACCAGAGGTCAATGACCTTTGCTACCTTCTAAGACGTCCCGGACACGCAAAATGAGGTCACCAGAGGTCAATGATCTTTGCTACCTTCTAAGACGCCCCGGACACGCAAAATTAGGTCACCAGAGGTCAATGACCTTTGCTACCTTCTAAGACGCCCCGGACACGCAAAATGAGGTCACCAGAGGTCAATGACCTTTGCTACCTTCTAAGACGCCCCGGACACGCAAAATGAGGTCACCAGAGGTCAATGACCTTTGCTACCTTCTAAGACGCCCCGGACACGCAAAATGAGGTCACCAGAGGTCAATGACCTTTGCTACCTTCTAAGACGCCACGGACACGCAAAATGAAGTCACCAGAGGTCAATGACCTTTGCTACCTTCTAAGACGCCCCGGACACGCAAAATGAGGTCACCAGAGGTCAATGACCTTTGCTACCTTCTAAGACGCCCCGGACACGCAAAATGAGGTCACCAGAGGTCAATGACCTTTGCTATCTTCTAAGACGCCCAGGACACGCAAAATGAGGTCACCAGAGGTCAATGACCTTTGCTACCTTCTAAGACGCCCCGGACACGCAAAATGAGGTCATCAGAGGTCAATGACCTTTGCTACCATCTAAGACATCCCGGACACGCAAAATGAGGTCACCAGAGGTCAATGACCTTTGCTACCTTCTAAGACGCCCCGGACACGCAAAATGAGGTCACCAGAGGTCAATGACCTTTGCTACCTTCTAAGACGCCCCGGACACGCAAAATGAGGTCACCAGAGGTCAATGACCTTTGCTACCATCTAAGACACCCCGGACACGCAAAATGAGGTCACCAGAGGTCAATGACCTTTGCTACCATCTAGGACACCCCGGATACGCAAAGTGAGGTCACCAGAGGTCAATGACCTTTGCTACCTTCTAAGACGCCCCGGACACGCAAAATGAGGTCACCAGAGGTCAATGACCTTTGCTACCTTCTAAGACGCCACGGTCAGGCAAAATGAAGTCACCAGAGGTCAATGACCTTTGCTATCTTCTAAGACGCACCGGACACGCAAAATGAGGTCACCAGAGGTCAATGACCTTTGCTACCTTCTAAGACGCCCCGGACACGCAAAATGAGGTCACCAGAGGTCAATGACCTTTGCTACCTTCTAAGACGCCCCGGACACGCAAAATGAGGTCACCAGAGGTCAATGACCTTTGCTACCTTCTAAGACGCCCCGGACACGCAAAATGAGGTCACCAGAGGTCAATGACCTTTGCTACCTTCTAAGACGTCCCGGACACGCAAAATGAGGTCACCAGAGGTCAATGATCATTGCTACCTTCTAAGACGCCCCGGACACGCAAAATTAGGTCACCAGAGGTCAATGACCTTTGCTACCTTCTAAGACGCCCCGGACACGCAAAATGAGGTCACCAGAGGTCAATGACCTTTGCTACCTTCTAAGACGCCCCGGACACGCAAAATGAGGTCACCAGAGGTCAATGACCTTTGCTACCTTCTAAGACGCCCCGGACACGCAAAATGAGGTCACCAGAGGTCAATGACCTTTGCTACCTTCTAAGACGCCACGGACACGCAAAATGAAGTCACCAGAGGTCAATGACCTTTGCTACCTTCTAAGACGCCCCGGACACGCAAAATGAGGTCACCAGAGGTCAATGACCTTTGCTACCTTCTAAGACGCCCCGGACACGCAAAATGAGGTCACCAGAGGTCAATGACCTTTGCTATCTTCTAAGACGCCCAGGACACGCAAAATGAGGTCACCAGAGGTCAATGACCTTTGCTACCTTCTAAGACGCCCCGGACACGCAAAATGAGGTCATCAGAGGTCAATGACCTTTGCTACCTTCTAAGACGCCCCGGACACGCAAAATGAGGTCACCAGAGGTCAATGACCTTTGCTACCTTCTAAGACGCCCCGGACACGCAAAATGAGGTCACCAGAGGTCAATGACCTTTGCTACCTTCTAAGACGCCCCGGACACGCAAAATGAGGTCACCAGAGGTCAATGACCTTTGCTACCTTCTAAGACGCCCCGGACACGCAAAATGAGGTCACCAGAGGTCAATAACCTTTGCTACCTTCTAAGACGCTCCGGACACGCAAAATGCGGTCACCAGAGGTCATTGACCTTTGCTACCTTCTAAGACGCCCCGGACACCCAAAATTAGGTCACCAGAAGTCAATGACCTTTGCTACCTTCTAAGACGCCCCGGACACGCAAAATTAGGTCACCAGAGGTCAATGACCTTTGCTACCTTCTAAGACGCCCCGGACACGCAAAATGAGGTCACCAGAGGTCAATGACCTTTGCTATCTTCTAAGACGCCCCGGACACGCAAAATGAGGTCACCAGAGGTCAATGACCTTTGCTACCTTCTAAGACGCCCCGGACACGCAAAATGAGGTCACCAGAGGTCAATAACCTTTGCTACCTTCTAAGACGCTCCGGACACGCAAAATGAGGTCACCAGAGGTCAATGACCTTTGCTACCTTCTAAGACGCCCCGGACACGCAAAATGAGGTCACCAGAGGTCAACGACCTTTGCTACCTTCTAAGACGCCACGGTCAGGCAAAATGAAGTCACCAGAGGTCAATGACCTTTGCTATCTTCTAAGACGCACCGGACACGCAAAATGAGGTCACCAGAGGTCAATGACCTTTGCTACCTTCTAAGACGCCCCGGACACGCAAAATGAGGTCACCAGAGGTCAATGACCTTTGCTACCTTCTAAGACGCCCCGGACACGCAAATTGAGGTCACCAGAGGTCAATGACCTTGTTACCTTCTAAGACGCCCCGGACACGCAAAATGAAGTCACCAGAGGTCAATGATCTTTGCTACCTTCTAAGACGCCCCGGACACGCAAAATTAGGTCACCAGAGGTCAATGACCTTTGCTATCTTCTAAGACGCACCGGACACGCAAAATGAGGTCACCAGAGGTCAATGACCTTTGCTACCTTCTAAGACGCCCCGGACACGCAAAATGAGGTCACCAGAGGTCAATGACCTTTGCTACCTTCTAAGACGCCCCGGACACGCAAAATGAGGTCACCAGAGGTCAATGACCTTTGCTACCTTCTAAGACGCCCCGGACACGCAAAATGAGGTCACCAGAGGTCAATGACCTTTGCTACCTTCTAAGACGCCCCGGACACGCAAAATGAGGTCACCAGAGGTCAATGACCTTTGCTACCTTCTAAGACGCCCCGGACACGCAAAATGAGGTCACCAGAGGTCAATGACCTTTGCTACCTTCTAAGACGCCCCGGACACGCAAAATGAGGTCACCAGAGGTCAATGACCTTTGCTACCTTCTAAGACGCCCCGGACACGCAAAATGAGGTCACCAGAGGTCAATGACCTTTGCTACCTTCTAAGACGCCCAGGACACGCAAAATGAGGTCACCAGAGGTCAATGACCTTTGCTACCTTCTAAGACGCCCCGGACACGCAAAATGAGGTCACCAGAGGTCAATGACCTTTGCTACCTTCTAAGACGCCCCGGACACGCAAAATGAGGTCACCAGAGGTCAATGACCTTTGCTACCTTCTAAGACGCCCCGGACACGCAAAATGAGGTCACCAGAGGTCAATGACCTTTGCTACCTTCTAAGACGCCCCGGACACGCAAAATGAGGTCACCAGAGGTCAATGACCTTTGCTACCTTCTAAGACGCCCCGGACACGCAAAATGAGGTCACCAGAGGTCAATGACCTTTGCTACCTTCTAAGACGCCCCGGACACGCAAAATGAGGTCACCAGAGGTCAATGACCTTTGCTACCTTCTAAGACGCCCCGGACACGCAAAATGAGGTCACCAGAGGTCAATGACCTTTGCTACCTTCTAAGACGCCCCGGACACGCAAAATGAGGTCACCAGAGGTCAATGACCTTTGCTATCCTTCTAAGACGCCCCGGACACGCAAAATGAGGTCACCAGAGGTCAATGACCTTTGCTACCTTCTAAGACGCCCCGGACACGCAAAATGAGGTCACCAGAGGTCAATGAACCTTTGCTACCTTCTAAGACGC